>OZ023151.1:14218155-14293247 GCA_963675895.2 Styela plicata | reverse complement strand
ATATAGTATTGTTGTATGAAATTCCATAATAGGGTCTCGTCGTGCTGGGAATTAGGATTTTGACTGTTTCGTAAATTACCATGAGGGATTTTACTTTAACAAGCATGGGTCACTGATGGATCGCGACACTGAGTCGCGATCCATCATTGGTCCATACCTGTTAAAGCATGTCTTTGAAAACATATTTCCGATAGGTTATTAAGCACAACTTTGGAATGTTACAAATTACGAAATGGGTCCAAAAATGTTGATATTTTTAAATTTCTAGAAACGTGAGCGCATTTCAGAGAAATGAGAAAAAAGTGATTCACCCAATTCGTGATTTGAATTCGTATTCAATGTGACTGTACATTTTGAGTGCCGGCACTAATGTCATAATAGATATTCTTGAAATATATATATATATGTTCTGGAGGGAATATGTATATTCAAGTCAAAAAATATCTTCAAAATTCAAAAATTGTTTTCGACAGCCCTTTAATCACAATGAATCTTCAAATAAAAACTTTTTTGTTTTCAATCTGATCCACCCTAAAATAATAGTAAGTGTTTAGTTTTATTGTTTTATGTATTCAAATTCCAAATAATGAGCTCGTCTGGGACAAATAAAGAATACAATTTTTTTTATTTTGTTAATGAAACGTTGTGTATTGAAAATATGTTAAACGGAAGAATATGTTAAACGAAAGAAAAAAAAGATTTATAAAAGACTGCAAGCAGTCGAGGAGCATGTTACACATATCCCATATGAAGCTTGACAAAAATACATGAGTTCGTTCTAAAAACCTGCTATCTGATATAAAAAAGAGGTGGGTCGACAAATAAGCTCATACGCAAAAAATCGTTGACATCATCTCAAACTCTTTTTAAAAGAAGTCTTTGTTAAAAAACGCTGCGACAGAGCACAAGAGTTACGTCATTTGATCGATAGGTCATTACGGAAGCACGTTTCATCCAGAACAAATTTCTTATGGTATATCAAGAGCGAAGATATTATCTTATGACGTCACCAAAACAAAGTCACGTGATCGATGATTATTTACATTTGGTATGAGTTGTACTCAATTAGAAACGAAATATGTTTTGTCAAGTATGAGTCACAGATGGAACGCGCCTTGACGGCGCGATCCATCAGTGCCATTACTAGACAAAACATGTTTCGTTTCGGGAATATTTATCGACACGCTTACAAGACTTCCTTCAGATACCGAAATAATAGACGCTTTCCTAAGAAATGAGTCACAAAAACGGAGTGCTATTTTGAACAATGATTTCAAGAATACAAATATAAAAAGAATATTAAACATTTTCTCTTGAACACACGCGAGACTAAAAAACGCTGCGTCTTCTGATATTCACCGTGTGTTTGTTTTGCATATGTGTGAAAAAGAAATCATCAGAATCTTCTGATTTGATTCATTAGCATAATTTATTTCCGACAAAAATGCTGACGCCATTTTATGACAAGGTCAGCATGTAAGCATTGTGTAATTGATTCGATAAATCAAAAAATTATTCATCCAAATACAGAGTACCGTAATTGAAATTGTGTTTATTTTTTAATCGGTTCTTCGAAAATTTAAGTTGTAAGTTATATCATATAGTTGTGATGTAATATATAATATCGAAAAAGCAGATATTATGTGATGTTTTTGTACATAAAAATGGAACAAAGGGACATGCTGTTAAATTTAAAACGGCTTCGACTAAGGTTTTTTTCGGGAAAATGTTTTAGTTAAATTTTATCTCTTTTATTACGGAAATATGAATATTTTGTTTACACGGAAATTGATAGCTTGTGGTGAGAATGAGTCATTTCGCTTTGAGTTCAAAATCCCGTTTTGAGTTGAGTATCTATCAGTCTCGAATCTACTCTAGTCACTTCAGAATTCTCAAATAGGGCCGGGCAAAAGCGAATCATTTGTAATTCGAACCTGATTCGAATCAGTTCGAATCGCTGATTCCATAAAAATAACAATTATCACATTTTTACTATTACTATTATAGTCTCTATTATGATAATCAAGTAATTTACCGTTACGAATTACAAATATTAGCTTAAACGGAATTAAACGCGATGCATTTTCAATTACACTCAAATCCAAAAGCGAAAATCGAGTGCATTTCGTTGGCAAGAGTGTGCCTAAATTTCTAATCTGCTATACTGTGCTAATCCTTTCACCAGAGTTTGCCCAATGCTTTATTATGAGTTTATCCAGACTCATCCGAATTTTACCTTTTTAATCTGGTAGGAAAAATATTAGAAATAACAAAGTTTAATTTTTATTTTCGATCCTGCTGTGATAACATGATACATTTTTTAGTGTGAAACTTTTTCTTCCCTTCGGGAATCGAGAAAAATTTTTCTCGTGTATTGCCTTTTCGTCTCGCACAAGATCTAAAACGTCGAAAGTTTTCTGTTTATATTGTTTGATAATATTTATGTTAACATTATCTCCTTATCATAAAATCAATTTCAGTTTTGTTTACAATAAAATATATAAACAGTGAGAGATGTTTAGGAAACAACACGCCTTGTATAACCCAACCACTCCAACCGCTCATGAGTTCAAGTATTCAGGCGGTTTAGTTATTTTGTAATCGATGTCTTCAACAAGGTCCCCTTTTAAAAAAGATTTCGCCATATTTTATTGGAAAAAAAATTTGTATTCTCCTGAAAAAACCTAAGCTAAGAAAATGGCGAAAAACTTTCAGTGACCATCTTCATCATTCTTGATCAACCTGCTAAATGCGTGTTAGATGGTTTTATTGTCGCCCAGAGCAGATATCACGTATTGCACATTGATATACCGGTTCTGTCATCGTTTAAAGATGTCTACCACTTGGAGCGTAGAGTGCAGTTTCCAGTATTACATTTCAAGCGGCTCTTTACCATTTAAGAAACCGTTTGTTGGATCTTTGAAAAGTGGTCTTCGCCTTACTTGGAGTGCATTTCAACAAAAAGAAGTAAAAATAAAAGGGCGTTTTTTAAATGTTTTCTGAGCTATTAGTGTATATTTAATACCAATTATCCATGTAATATTTCAAGGAAGCAATACCATTTAAAATATTAAAATTATAATAGTCTCAAATAATAACTTTAATTTTATAGGTTAATATAACAATAATAATAACGTTTATTTTCGTTGGATATATTATAAACAAAGATTCCACCGAACACCGCCAATGTATTCTAAATATTAATGATTAAAATAAACAAATAAATATTCTAAAAAGTAATTATAAGGAAATTTGCTTAGATCTTGGAGCAAAAATAATTATCAGCAAAGTTACTCAATGCGATTCATAAACAGCGTTTATTTCGACCACCTATATCTCGGTCAGGAGCTTTTTCTCCAACCAAGTTTTGTTAGGCAAGAGTCAAAGATGGATCGCGCCGCGGAGGCGCGGTCCATCTTTGGCTCTCACCTAACGAAATATAATTTCTAATGAGATAAACTTCAGAAGCAAATTTACTAAACATTCTAAAACTTCTTCATTTTTACTTTATCTCGAATTCTCATCTCTTTTTGCTTTGATATTCCAAGAAGCTATTAGAGTCTGCCATGTTAACACCGGAGGCGCTGGGCTATCATCTTGTCATCAGCGAGTTGAATAAATTGTTTTCATGTTTTTATGAAGATCAAATAGACTGAAAAACGCTTACTTTTCTCGGTAAAACACCCCCAACACGACAACAGAAATTCACCGTTTTATCGAAAATCAAATTCCACCGAAAAAAATATAATATAAAATTTACTAAACTTTTACAGAAATTGCCCAAAATTGTCAAAAAAAAACATTTTTAAGGGAATTGAAGAACTATTAAAACTAATCATAAAACACGTGCTTTATTAACGTATTTTTCAGGCCCATGCTCAAATTTAGACAACTTTGTAGAGTAGTTTGCAGTGCCCAAAGTGTCCAAATTACATAAGATTTTGATGAATTTTGTTAAAAGCTTTTTAAATCTATCTTAAATATCTACCAAACGTGATGATATGATAAACTATGTACGAACCAAGCACAGAGTTATGATAAATCGGGCCTAATATGCCCGATTTCTCTTAACTCTATACTTAGTCAAACAAAATAATATTGAAGATAGAGATCTTAAAAAAAACGAAAATGTTCCACGAAACCGATATTACAATACAGACAAGACACGAAGACAACCTAAGGGAGGTTAGAACACGCACGTTTTCAGAACAATCGCATAGATGTTACCTTGATCTTTCAAATATCGCACACAATATAGATGTCTAGGCTGTGTTTCGAAGAACTCCCGAGGAACTTTTAATCAGAAATCTAACTTTTCGATCAAATTTTATCAAATTTACCGTTTAATTTAGTAAATATAATACCTGACTTGTAAAAATATTTGAGTGATGTTCCTAATCGATTCTCCCAATTGTTTTGGTAGAAATTTTGCGCCGTTTCATCAAAATATTTCATAAAACTGTCTCATAAAAGAGGAGAATTCTAGTTACACCGCCCCATATTCCCTATCAAATGAAAATATGCATAGGAATCAACAGTTCATTCTACAGAATCATATATTGACTAGGCGAGTGCAATGGCAAAGGAGTTGAAATTATAGCATCGCCGGTTGAAGATATCAGGTTCGAGTCCCGGCGAGTCCGGGTAGTAGCATATGCTTAACCCAGGATATAATATATTGTGTGACCATGGCTTAATTGGAAAGATCGCGACTGCAAAACAAAATCAACTGTTTTTGCCCATAGGCATCGGGGCATTTTATAGGTTTATATGCGACTCTAATAGAAATATATTCATATATACCGTTTTCTTGAAACTATCAGAAAAATATCCTGCAAAAATTGCAATATTTGATTCACTAACACATTTTAAATGCACAAAATAACACAAAATGGAAATGTAGATTAGGATGGGGCGAAACAGAATCATTTCGAATTCGAATCTGATTCGAATGTTTTTTTCGAATCGGAACGAATCACTATTTTTTTTTTATATTTAACAAATACCCCATTTTTAATATTACCTTAATTATCAAGAAATTGATAGTTTGTAATGTTTTTCAATCCACACTACATTATCTAAGAGCAACAATTTTAATATTTCAACGGCAAAATGCTATCAATTTTGGTCAAATTTGATCAAAATTGATAGTATTTTGTCGTTGGAAATGAAATTCTAGTTTATTTAGCAAGTTTTTGTTTTTTATGAAAGATTCGTGATTGATTCGAATAGAATGTGCTTCGAATCGATTCGAATCACCGAATCGAATTGTCCAGCCCTAATGTAGATATGAAAATTGTTCGTTTCGTTATTTTCAATCATTTCCCAATTCCCCCCCCCCCCCCCCGCTTCTGCCACCTAAAATGTTGCCATATCGTTCAACTCACGGATTTGCAGAACCATAGCATCCGTTTCCTGTTTATTATGACATGTTACTGTTTATCTTATTTCGTGCGTTAAATTTCATATAATTGTGAGGTTGAATGCCAAATATTGATATTTTAGGTTGCTTATAATGATAAAATATAACTAATTCTAAATAACATTACAAACAGTCAGACTCGCCAAATAAACAGCAAAGGTTGTAGAGGTCGATAAAGCAATGAAGTAATGGGATTAAATACCGACAAATTAAGGACTTGTTTCCATAGATTTTTATTCTTCACACAATATATCAACATTATTTGTGGGATTCCGCCGTTTGTTATCCGATTTACAGGATTAAAACTTTACGGTAATTCCACACCATGGAGATGACGAAATTTGGAAATATTTCATCATGGCTTTCAACGCACTGGGGTCAACTTACTGGCGGATGAACATATGCGCTTCGTGTTAACATTTTCGTATAAAAAAAAGACAAAGTTAAAAGAAGAGATAAATAAGAAAGGTGGAGAAGGTAGAGAATTGAGGATGAAGGAAAGCACGAAGAGTGAAAAAAAAGAAGATTCTAGTGAGAAAAAGTTGCTCGATCATATTTTGTTGAGCGCGTACCACCGATGGATCGCGCCGTCTAGGCGCGGTCCATCTGTGGTTCATGCACGACAAAATAAAATTTTCGATTGTGTAGTTTCATATAAAAAAGAGATGAGGAAAGAGAGGGAATGTGCAGCTACTGGTGAATATAAAACAAAGTATCAGAGAAAAACAAATTGAAAAACGACGGTGGTAAACTTATGAAAAAGAGGAGAGGGAAAGAAAAAATGTGAGGGAGAAAAAAAAGCCAAGAGAGCAAGTTCAGCAAGTAAACGAAGACGAAAGTACTTAAATCCCATGCTATATTAAGGAAAGATTGGAATGTACAAATTATTGTGTTTGAGTAATCACCAATAATGACGACAAGGGATAAAATCTTTTTTAAACTTTCTACGTGCATTTGACGATATTATGTTATTTTGTTTCTATAATAAACTTATTTGAGTCAGCAAATCCTTCCGTGTGACGCAAAACACGGTTTTTGATTAAAACCACAGAAGATAAGAAAAGGAGAAAGGACAATAACAAAAGTTATACGTTATTAAAATATCCATAGAAATTGAATTGCCATTCTCGTCAATCGCGGTAGTCTCTTTTTAGAGCATGTGATTTTAAACTTCTGAAGACGATTTATCTCAAAGACAAAACCTTGAATAAGAAATATTTTGAGCTTTTGGTGTTGGAGTTTTGACCAAAAATTGGACATTTTGGAACCCCATGAAATTCCAATTGATATTTTTTTGTGAAGTATAAGCCAGAGATGGATCGGGGGACTAAAAAAAGGATAATTCGTCTCTACCATTGTCAAGTATGAGTCACAGATAGGGCTGGACAATTCGATTCGGTAATTCGAATCTATTCAAAGCACAATTCGAATCAATCGTGAATCGTGCATAGGAACAAAAACGTGTTTAATGAACCAGGATTTCCATTTTTAACGACGGAATGCAAACGATTTTGGTCAAATTTGACTAAAATCGATTACATTTTGTCGTTAAAATATTGGAATTGTTGCTCTTATAGTGTGATTTAAGAGTACACTGTAAACTATAGATCTTTTATTTTCACAATGGAGACAAGTTACAATAGTAAAAATGGGATATTTGTTTTTTAAATTGAATTAGTGATTCGATCCGATTCGAAAAAAATATTCGAATCAGATTCGAATTCCAAAGGATTCGTTTCTGCTCAGCCCTAGTCACAGATCGTGCGGCGCGATCCATCAGTCCAATATTTGATAAAAGTTATATAGCTCAAATATTTCTGACTGAACTAAGAAAAATGTAAATTTTTTGTTTGATGTCTACTTTTATGAAATCCGATTATTTATATATTTACCGGATGTCACAAAAATTTAAGGCAAAACTATCGCTATCCTTTTACTGGAATTTTAAATACTTGTACTTTCACGTGGTTGTCCAATGCAATAAACGTGTGTTACGCGATTGAAACTTGCTGTCGATTTTTTACTTTTTTTAAGCTTTTTTACGAATATTAGATATTACTTGTAATGAAAAGCAGCACAAGTAGGGCTGGAAGAACGGAATCATTTACAGTTCGAATCTGATTCGAATATAAATGTATCGTATATTAATGGATTTGAATCATTAAATTGAAGTGTGAAGCTCTATTTAGTAGTTAAATACAATATATTTAAAATCATTAATATTTTTTATCACTTTTTTAACTCCGTAAATTATACATATTTTTATTTTCATTTTTGTTCGCTGAGTGCTCAATTATTGAATTTTCATCATATCTCATTCTCATAGAGCATTTTTATTGCTTTATTATTAAATTCTATCATCAGTGGCCCATATTTGGCAAAGAATCCATATTTAACTGTCATGCCTTTTTTCGTTCTGTTTATATTTCGATACAAGATATCCGCCCAGTAAGAATTTTTATTTTGTCAAGCATTGGCCACATATGAATCGCGACGCCGAAGTTTACTGCGACTGAGCGGCGATGTGGTCACTCACGTTACCTTACGCATATTACGTAACCACGTAACCACAGACCACTTTTCCGTTGTTTGGAATTCCACATCGTTTACATCACTCATTCTGAAGTGTGCTGAAACAAGCATTCGTTAGTTATGAGTGCTTTGGTTCAAAGATAAAATCGTTTACACTCAGCAAAACATGGCCCATAGATGCATGGTATCAATATGACTATCTCTATTTAAGTGCCATGACAAGCTATTCACTGCGCAAACGGTTGTAAATTATTTGACCGAGTATATTTTGTGACGTATGAGTCACTGATGAATCGCGCCGAAGAGGCGCGGTTCATCTGTGGCTCATGGTTGGCAAAATGATATTTCAGACTAGTGATAGAATGTGTGTTACTCGTACAACATATTGGATTACATTGGAATGTCAAATTGACATAAAGAATTCCTTTTATATATGAAATAGGAATTGATTTGAATGTCCTTGACTCCATATGATAAAACGAGGAAGTTATAATATAATACACCCGGTATTGTCCCAAAATGTCCAAAATATTTCATTTAAAACGGTCTATTTTAAAACAATGCCAAATTTATAATAGTCTTTAAATAGAGCAGTTTTGATGGATCAAATTTCATAACCTCACATAAGAGTTTCCAAGCTTTTTGGTAATTTCACTTCTGCGAAATTTAAGCTACGTAATTTACAAATACATCGTTAATATTTTTCTTGATTTTTCTTGAAAAAAAAGATGAAAAAAGACCTGTTTTTTATACAAGCGCTTTGCTTAAATTAGGATTCTTTACAATTATCGCACAAGAACTAATTTAAAACTAATATCCACATAATATTCATCGTTTAGAAGGTAGACATGAGAAAAGTGCGATTTTAATTTTATTTTCTAAAGATATACAAAACCCTCCTCAATAATTTGCGCTATATATTTCCGCTATCTTATCGAGAGAAGAACAAAATTTACTCCATGTCCCATTCACGGGTTGTGTTTTTGATAGTTAGGCATTGCAATATGTAGCTGTGTTAAGACATGGGACAATCGTATCGCACTTACATGGTGTAATTTTTAGGGTTTTAAATTATTTGCTATGGCCTGTCCGTGAACATACCGAGAGGACCCAAGATAATACTCACTGTATTCAACGATGGCAGTTCACCTCCTTTGGAATGTTTTCTGCTTAACGTGCAGTTGCTGGCTTTCTTCATATATTATGAAGCGTCCGAATAAAGCCAATGGCCCCCGGTCCCGTGCCCCCCATGGGGTGCTAAGAATCTCATGGTCAACAATTTTTCATTTTTTTTTCTAACGTTGGTGAGTTGAGGGAAAACTTTATTTCTGTGAAATCATTCCCCGCGAAGATCAGTCCTGACGTCTTTCCACCCTACGAGACCAACCTCAATCCTGAAATCTCATCTTCTGATTTCGGGGTTGAGGATTTTCTGCCGCTCATACGCAAGTATTCTCCGAAGCACATGCGCGGACTTGCTGTCTATAGGTTCGTAACAATCTGCCTATGCATTTGCCTTCGAGTCTACATCACCTTCGTATCTGTGCTTGCGAATGTCACTTCCGACATCGACGTCATTCCTATTCTTCGAATACCGACCCCCCTCAACCCAAGATTGTTCCTTCCTGAAAGAAATCTCTCTGTGGCTAGACAAGATTCCGCTGTCTTGTCCATCTGCCAAATTTTTTTTATAATTGGAGATTTCAATGCCCACCACGATACCTGGTTAAATTTAGCTGCAACTGACCTGACCGGAATTAAAACTAATAATTTCGCCATTACTGACTGAGTCACTGACACAGATGGTAGAATTTATGACTAGGATACCCGACAACCTGACTCACGCTCCTTCGTGAAGGGATCTTTGTTTTGTCTCAGATCCAGGTGATGTATTCTCCCTGGCTCTCTAGACCCCACTTCGTACTTCCGACCACATTATTTTGCAGCTGATATTAAAAACACCTATTCCTATGAGTAAAAAGTCTCTTTTTCACCGCACTTCTTATAATTTCAAGGGCGGTGACTTGGAATATTTTCGTGACGCCCTTCGCGATGTGCCGTGGAATGCTGTTTTCCTGATGCCTGCTGATGAGTGCGCGGTGGAAATTGCATAGTGGATACGCCATGAAATTGATGAATTCATTCCTCATCGAAGATTCTATGTAATGCCCCACTCTGCTCCATGGTTTTCACCAGATTGCTTGGCGGCAATAACGGCGAGAAATCATCGTTTCTACTGCTATCGGTGACATTCCAACAGCGATAATAGACAACTTTACAGAATGGCTCGGAATAATTGCAAGAGAATTTTCAGAATTGCTAAAACACGATACCCGGAATCCACCAAATCCAAATTTCAGAACAAAAATTGGGTTTTTGGAAAAAAATATAATGTAATGAACTCCGCTACTTGTCTCTAAAATGATTTCTAAACTTGATTCGAACGTATATCCTGGTCCTGAGTGTATTCTATCTGTGATTCTGAAAATTCTTTCACCTGAGACATGTGCAATGGTTGGGCCGTCATTTAAAAACTGTGGCGATCGAACTGATCCTAATAAATATTGTTCAATAAAACTCTTACAAATCATCAGAAAAATTTTTGAATCAACTATTAGTAATAAAATTTCTGGACACCTGGAGTCGCTTTGTCTCCTCACTGACAAGCAGTATGGTTTCCGTCGTTCTCGCTCTACTGCTGACATGTTGACAGTAATAACCGAACGAATATTTTGCGCTCTTGATCGAATTCCCTGCCTTCTACCTGCTTTCCTGATCGCGTTGATCAAGGCTTTAAAACTCGTATTAATAGACACCATCAGGGATGGGGGCTTTTCAGTTCCCATCCCTGCATTTCACGAAGCTCTTTGCACTTTAGTGGCCTTGGAGGAATTTTCAGGTATGATTTGTCTCTTGTGGCCTTACTCCAAGCAAATTTTAATAAAAAAAGGCTCATGCCGTTAGCCGTTAGGCACGGACCTATGTAGTGACATTGCATTGCATATGTTATATGTTATATTTCACAGCTACCTGTGAAGTGCCTTGCTGAAGGGCACGCTCGGTGGTGAACGAACCATCGGGCTTTCGGACAATACGCCTAACCGCCTGAGCCACCGACAGTATCAACAAGAGCTGGATCTCGCAACTCAAGGAATAATTCACAAGAATGCTATTATCTAATTAGCTGGTGTCAAAGACTCGCAACGCATGATTGAATACAATAAATTGAGGTGAAAGCTGCTTGGAAACCGATCTATGCGAAACCTTATTTTTTCAAAGAAACAATGGATTCTCTTTTCCTCAGCATGGGTCACTGATGGGCCGCGCCTCGCGGTTGTGTAGTGAATCCGATGAAAGACTTCAACATCCCATATGGAGGTGTTTTGGTAACATGGAATCCAATTGGTTAACGAAACCGGAGTGCTGATTCGAGACGCGTGACGCTGTGTAGTTTTCCCATTGTATTTGGATTGAGAAAACAAGTAGGTTGCTTTATAGCTGGATTATTTTTTCTTTTTATATTCATATAATCCGTGGTCGAATGGCCGAATGTTTTTTGTGAAAATTGACAATAACGCCAAATAGAATTCCACTTACAACACATTTAACCTAGAATTTTGTCGAGATGAACAGCAATGTCTGCGTGGTCCTACTGGTATTCACCCAGCACAAAGTACGATGAAGTTTGAAATTGAATGTCGGTAACGACATATCCTGGGTCCCGGTGCCAGCCATGCAGGTAAGATTCCGGACACAATTTTGTGTCGTAACTAGGCTAGGCAAAACCGAATCATTAGGAATTCGAATCGGAACGAATCACAATTTCCATGTCAATAACAAATATCCCATTTTCACTGTTACAACTTTCCTCCATTGTGAAAATCAACAAATTTATAGTTTACAGTATTTTTCAATCCACACTACATGTCTAAGAGCAACAATTTTTATATTTTAACGACAAAATATAATCGATTTTGGTCCAATTTTCCCAGCCCTAGTCGTAACCCACACCGCACTACGTGACCCTCACTTCCTGTCCCCTACCCAAAATAGCCGGAAGATTTATTTATGAAATTGAAAATCTTAAAACATAGAACAAATCACAGTCTGTGCACGGTTTAAAAAGAAATGGGGCCTCTTTCTCAACCTCGGCGAAAATTTTCTAGTCAACGTTTCGCGAGGTTTTAGTGATGTGGGGAAAGCGCTGCTGCTATCTATGTATATACACATTTAGAAATATATGAAACTTCCACAAGTAATAGCATTCTAAATCCCACCAAGTCAACAGAGCGTTTTTAAACCACGGGATGAACCGAATGCTGTCTCACTCATGTTGGATAAATGTCCGTGAAATCATGACAGGCCGCTTCTTGAGCTCTACTTGTTTTGTCGATTGAATGAACCTATGAACCTTTTGTAACATTTTCAACGACAGCTTTATACAAATTACTTACAAAGTTTAATCCAGTCTGCTGGTGCGCATGGCCGCAGTAGTCGAAAGGACCATTTGTTTAAATAAAACTAATAAAAAATTAACCTATTGCTGCAAATGACCAAGAAATTTACAGAGTAATTACTACAGTTTATTTGCACCAATTTTTAATAAAACAAAGAAATTGAAGAGAGAATTTTTTCTCATTTTCTGCTTGAAGGAGTCGTGATCAAAAGCAACGAAAATGTCTTTATTTCCTCCCAAAAAACGTGCACAGCAATTAGCAAATAGGGAAATGGTTCGCTGAAGCATTGTGTCGCACCAGGGTTCATACGTGACAATTACAATTGGTTGTTCTTCATTATTCACTCTTTTTAAACACTGTGGGATGTTTTGTTTAGAAGACTTCACTTTTACAACTACATCGTAATTTTAATCTCGATATCTCTATTAAGAATACATTTGTTTATTATCTTAACTGCTTTTAACATTAATCGCAAAACCAAATATCATGTACTTTGATAGCAAACCATAGAAGGGCATGTACATTATATAGGTAAAATTCCACAAATATCTACATTAAAATATTCAATATATTCCAATCTGGGCCGGTTCTCAATCATCGATTTGAATCAGCCTACACGCGTTTTAAATCAGCATACACGCGTTCCAGTCGTGCATGCCTTTTCAAGCACAATAATGTAAAGATAACTCCCACTGTTTTTTTTTAAATTTTGGAGTTTTGACAGAAACATCTTAAAGTAAGTGAAAATTGTTTCGAGCGTTCGCCGCAAAAATATCATTTTAGAAAACAAGATAATCGTCTGTCTCGAATATTTCATTTTTCCAACCTGCCTACTTCAAAGAAAAACAATAATAGGATAGGATTAGGATTTCATCTTGCGGGAGAGGAGAGCAGAGAATACGGCTTAAGGATAAGGGGAACCACGAACATTTTACCCATTTTTTCTGCGCATGGACATGGTTGGTGGAGGAGGCCGTAAGCAGCGGTTACTTTGAAACAGAGCATTTTTAATTTCTAAAGTTGATCTTTGCGCACTTTGGAAGAAATTTGTGTAGAGTATCGGTATCGTATAAAAGGACAATGATATATCGTGTATTATTTATTTATGAAGTATTATAAATCTAAATGATTTCACTGCTCCGCCTGTCTCTTAAATATTTTATTTTTATGATTTGTTCGTGGAGGTGAATATTATGAAACCAAATAGAACATACGCACATACATTGGTGCATTCTTCTAAATAGTTGGTTTTACAGAGATGCACGAGATGTCGCTTTTTCAAGTCTTCCATTCAAAAAATATTTCTCCATGCTGACACCCCGCGGTAAGAATGCAAATATAATTGAGTTCATATATGACCACGCCAAGCAAGATACAAGGATACGTGTTTCATTGTATGCGATCCATCTGTGGCACATACTTGGCAAATCCTAATTGAGTATTCGTATGTTTGTGCTCGGCGCATGCATGCCAACGTAGGTTGCGGATCAGCGTTTTCTGTTTTTGTCGCTGCAAGAGTTAATCTGTTTTTGTTAATGTTATTTTAATCCCTGTATCGAGTGGAAATGGCTGAACTGGAAACAACTGCACGGAAGCGTCGGACAAAAACACGTGAGTGTCTTACGATTTTTTTTTATTATTGTTATATCACAGTGCGCGTTTGTACAGGAACAATGGTTTTATTTGAATTTTCAGAGACAATGGTTTTAGTTTTCTTCGTGACGCAATGCGGAAGTAAGCAGTAAGTATGAAGATTGAGGTTGAGCTTTTGAGGCTTGTTAATGTTATTTTGGTATAGCAGAATGGTAAAATCGAAGTTTTTTAATCCCTAGGCCATGTACAGATGAAGATGTATTATCTTTGATGAGTTCACCTCAATCAACTTAATGATCTCACTGGTGGCACTGAGTTGCAGTTTAGGTTGGGCTATGAAATGAAACGAGCTTTCTCTTACAGCATACAATTAACAATGTTTGCACTCATACAAGATTTATCTTGCGGCTTGCTATCCAATCCCGTTTGGAACTGGTAAGGTTATCAGCACCCCAAGGCTGCGGGTTACAGTGCCTCGTGGGTTCAAACTTTGGTCATTCATAAGGTGTTGCATTTGGCAGCTATTTTCGTTCCTATCACTCCACCACGGCCCGCCAGCGCAGTTAAAGATTTAGCAGTCTAAATCCCCAAAAACATATTAAAATTACAATACCTCGCCCCGCGTAGCCTATTGCTCTTCGAAGGCTTATTCGTTTGTCGATCTTGACCATACCTAGTCACAGTTTGCGATTGTTGTCACAGTGTAATGATTAACATCGATTGGCCTGATTCACATTGCTTTTTGACAATGTTCTTTACTCTTTATTTGTTTTATTATTTTTTTCCATGCAACTTTCATTTTCTGTTGATATGGCCAACTTTGTATTGTTGATCTGGAACAAATAAATAAAAAAGCATAGAAAAAGCCAAAAATTTTCCTTTTTTCGCACAAGAGAAACAGA
The DNA here is from genome assembly GCA_963675895.2 of Styela plicata. Taxonomy (NCBI): domain Eukaryota; kingdom Metazoa; phylum Chordata; class Ascidiacea; order Stolidobranchia; family Styelidae; genus Styela; species Styela plicata. The sequence goes on along the minus strand of OZ023151.1, from coordinate 14,278,341 downwards.
TTTGACTAACTCGTCCCATAAAATCTACTTTTTAAAAGCCATCGACCATACTTAATATTTTAAACATGGATAGAAAATGGCTTCCAAAAATCCTCTTTTTCAAGTATGTGTTTCTTCCAGCCAAAGTATGTTTTGGCAAACGATATGTACAGATTGCGGACCAATTTGCCAAGCCATTTTTCCTACTCAACTACTATGGTATTGGTATCATAAAGTTTAAAATAGCTCACGTTCTGTGTTAACTACTGTTTAGGGCTTCAAAATCGGAAAGTTTGACTTTTTTTTCTTTTTAAACCTAAAAATCAACTTGAAAAATTTCAAGCCTCTAGCTGTTGAGAGTTATCTTGATATTCCTCCCTTAAAAAGTCTGCTATATTCTGTTGGTGCAGTGTAGTGCTGTGGGAACGATGCAATAATTCAGTTTGCAAGATTTAAAGATAATATTCTGGTATTAAGTTTGTCTAGTACACGGTCTATTAATAACCTGAAACATGTGCCATGCATGTATGTGACATCTACGGTACCGAACAAAAGAGAAAAAGTTGAAATGATATAGTAACAATCGAATTAAAAATATAGGGTCCAATAAGGTTTAGTACGATATTCCCGAATGTTATCAAAATTAAAACTGGCAAAATATAATCATTCTAACCGATTTTGCACGCATCTGGCATTGTCTTCTGGGTTAGGGTAGGTCTCTTCCAACATGGGAAATTTTTTTAATAATCGGTTATATGGCACTATCCCTTATAAGAACCCAAATGTACATGCGCTGATATACACAATTAAATGCTAAAAACGTATAAAAAGAACAGAAAATAAAAATGCACCTTATATGAAACTTTGATGAAAAAAATAGAAGATTTACCATTGCCCAGGGCAGATATGTTTCTGCCAATATATGGGAAAAGTTTTACACACTTGTTGCAAATTTTTTTAAATAAGATTACACTTTTAAAAGATTTTATTTGAACTGGTACAATGCAAGGTTCCTTTAGAAAAGGAATTTGTTTTAAACTAGCGTTCCTAACCTCAGTCTACGAAATGGAAAAGAAAACCCAGCCATGTCTGAAACTATACGAATATTCGAAAATCAATATTCTTAAGCAGCAAAAATTTAGAATATCTCAGAATAGCATATTTTAATATTTGTCAGTTTGGTAGCTTAAAATTATGAAAAATTGAGAAAATTCAAACTTTGTTTTTGATTCTGAGTCGCTTTTAAAGAACAAAATAAGTACTTGGGTACTTGTTTATCCCAACTAATTAAGGATGCATTCGAAATATTCAAAGTAAAATCTTCAAATTTTGATTAACTTCTGGCTTGATACCCCTATAATATTCTGACCTCAAAGTGACCAGTTATTACTCTTAACATTTTCTTGCGACTTTTTGAGAAATGCCATATGGACAAAAATTGGCCTATATTTTGTCCAAATGTTATAGTCAGATTCTTCCGAATACGATATTTACCACTTAGCCATCTCCTTGTGAAACGAAATACATCACTTTAAGATGTTATATTGGAGTGCTGGATTCAAATTTAGGGTAAAAAATGTTGGAATTTTTTAAGGAATTTGATCTCAAACTTGGCCCTTATTGATGCCAGCGTCTGTTAGTATGATTGCATCAATTGGCCTAGTGTAAAGCATTTGCATTACGAGATATTAATTTTAAAATATAATTAGTTGGTCAGGGAAACCATGCACAGTTGTGATTAATTGCTATCAATTTTGACAAATATTGAGTGTTTGCCACCAAAGTTATAGTAATTATTATAGTTATTATTTGGTTATTATTAGCAAGTTTGCCTAAATTTAGAAAATCAATCAATTAAATTTAAATCAAGTTCGCTTAAATTTAGGTATAACTGGAACTTGCCAGCGTTATATATAAGTTTGTTGGTAAATGATCATTGACCAGAACTTGACTAACAACTGTTTATTTCGTCATTATTATTGATTACTGGTATTGTATGGGACATTAAATGTGCTTTCCTATCAGCTTCAACTCTTTTTTTTTTTTTTTTTATCTATGAAAGCGTGGTTTGTATAGGCCCGGGCCTTGTCAGGGTGACTCAAACTATTGACAGTGAAGAGTGGTATAGTATCTGTATTATCCCAGTCTATCGTAGGTACAAGCTTTAAAATAGTCCTGGTGTATTTCCTGCATGTTATAAGAGGCCATTATAACGGGAAAAAAAGTGGTGGTTGTTTTTTGTGTTGTCCAAGGCAGATACCACTCACTGCAGTTCCATTTGGGAGTAAATTTGAATTAAGAAATATATATATATATATATAGTCGGCTCGTCGTTAGTCACTCTGTTTAGTAATAGTTATATCGTGGTATTTTACATTCAGTTGTTCTCTTCAATTTTCTTTAAATTATATTTGTGACACTCTAATTACAGGTTCTTTCTTACAAAATTCTAATTTGCATGAATATATTTATAATGCTAAATACACAAGAATTAAAAGATAGTTGTAACTTTTAATTTTCCTTAATGCAATATCACTCCATTCTGTTAAAATGTCAGCTGTTATTTCATCAATTATTTAAACCTACGTGACTCGTCATTACGTTTCTGGCATGATCCTCTTTCGCTGTCAGTTGTGCCAATGGAGAAGGCTGCTATACTTCTGCCATTCGGTAAGTTATAATATCAAGAAGCATTTTTTATTGTAACTTATTTGAAGCAATGTTGGAATGAAAATCGAGATGTCTTAATCGATAAATCAGGTATCTTAGACTTCTGATTAAAAGTAATTTTGTTTTTTCTATTCTTAAATTGACTCAATCCGCAGCAAATTCGAATGAATTTGAGTTGTAAAATTTGACATGACTCTGCGACAAAATGAATGATTATAGTCAATTCAATAAGCAATTGTTTATCAGAAATGCTGAAACATTCTATTTATAAATATTGAATTTCGATCAACCCTGAATGGAAATAACACTTTCGAAGACCACAATTATCGGTAGCCTTGTTATAGTTCAAAGTCTCTGTTAGTTTATTTAACAATAGCTCTCGAGTCATTCGATTAAAGAGTCATCCGATCAAACGAACTTGTGCTGAAAGAGAAATTTTATTTGAATTTGTTTTGATATTTTGCGCCTGCTTCGATGTTTTTATCCTACTAAGATTGCCTTGTGGTTGAAATTTGAATAGCAATTATTTCTTGAAAAGAGTAGCATTCAACCTGGACCAAGATAAACCTTTCGATTTGAATCAAATATTTTATAGCTTGTTTATTTGCCCATCAGGACATGTCTATTCTGACCAAACATGTTTTGTTAAGTATGGGCTACTGATGGATCGTGCCGCTGAGGCACGATCCATCAGTGGCTCATGCTTGACAAAATATGGTTTTGGTATGATATTGTATAATGCTTGCGTAAATAAGGTTTAATCACATGCTGGTTTGTTATGAAAGAAATGTTCATTTCCATCCTTCAATAAATAGATTCCTTGTTGAGAGATACTTATATTTTGTCTCACACAGACTAATTGTACGAAGCAATTATCTAAGCGATCGATGCTTCATTACTAGACCTTCCATACTATATTATAATACTAATAATATTAATCAATATTAAAATATACAAAATGATTTTGAATATTCGCTAGTAACATATTTCCATATTGTATATACTCCTTTTAGGCCAGGTTCAATTCAAAGGTTTTTTTTATTTCTGGTATGAATTTAGCTATAATGTGTATATTCGTAATTTTTGAATTACCTCCAAATACTAAAGCGGCTTATATCTGAAATAACGATATACAAGAGTTCAATGTCTTTGTGTTTAATTTAAGTTCACTTTGACCTTTCAACCTTGTGATATATCGATCTTTGTCCAGACTCCAGACAGTCTTATTGTTTAGCTTCACACAGACAGCATACACCGACAAATTGCATCACGCTAAATTTAATTAGACATGTGACTCATTATGGCGTTAGGGGAAGTTTGAATTCTTCAGGATCAATATCTTATTACGAGCTTCAGCGTTATAAGCTTCATTTTAGCAAACGACCTGGTGAGTTTTGGACAGAATCTCGTGATTAATAATAAATGTATGTAGCACCTGGCAGAATGATAGCGACTTTGCTACTCAAGACACCCAAAGGAAATGGGTTCCATCAGAAGAAAATTAAGCAAATGAAGAATGTTTCATAGTATATCTTGGACTAGAAGATTTGAACGTTCATTTTTAAGTATCTAGAAGCAGGCAAACTGTAAAAAGTCATCAATACTGCTATGAAATAGCAGTGTTGATGTTTCTAAGCTGTTTTAAAAATGATATGAACATTGAGGACACCTGAAGAAAACCGATATTCTGGCACCCTTGAGTCAGGTTGAAATCTCATTACTACTGCTAGAATGGTTATTTCGAGCAGGACACATGTATTGACCGAGCATGTTTACATTTGCTTTTCTTCAAATTCAAGTTCAAATACCTTGTGATGATGAAATTTAATTCGTCTTAGTCATTTTCCTGTCGAGTGTTCAATAACGATGATGACGACGATGGTTGAAATCATTACTTGTATATTCTTGTCTTCATTGATGGAAGATTGTACCTGTTAGTTAAATACAAAGATATGTAGTGGTAATACTGTAGGCAGTACAGGGATTAGGAATTTTCTTATCCTAAGATTTAAGTATTTTAGAATATATCTTTGTTTAGAATATATTCAATATTCTAGTTTGGTATACTTTGATAAAGAATATAAATATTTCTAGGTTATAGCATCTTGTTTGTATTGTTCACCAGGGTTTGGCTTGAATATCATAATATGGTTTTGTGAGTATAATCTTAAGTCTTTTATAAAACCTCAGCATCACGCTCCATAACAAAACCTCTGTTGATTTTGGTAGGCCTATAGTTATAGTATAGTACACAGTTCTTATGGGACAGATTTAGCAAGTTGGTCAGGCAAAAAAAATTATACATACCAGTATTTATTTTTTATAGTTTTTTAGTACCGTATTTCTCTGAGCAATCAGTGTTTGCATAGCTTCATTAAGAACGTAGCAATTAACCCAGACTCCTATAGTGTCAGCTACTTAGACACCCGAAAAAAATGGGTTTTCTCAGAACAAAATGGACAATATTTTATGAAGATCGCTGGTTAGAAGATCTAAATGTACTGTTAGACACATGACTGTAGAAAAAGGTTCAAAATCATCAATACTCCTGTAAAATAGCAGTGTCCATCTGAAGAAAATGACATGAACATTACGTACACCCAAAGAAAACCAAAATTTTGCCACCCAGTACCTTATACCAGAGGATTAAAATGACTCGATTTAGTAAATAATTGTTAGAAAAAGCATGCCATAGCAATGTGGAGGGTTTTGCAACCCGTTTTTGTCCAGCTGAAAAAAATGCCTTTAACATTTCGAACACCCGAAGAAAACAAGATTCTGTCACCCTATGTCGCATTAATCTGAATCTTTTTAAACCTGGAATCCAAGAGACGTCTCACTGCGTTAATATTTGTGACGAGAAAATTTAAAACTTTCGATGAAAATTTTGAAGATAATTGATATTCATAAATTTCATGATTACAGTATGGTACTAATTTTGATCATTTTACAGCTAAAGATGAAGACGAAATCAACGATATGACTGTTGAATACAAGATGAATAATGACGTTGATCAACAAAATGTCACATTCAATATCGCGCCTGGAAATGCCTATGCAACTAGTATTCTGCCGATACGAGCATTGTACAGATTTTCAATCATTTTGTCGTATTTCTGGTGGTTATGTCTGGACAGTTTGATCGCTTTGTTTATTCGTACAACAGATGAACCGGATATACTTGATAGGCAAGAAAATATTCTGCACAAATTAAAAACTATTTTAAAGGTGGGTAAAGTCTTGAAAATAATAAAATTGTTGATGGAACAATATTAAAATATTTCTCAATATGCTTTTTTGATTAAAAACAAAAAGCCTCATTAATGTCAATAGTATTTTCTTGAAGTCGCGTGTTATATTTTGTTACTGATATGGACTTACTACTATACAGTAAGACATTAGAAAAGCATAATGATTCATAATTGGGATTAAATTACCTCTGATACCAACCATATGCTTCGGGTGTCTGGATGGGAGAGTAGCAAATTTTCTTTTGTCAGGCATGAGCCACAGATGGGCTGACTGCGTCCCATGGACGCCAACCATCAATGATGCATACTTAACAAAAGATGTTTTGACAAAACTTTTCCGATTAGGTTTCTTTCAGCCAGACTTATGTCGTCTGTAGATTCCCGATAAAAAAATTTAATGAAGCAACTCACTTTAATAGCAGGAATTAAGTTCAATTCAGAACAGTTATTTGATTTTATACATATTTTAGATACATACAGATTGACAGTTGCTTCAACCGGTAGACATTATCTTATTGCTCTTCGGTTGTCTGTATGATCTTTTTAAGACTTAGAAGTCACTATATTTGTAAACAGTTTTCACACATTTTGCACAACAGCCTTTCACTCAAGAACCATTTTAATCATTCGGTAAGCGATGGATTCATCGTGAAAAATATATTCATTAGAGCATTTTTGATTAATTTTCTCACTCAGGGGGGATATATACAATTTTTTCAGGTGTCCCATTACACATTTTGCCAGTCTTCCAGAGTTCAACTGCCATTTGTCATCACACGGCACTCGCAATCTGCATGTTTTAACTTATATTCTAATTCTCACAGGGTGCTTTCTTCACTGTGACGCTTCTTCTTCTTACACCGTTCGCTGTTGTTGGATTTATAATATGGCTGCCTTTACAGTTATGCCTTCCGAGATCTTACTCGTTCTACTCCGCAGATGACGGTAACGAGAGGCAGCGATTACTATTCTCAGATATTACCCCATATCATCAAATTACCACTGTAAAAGAAGATTCAAATTCAAATAATTCACCGACTAAACGGACTACGAAAGAGATTTCAACAACTTCTTTCATTAACGTTAAAAAATCATATGTTTTAGTAACAGGAAATGTTTGCTTAATGCCAGAATTTCTCGCTCGACTGAATAATGTTAGTAATTCTTTAAAAAGAGCAGAAAAAATATCTCATCTGTTATGCGGAAACCAACCCTTGCCAAATAGTACGAGATCCCAAAATTATGCAGTGCAAAATGCAGGAGATGGGAAACTACTGGATACTGAAATGCTTGTTAAAGCGGCGAGTGAATTATCAGTGAACGCGAGTAGTTTCGGAAGTAGATTTGAGAATGAAAGCTGCTTGGAAGATGAAGGTATAAGGATTTGCTATCACATTTCGCAATCGAAGAATTTTGTCAAAATATCTTTTAAGAATGTTTATGTGTCGATGAGATACGGCCAATTTGTGGCGCATACTCGATTGAATAAAATTTTGTTTTGGTTAATGCCAATTTCAGGTTTTTCTCAACTTTAAAAAAAAAAGTTTGAACAATAACTATAGAAATTTGATATTCTTAGAATGTCCAAAATTTTTCTCAGTTAATCAATGAAACATTAATATTTTCCAGCGGTATATCGATTCTGCCTTAATGCCAGTTTCATTCTTGGTATTGTTAAGAAGTCAAGCTGGCATACATTACCTATATTGCTATTTGAAATAAAAGACGTATGGTCCGAAATGATTTACCTACTTGGTGTTGTTGAAATTATGTTGCGAATACCTGGATATGAATGTCTTGTTGGCTGGCGCAAATCACATCAAATTCAAGTGTACCGGTATTTACAATTTTACATTTAATTAAAGATTTCTAAAGGAGACAAGAACTCTGTGCAGCCAGCATTCTTGCAATTTTTCATCCTGCGGATGTTATACATTCAGTTGTTTCAAATATTTTTGGCACTCCTATTTATTGAAAATTATTAAATTTTGTTATTTCTATATTTGATATTTTCCAGTCATCTCATTAGATTCAACCAGTGAAGCTTCATTTCAATGGAGTGTTTCGAGTAAAGAAAAGGCTGTATCAGAAAGTTTTCCCAAATCCTGTGATTTTTTGTGTTTACAAGAAATATTTGACAGAAGAGCTGCTGATGTGTTACTAAGAGGTCTTCGGAGCAAGTAAGAAGTTAGGATCTCTTTTTTGTTTATTCGCACTGTGACAATGTTGCTCCCAACAGGGCTTTTAATAACCACGCTTGGTTTGACACAGAATGGACAAACTTTCTGTCATTCTACCTCGATTATTAAATGTCCCTATTTTTTAATTTGGGCATCCTAAGAAAGTAGAAAATTTTTTAATTGAAACTCTTGACCAAGCAGTCATGCGAATTTGTTGCAATTTGCTAGATTCTGCTATTTTTGTTTTTATGGAGAGCATAATATAATAGATAAGAATGAATCAAAACTGGATTACGCAGGAAATAGGCAAAAGAGACTGAGGAATCAATCTATCTCTCATCTTTGAAGTGAAAATTTAAATAAACCCTGTAAGTGCATTCCATATAGTGATATACACTTTGGGCGATGGTAAAACAATCCACTAATTCTTTCAGTCGCATCTCACAACATGTAAGATCTACCGGTACATTGTGATGAATCTAAAGCCTGCAACAGCTGCAACGAATGATGGTTGTAAAACTTCTATGATATATATTTATGGAATGAGGAAAATAATGTTTTGTCACAGTTGAGCCCTCGAGGAAAGATGAATAGTCCACCCCACATAAATTTTGTGTTGTATAGTCCCAATGAAGACAACAAATCAACAGTGCTTTAGTGCTTCGCTCAATACAGAAAAGGCTTTTCCCAACGAAACAAGTATTCTTGATATAGTCCTTACATCAAAAAGTGTTTCACTTTTCTGCCGACCCAATTTTTATAATGATTGTGGTTGATGACTATCTTCTTGCATTTCAGATATCCTTATATAATATATGACGTCATTTCGCCGATACATCATGGGAGAATTAGTTTATTGAACAGTGGATTATGTATCGCAAGTAAATATCCATTCCTTGATGTCAAATTCAAAGCATTTCCAGATGGATACAGGGAAGATAAATTTGCTTGTAAAGGTCTTCTTATGACAAAAGTAAGTTGTTTCCGTCTTGGGATAGTCAAGTATTCTAATATTCATAAAAAGCAATCATTTTTTATCAACCCTGCTTATGGAAAAATTGATAAATCTGTAAACCAACTTGGGCTTCGAAATATTATGGTTTGAACTGAATTTTAATTTTCCTTTATCACAATCGATTGCCCTAAGAAAAGCCCCGCACCAGCAACGATCCATTTCTTAACCCTCTCTTTAAGCTCTAGTTCGAAGAAATGTTTTTACTGTGCCATTATTCTTAGGGCATATCTGAAGGTATAATTTTCGCAACATAGTAAGGATATTGCATTACTGTATGCTAATTTTGCATCATAATTTATAATTGTAGTTTGATCATAGAAATTCAGGGACTTGGACACAAAGGAAAAACAAAAATTTTGTTGCTCCTATTACTTCTTCACTTTCACTAATATTTAAATCCTTTTTTCAGGTATATCTGGGTGAATCAGATGAAGGAAAACCACTGATAGGTTATTTATCTACAACACATCTGCAAGCCATAACTCATACTAAGGCATCTGAAGTTAGATGCAAACAACTTAATCTACTTCAAACATGGCTGGATGAATTTAAGGAGAGGTTAGTTTTCTTCTGACCGATAGCTTTATCAAATCAATTTTGTCAAGCGGGAACCTCTGATGGATTCCCAGGTTGCATCATGCTTTAATAGAATTTTGTTCCTGTTTTTACTCGAATTCTCTGACTTATTTGAAAGTAAGTTAGAGTTCAAAAAAGTACCTTTCAAGCATGTAAATACTCGTTATAAAGTCTGTCTTCCACTCTTCTGTTATCGATTTTGCTTGTATTGTCAAACCTGTTAGTGACTCAAATCCAACATGGAATTCTTCTTATTGAATCTTGTACTTCTTCAGCTAAGTTACTTTATTTATCTCTTTTAGTACGAAGAACAAGCACCATACTGTTATATTTGATATTATTTGTGGAGATTTCAACTTCGATCAAGAATCTCATTTTGAAGAAGATGAAAGAAAATGTGAATTTAAGAGGCTTTATAGGTAAAGAAAATAATTTCAAATTTGTTATGGTTGGGTAGAGTCATTATCATGTGTCATTATCTTGATCAGAAAATGTGTAAAAAATTAGGTTAGCTTATGTCCAGCCTCGAAAACTTAATAAAATAAATAATAATCAATAAACTTATATTTAAAATGAATACTTCTGCATACATACATCTAGAAATAACAATTCCTTTTCATAATTTCAATTTGGTGATAATATTATGTTCTGATCATTTTTGCCATGTATTCCGTCTGTTCAGAGATCCTTGTATGAACGAAACAACAGGCCAGCAGCATAACTGGGTTATTGGAACTGAATTATTGCCTGAATGTATTCATGATCAGGCTGTTAACACATCGAAAGGATTACAAAGGTAAAGTTGCAAAAAATAAGAAATCACCGGCAAATATAGTTTTCCTTTGGGTATCCAAATTTTCTCTTCTTATGCTTCAAAAGGATAAAAAAGCTTTAAATTCATCAACACTGTAATTAATGTACATACTTGGGGATGTTTTTAAAACCTGATCACTATTACGTCCTAGACGGACTTTAATGACATCAAGATTCCTATCATAAATTTTATTTTGCCCTGCATACGCAAGAGATGGACTGCATCTCAAAGACGCGATCCATCAGTGACATATACTTAACAAAACCTGCCTGGATCTTGTCCAAGCCCATTTATCTGTCCCGCATATATATCATAGTATAATTTAAAGTACAGCCTGATATTACTTCGAAGCATAGCAAACTGATGGCCCCCACTTCTATTACTTCCAACAGTGGGTATCCTTTTGTGATGGAAAATGGAAATTTTCAGATGAGTAGAAAAGGCTTTAATATTTCAGATATTCAAAACTATTGCTTTCTGTGCTTGATACGCTGTAAAATGTGGTATATATCATTTTCTTCGAGAGGATTCTTTTTTTTGAAGTATTTAATATATATATTAATGAGAATGCTAAAATAACCCAACTATTTTTACATCCAGTGTTTTCACTAGAACAAAACTTCTGCTCAATATTTTACAGGATGCTGATTTCGGAGTTGGAGCGACCTCGCTATGTTGCTTCAACGTTACCAGCAAATTGTGCAATGACTAAAATGTCTGATGGAAGACGACGAATAGACTATATTTTATATAAACCTTGCGGAAGCAAGAAAATGGTGAGAATTTCCTTGCGGGGTAACAGAATCTTGTTTTTCTAAGTGTGACCAAAATGTTGGGGTCGTTTTCTTCGGATGGACAAAAAAGCTTCAAACCATCAACACTGCTATTTCGATAGCAGCATTGATGATTCTGAACTTATTCTACTTTTTAATTCCTTTAAGGCAAATCAAAAAGAGACATTTTACCTCTCAAGCAAAAGTTATATCAGGAATATTGCCATTTGCTGAATTTTCTCCTGATGAAACCTATTTTTTCGAGTGACTAAGAAGCTAATATTCTATCTTCTCTCGGACAGAAAAACTAACTGTCAACAGTGTCTCGAGTGGAAAAACCCAATCGCTATAATTAAGTTGCATTTGCCCTGACAGATGTAAATTCCTCTAGCGATTATCTTACTAGTAGGTCATGCTGTGAGGCACTATCACAATTTTAATAGTAATGCTGACCATGGAAACCCAAAGCCATCAACAGCAAATTATGTTGATAATGTTTCATTATGTTAAGTCCTAAGTTGATATCCTTGTTTTGCGAAATGGAGCTAAAGATGGCCAATTTTATATTAAAAAATTTACTGTCTGAGTCTCTATCCGCCAATGGATTTTAAAGTGGTCGATGGTTTTGCCATTGCCTTGTGCAGATACCACTCGCTGCACTATACCTATAGCTTGATAGTATTTGGGATGTTATTCACTTAGAGTGTCGTTACTGGTGCATCTTGTTGTAGCTCTGTATGTTAACAGCTCTGCTTTATTTTTTTCAGATCATAAAAGACTATAAATTCATCACTGGTTTTGCAACTCTGACTGATCATATTCCACTAAGTATGACGTTTTCTGTGGATGACTGATGACGTCATATTAGAATGCTATTTCTACTGCATAAAATTTCCCTGAAAATATGATCAATTTGAAAAAATATATATATTTGCTTCAATTAAATCAATGTTCAATAACCACCCATCATTTAGGATACCCAAAGCCAATTTGTCAAGCATGATTTACAAATTGACAAATGGATCGCATGTCGCACTGATAATCCAACAAATTGTGATTTGTTTTCGTATTTCCTCAATCAAGCAAGAATCTAATATGGATTGTAAGATAGTATTGCTCCTCTGGCTCATACCCATATGTATGTATGTATGTTTATTCGTCTCAAAATAAATACATCACCAATATATAATAATAAGGAACACATTATGATTATGAGACGTACAAGACCTATTTGGCCTAAAACACAAAGTGCGACGTAAGCCTGCTACCTACTTAAAACAGAAGAAATTAAAGTGAAATATGAGTTGAAATAAAAAGAAAAACGCATACATTTTCGAATGAGCGTGGAAATTTAATTCTCTGGTCAGGATAACGTTACAAACTATGTCATACTCGTCTTGAAAAGCAACTAGAAAAAAGTTAAGAATTTGTTAATGGTTTTATTATCGCTCTGGGCGAATACCACTCACTGTACTTTAACGTAGATGTCAAATTTGTCTAGGGAATGTTTGAACGTTGGGTGCAGTATTTTTTTTTTCATTTGAAGTAGTTTTTGCAATATCATTCCGTAATCGCTCAAGTAAATTTTAAATGAAATGAAAAAAAAAATGTATTTTCGAAAATATTACTTAATTTTGTCTTAGTGTCTCTGGTGGCAATCACAAGATATTACCAAATTGTTACATCACAATGTATCCGTTGATTATATTTTGATATATATATATTTCAAAGCATTTGCAATTTATTTATGTTTATTTATTATAATTACATGGTATATTAATATCTGATGTAATCAGAATAGCTGTTAAAGTTTGCAGGGACAGGATCGAGAAGAATAAGGGAATGGGTTTCAGGTGCTGGTCTATTTATGGGTATGGGCTGGGCAATTGGAATCGATTCGAATCAATCGTGAATCGTTCTTGGGAACAAACACATGCTAAATGGAGTGGAATTCTTCATTTTATCAACAAAGTGGAATTCTTCATTTTATCAACAATATGCACTCGAATTTGATCGTTAAAATGGAAATTTTCGTTTTTGGACTCGGTTTTAAGTTAATATTTGAAATTCGTAACTGTGAAATACTTGATTATCGTAATTGAGACAATAATAGTTAACATGAGGTAATTGTTATTTTAATGGAGTCGGCGATTTGAAAATATTATCCGAATTCCAAATGAGTCGGTTGTACCCAGCCTTATTTATGATTGCGCCACGAGACGCAGAGCCCTATGATTTGGTTCAGAACAACGTCTTTAAGGACTTTTTCTAATTTATGAAGATTATGAAACCGCTACAATATGCTAGATCACTAGCGCAACCAAAATTTTATTTTGTCAAATCATGATAAGATTAACGAAAGAAAAACGATCTGCTATTGTGATATACTATTCCCCAAACCGCTACTGCAGGGCCTTGGCCAGCGTGACCCTCTCCAATATGTCGCTATAGAAAAGCCATTATCGTGTAAAACAAAATGTTTGATGAAATCAGTAATCCATGGATTTGTTTATTGCGATGATCGAATCTTTTTCTCTCATTTTTATTCATTTTACGGGCGCATTCCAAAATTAGTTGTTTCATATATTATGCAATTTTGCAATCCTAAATAGCATTTTTGAAACTTCTACGTGGCTACGGAGCCGCTTTGGGTTACCTCGCCGTAAGATTTGCTATATTCACCGGGATAAACGATAATGCTAGTTTTTAGCAGTCGCCATTTAAGACTGATTACCAAAGTTTTTCAATCTCATTTTTTCTAAGGTTGCAGATACGCTACCGTCTGCGTTATATACTTTAGCTAGTCCCATCGGCGATGGGCAAAACATGTTAAAAAGATTTGAAAAACGAGAGCAATCAATCCGATCCCACGATTCGGGGATTTATATCAAAATTTCGTAGCAGTGTTCAAAATTATCGAACGTCTTCGATGATTAATCGTATTTGCAAGTGAATCTAATCAAGTAAAATGCAAAAACATTTGTGCTCGAGTTATATGGCACCTTTCTCTCTTTTATTGATTACCGATCCGACACGGTCTAAAGATTAGGAACCACTATGTTAAATAATAAATAATTTGCACAAATACACATACACATAAATACACATAATATCTATCACCGAATTTTATTCCCAATAATTATTCAAACTCAAAATCATCACCAGGACTGTATAATTTAGCAGTTAGTTTTTAAAATATATATCCATGCCGTTACGTCATCGTTGAGTCCGATCTGAAAATTATGACACATCATTAAAATTACATGAAATCATTTCAAGTGTGCTCGATGGTCCAGAGGTTGTTGAGTTGCCATCGTGGGTTGACGATTTTGGGTTCGAGACCCAGCTCTGGCTCGGGGTGATTTACTCTATGAGTGGATTTAAATAAAATTATAGACAGAAAAATATTTAAAATGTTCGTTTAAAAAGTTGCAAATATATTTAAGTCAAACATTGAATGCTACGTTCAAAGCTTAGCGGCAGCTCTTTTTCATTTATTTCATTTACTCCCAAATCATGCGTCGAACAAGTCACCGATGAACAACGCGTTGTCGACATAGCGTTGAAGAATCCGCGGAGAAAAGATCAGAATCGGTAAATTTAGAAGAAAATAAGCGCATTATTCTTATTTTCAATCTTGCCATAAAAATATAATACATACGTATGTAACTAAATTGCATCCAAACGTCGTAGTATTGACCAAACGTGTTCTATGAAGCGTGGGTCACTGATGGATCACGTTGCCTAGGCGTGGTCCATCCGTGATCCAAAAAAAAAATGAAATTTCTGATTGGAAAGTTCTATGTAACTTAGATCTCACATTGCTTCCGGATTTGTAACCGAAATTAAATTTCGTTGGTGTCTTCTCCCTCGTTTGGAATCAATTCAGTCTGAGCAGATTCGTCGGTCCCCAAGAATTTGGAAAAGGCTTGATCCACCGCTTCATGCATTGCATCTGAATGAAACAATATTATACAGACTATTGCTACCTACTTTTATTTCATGTATGCAGATAACGTTGTTTATAGCTTTTGTCATTCCACCCATCCGAAAATCCATGAGCAAGAAGTATAAGGTAATCAAGCATTGTCCCAAGGCTGTCCGTTACATGTAGAGCTGGGCAAAACTTTGGGCTGGGCAAAAATCATTTGGTATTCGAATATAAGTTCGAAGAAGAGTTCGATTCGAATAATTTTTTTAGAATTGATTATTCGATCTGACTGAAAAATATCCGAATCATATTTGAATCTCAAATTATTCGTTTTTCTTCAGCCCTCACGGCGTCGACCAACATCATCAGGAAATTTTAGACTGAACGTGACCTAAAAGACGGAGGATGCGCGTTTGGCTCATTTTCTTTTACCCGCCGAACAGTGGCACTCGGCCCAGTCAGAAATATACGCTCTTACATGGTTTGTCAAAAAAACAATCTGATATAGTAGAACGGGTTGAAGCATTCATGCTTGCAGCTCAGTCTGGTGAGCAACTTTTTCAGATTAAGTCAATAAAAAAAAAATTGGGATTTTAAAAATGACAATAAATATATACCGTGTATGAAATCTTATGGTGGCACATATTGTACTACAAAAACTTAACCCTATTCGAAGTAAGTTTTTTTATATAAAAATATTAGTAAACTACCTCTTAGAATTATTTCAGAAATAACCAAAGGGATATGAGGTACAAAAATGTGCTTGGGCCTTACCTACGATTGATTCATCACCGCGAATGTATCTGTATCTGTAATGTCTGTAACGTCTTCCCCAGCGGTAATTTCTGTAATTATTGAAATCTGTAATTATTGCGGTATTTTCTGTAATTATTGAATTCTGTAATTATTGTAATCTGCATTAGTGAAAAATAATATTAATAAAGTAGGAGTAAACTGCACTGACGGGATAATATGTTGGGGTTGTCGCTTATTTGTTCAGGACAAGAATGGTAAGGGGATGGAGGGGGAGGGTCATTCTTAACGAAAAAATGGATCAGGTTACAACTCTAGAGCATTATCCATGATACATGATCCACTTATCTGTTTGGTTGTATTAATTTATATCTTGTTTATTGACTGAAGGAGTAAGCCAATGACCTGACGAAAGCTTACAAATATACTTATAATTTAGTGGGAAGAGATCGTAATGTTTTTCACTTGAGAAATCGGATGTCAAATATATAAACTGCTTTTGACTAAAAAGCCGTCATTAACAGTAATTTTATCCGCTGATATTTAAATGAAGCAATATAATCAAATTTATTGGCCAATTATGGGATGTCGATGAAACGCACGGACAAGTTGCGGTCCATCAACAATCCATACTTGACGTAAATCTCAATAATGGCAGTTTCTTATGTTAGATTTATACTATTACCAGAAATGTAGGGTATATTTACTATAAATTTGCCACAGTGTAGAGCACAGTTGTTAAGTATGGGTCACTGATGGATCGACCGCGTCGATGAGACGCGGTCCATCTGTGGCGCATGCGTGGCTAAATCTGACTGGGCTACTTGCCTGCTCTCCACATCAATCAGCAACATAGTTGCAACAAGAAGAACAAAAACCAGCTTGGCATTCATCTGAAAAAATAATAATTTAATGTATTGAAGATCACGTTATTCTGGTTGGTAATATTTTCGTATTTGAATGGAGTTGGAACAACTTGGGTGCCCATCAACTCGAACATGGCAAATGTGTATAAACAATTTTTCACAAAAAATTTTTTGACAAAAACGCAGTAAATTTACCGTTTATCGCGGATATTTTATATTCATTAGATATATGGTATGTTGATGAATCGCGCATCGGCAGCCACGTTTTCATTACCAACCCATAATTAGTCAAAATACTGCTCATTTTATTGTTTTTGCTCAACAACACCAAGCCAAATAACTTTCAAAGAACAGAAAATTTGGCGAATTTCCTGCTGCATTGTAAGATTTATCTAGACTCTCTATGACCCATGCCGCCGATGCTTGTTGGGTACTTCAGAAGGACACAGTAAAACGCAAAAACAAATGGACAGAAAATTGATGATCTAATTGACGACAAAAAATGCTCCAAAAGGAAAAAGTATAAAATAAAATGTATTTTTCCCTCTAAATGGTAAAAATTAGTTTATTACATAATATATAATATTACATAAAAGGAATCGAAAATAATGTTTTCCTAAATTTATTACCGTCAATAGACTAAAAATCTCATGTTTATCAGCAAATATAGGAAAATCGGTGCAAAAAAAAAAACAATAATTGTAAAATGAAATGAGTTTTTGGCCCAGGAGATTTCCGTAAGTATGATCAGTTTCGCTATAGACCATAACTCTGTCGGGCAAATTGTTAAGTATGAGTCGCTGATAGATCACGCCGCCGCTGCGCCGCCGAATTTATAATTGAAGACAGGTTTTTATTTGGACAATAAATAAAAAAATACTTACTTTGAGTATTCTTTCAATTTGAGAATCAACTTCACTTGAGATAAGAATATTGACCAGGTAATTTGCTGACCCTTTTATAATATTTTACATCCGGTACTTCCGCCGAGTCAACGCGTGGAAGCCATAGGCAACACTCGGTAATACTTGGAACAAGCGGATGTTTTTGTTTTCAGGAGGTCAGTTCATTTTTCTTCTGTTGAGGTCATATGTTTTCGTTTTTTGTAAGTGCAAGTATGACTAATTTAAATTGTTAGATTATATTGAGTGCGAATTATAGCCTCATCAAAATACTTTCATTCTTATGGAATTTCACTAAAAGGAATGTTGGGAACAACACATAAAAGAGACGAATACAGGCAGGACCATAAATTCCAAGAGTAACCTAAATTATGAAACTAATAACTGTACCCTCAATGGAACGGTCCCTCTCAATGCCAAAATTGGAGGGTCCGAGGTTCCCCTTCCCCATCAAATAATTTCTCCTTCTTTTTTAATATTCTAATTATTAGACTTGCGTCACTGATAGACATGAACACTTTAAAAGTTTTTGCTTCGCGGAAAAGATACGGTGGTACATGGGGCAGATTGAAAATAGTGACGTACCTACCCGTCCATTGGTATCGCAGTTGTGGAGCCATGTTATCGCGGTTCCCAATGAGAAAAGATTTGCACAAACCCTTTTTGCCCCAACATGAATCACTGATGGAACGCGTCGATCACTTCGCCGATCGATTCGGTGATTGGAATCGATTCGAAGCACAAATTGTTCGAATCAATCGTACATCGGTCATATGACCAAAAACTTCTTGAATTAAGTTGAATTTTTCATATTTAACGACAAATGCAATCGATTTTGGTCAACTTACATTTTGTCTTTAAAAATTGAAAACATTCGCTCTTGGACATCCACTGTAAAAGTAAATAACTTTAAAGTCTGTATATGCCAATATTTACTATAAATTTATCATAATTACTCAAGACAAAATGGGATATTTGGTATTCTCATGGAATTAGTGATTCGTTTCGATTCGACAAAGTTATCTGAATCAGATTTGAATTTGCCAAGTCCTAGCGCCACCTCTTTGATCGACCTTCAACAGGGCCACTACTTCACCTCTTGCTGTAATGCCTATGACCAAATTTCGATTTAAAATATGAAATTTTTATTTTTCACGCTTTCTTTTTACGCCAACTTTTCAATTTTATATCTAGTTAGACCAGGTTATTTTGGGGGTAGGTGTCACGTAGAGGCGGAAAATATTCCTAATGGTTCTTGAATTACTGAGGATGTCAAGCTGAGAAACGTGATGGTAAATCGGCTTACCTGGAGCGACTGACTTTGCGGCGCCGTGAAATCTTTTTTCCCCTTTTTGTCGAAAATATTTTTATTTTATTTTAGAAAACACATGTAATTCCAGATCTTTTAAAATATACCATGCACCAAGACCTTGTAAAAAAGGTATAGCCGGATGTACTTCAAAAACTGAAATAAATAAACAAGCAAATACTACCACACAATCACACATGATTAATATTATATTACATATATAAAAATATTATTATATTATCATATAATATATATTATACTATAAGATTAATATTATATTTTTTCAGTCAATTACGTAAACGAAAGTTTAGTTTCATTGGTTTAAACGGGTTGTCTTTTTGCTGCTTAAGATTGGATGCTACTCACTGAATCGTCACGGAAACGACGTTGTTTAGGCATACAAATCGTTAAAGCGTTTGGGATACGCTTCGAGCTACGCATCCCTGATTGTCAAGATGCAGGTTCAAATCTCGTGAGGGATGATGATCATATGAGAGTGTTCTGCTGGACGCCTCGTCGTTGAACGGCTGTTCGCGTAGCAGTGCTTCATTTTTCTCACAGTGTATGTGCTTGTTAAACAATTTTGAAATGATAGCGCTAGGCAAGAGTGACCCGTTCTTGTTTTTCTTCTCAAACGTTCTTATTTGCTCTACATCCAATAGGTAGTATACAAAAATCAGCAAAATCACCGTTTTTCAACAGTAATTTATTTACCCCCATATCGATATTAAAATAAAGCTATGAAATTTTTTTTAGCCAATTCACGACATTGTATCGTCACTGTCTATAGGGCCTAAATGCCATCAACAATGGAATTTGAATTTTGAAAATATAACACTACTGCTACTAATTGGTAAATTTACAGTAGTTTTTACACAGTGCATGATAATATTTTGCAACGTCCTTCTCCTTTTACTTAAAAACCTTGACTCACGTTGCATCCCGAAACTATAAACATTAGCAATATCATGACTTCCCTAACTTCCTATTTGCGAAACAACGATCAGGAACCTCACTGTTTACCATAAGTCGGTAATCACTGTTTCTGTTGTTGTTGTTACTTGGGGTTAAAACATATGGAGATACTTCAACCCAGCAGGTAAAAATAATTTGTGCGTACATGTTTTTCTCAAGCCTGAGTCACTGATGGATCGCGCCGACGAGACGCGGTCCGTCTCTGTCTCATGCTTGACAAAGTGAAATTTTTGATTAGATATGGTATTCGCGCGGCTGCATTAGTCAACACAGTATAAACTACTTTGTCTTCTTCCTCTCTTTGTTCTTAAAAAATCAATACATGCAACGTTTTTCTTTCTTTTTTTAATATGCTCTAAGCAAGGCCGGACGTTGCGACTAAATGAACTGAATATCGACTAACTAAGTGTCAAATCGCGAGTACATAATGAATTACCATCAATTGCACTCGGAGGGAAAACATCTCAAAAACTACTGATCACTATAGTAAGGCCTAGAGTTAACATGTTGGCATCGCAAATTGAATATATCTCGGGTTCCGAGTCCCGATAAGTTCGGCTCAGTGAAATGAACTTGTCCATCTAATATTGGAGCCGTGAACATTATAGATGCACAGTCACTACAAAAGTTCGTACTTTGGGGTTGTTCGCTGTCCCCGGAAAGGATCGCGGACAGGCCGGATGTACTGTAAATAGGAATATTTTATGGTATTCGACAAAGCACCAAAATGGCCGTAAAATAGTAATACTTACCGATAAAACACAATGAAGTTCGTTCTAAAAAAGCATTCATTTCACTATAGGCCACTGTTAATTTCCTGTGCAAAATTGCAGATTTACTGCCTGCTATTTTTATGTTAATATTATTCCTTCCTTGTTTGTTTGCGAATTATCCAAACGTTTTTCTCAAGTGTCCGGAATAGGTGAAGAGAAGAAGTTTTATTACGGACTACTTGATAGTACACTGTAATAAAAATTCAACCATTGGTCTATGACAGCAATTTTACTTATTCCTTTCGAAAAAAATTCAAAATTAATTTTTTCGCCAAATATGGGGTATTGATGAAACGCACCTTGAAGGTGCGGTCCATCAACAGCCCATAATTGGCATAAACCTCATCAAAATGGCGTTTCCATAACTTTAGAAATATGCAATTACTGCAAATGACCAGTGAATTTACTGTACTTTTGTTACAGTGTATTCACTGCACTCAATACTATGACGGTTCAGCTATGTATAGAATTTGTTCCGCTATGTATAGGATGAGGGGGGAGGGCATTAAAGATGAACATTTTTTTTTTAAAAAAACTTGCGAGCGCGAAGAGTTTATGTCCCTAATTTGCGAAAAGATCGTCATTTTGGGACAAAAACGTGTACAACAAAAATTCGTCAGAGACGCGCGAAAATTGTGATTATTATAATTTTTGAATTTAGAAAAATATCATCCAAGCTCTAAGAAGGAGATGACTTTCCACCCCTTCTGGAAATTGATAGGAGACGTAGGTAAACTCTGAAATATTAGTCATCACTGGCTCGTTTCATTTGTGTGTTAAGCTACTTCCGTGCTTTTTCAGAGTAAGATAATAAAGAGAAAAAAATATTCAAGTCTTACGTAAACTTAGAATTTGAACTAAAACAACAACATTAAAAAAGATATTGAAAACTTCATAACATCCGCTTGTTCTGAATACCGAATTTTGCTAACGACATGCGTGGTTTGACTCGAATTATCGTTCATACAACATAGCCGGATATAAAATAGTATATAATGAAGAGCAAATTAAAGGATCGATATTCTTATCTCAGATGAAGTTGATCTTCAAATTGAAAGAATACTCAAAGTAAGACGTTTCATATTTATTGTGTAATTAAATTGGATCGTTTTAATCCACTATTTTATTTTGTCAAGCATAAGTCAAAGATGAACCGAGCCTCACTGACGCGGTTCATCCGAAACTCATACAAAACATAGCATATTAAAACACAATTTTGTTTTACAATTCTCAGCCTTTTACACTGACTTTCTCATATTTGCTGCTAATATGAGTTTATTTTTATCTAAAAGACATATGTTTTGGTTAGGCTCAAGTTTTCGCTTACTGAGGCATTATAATTTTGGAAATTTTTCTTTATATTTCTAGTCATTTTTGTGTTTTTTGCTGAAGAACACAATCTGTGACTGGGTCTGCGAGCATCGGATGAGAATGGGTCCCCAAAAATTGTCGTTCACGACAGTAATTTAAATTGGTTTTAAACAATAAAACTGATTGTATTTCAACTATGGGTTCTTGATGGAACGTGGCCTCCGAGACGCGGTTCATCAACAGACCATGCTAATCATAAATGACATTAACAACAACATTTAATTTATTATTATTTTATTTTCAGATGAATGCCAAACTGATATTTGTTCTTCTTGTTGCAACTATGTTGCTGATAGATGTGGAGAGCAGGCAAGTAGCCTCTGCGTTATAAACTTAGGGATCTTTCTTAAGTAAAATGTTTAGCACTGAATTAGCAATCGCATCATTGCTTTAGTTAATGGTTCGCCATTTCTGAATCAAATTCTAAAACTAAAAAAACATTGGAGTTTTGAATCTTGTCGAAGTCAACCTTCGTTAAGTATGCGTCACGGATGGATCGCATCGATGAGACGCGGTCCATTTGTGACTTGTGCTTGACAAAATATAATTGCTTGTTGGCTATATATGACTGCAAATTTCAAATAACCTATAGTTCATCTTCCAAAAGTAATCTTTTAAAAGACTCCTAACAAAATGACACAAAACCCAAACAGAGTCAGTATTCATCAAAAATTGGGATGCGTGCAATTTACGTTATCTTCTAATGGTCACCTTTCGGAAACCAAGAAATTGTCACATTTAATAAGGATGGGAGGTCTCAACATCGGAATTGTCTGAATCTCAAGCGAAAGATTTAGTACTATATGGTACATAATAAAATATAAAATTACATGGTACATAATAATGATAAAATATCAATGAATTTCAGCTAAAAATGCCTTTTTTAATTCGGCATAAAGAAGAAACACATCTTTGTCCCGTTAACATATAACTTTTCAGCCTAATTTTTTATTTCATCCCATAAAATAAAATTAATTTTCGTGCTTTTAGTGTCAAAATTTTAGTGCCTTTCATTAATGTTCCAGCTTAGTAAAGTATATTTAAAAACTTTTTGAGGCCTGCAACACGCCTCATGACGTCTTTCGTTTATGTGCTAAATTGCTCGTGCTGTTCCGCCTGACTGTTCCAATCAACTTTCTCAAAATACAAAATTGATTGATAAATAGCAAAATTCAATGCATTTTCATTCTTTTTTCATCAGCTATTATGGGGGCCGGAAGTATTACTACAAGCGTCCCAGACGATTCCGTTTTCGTTTGCGTTTCAGACGTCCATATTTTGGTGATAAATCACTCGCAGGTAAATGTAAAATGCTTTTTTAACGAGAGTAAAAATTTTGATATCAAAAAATGTAATTATGTGAAACAGACGGTGACAGGCTCACAATTCAGACAAGAATTTATCAGTTCAATTTTTCCAATCATAAGTCACAGACGGACCTCGCCTCGGCGGACCGATCCATCAGTGGCCCTTGACAAAAAATGCTTCGACATAAAATTTTCTTACAGACGCCCAGCGCGTGTCACAATAAATCGTTCCGTCAATGGCCTTGTTATTGACAAAAAAATAATTTTATTTGATCCTATTTTATCCGAATTTCACAAGGTAAAATTACCGTGAAAGAACGGTGTTATCACAGCATTTTTTTACATTATGTCAAAACATATTTGGCCCATTGTATAGATTCGATCAATGTTTTTTTTAAATAAGACGAAATGCATGACGCGGTCGATGAAGCTCTCTCCAGATTCGTAGATGCTGATGATGATTCTACTCAGCCAGAATTAATTCCAGATCGAGTAGAAGACGCCAACGAAAGTTAAATCAGATGTGATAAATCGATGTGAGTTCTATATTTATTAAGCATGGATCGCTAGGAATACGAACTTTGATACTAGTGCGTGGGCTAATTTTTTTTATAGAAGTCCACTCTAACCAAGCTCGAAAGCAGAGCCTAAAATATTTTCTTGCATTCTTAAGCCCGCGCTTACAGAGACACACGCCTTATATTGATCAAGTTCTAAATATGTTTTCATGTGCATCGGTGTGCAATTATTTTGTCAAAACATATTTTGACAAGTGTGGACCACCGATGGATTGCGCCGCGGAGGCTCCTTCCATCCGTGGCTCATGCTCATGCTAAAAAATTAGATCGTACTGGGTAATAACATTTACGACATTTGAAAATATATGATTTTAATACTTTTCTCCTTCTTTTCAGGACGGAATAAAAAATGATCAAAGACCATGGATTTAATTCAAAAAGAGTAATTGCTTAATATTGAAAATTTTATTTCGATTTGTGAATTGTTATGAATAAAATTCGGTGATAGAATCTGTGTGTATTCTGTTCTAAGTTGGAAACGAAATAATGACTCAGTCATTGTGTAAAAAAACACATAGGTCTCCGGTTTTAGCCATTTTATTAGAAGAAAATCAGGAATAGGGGTGATAAAACTTTTCTTGGATATAAGTAAGTTTACTGCCTGAACAGCACTTCCATAATTCTTAAAATACAAACACACGGTAACAAAAATAAGGTATCACTCTTTGATCCACAAGGATAAAAGAGTGTATAAACAAGATATACACGTAAACAATAGACACTTCAAATTACAAGCAATTTTCTCAGATTCCTCAAAACCTAACTTATCTAAATAAAGCAGCATTGAAATATATATATTAATTATGGCGTACGATTTGATTCATTCCCTCTTTAGTATTTTTAGTCTTCAGTATTCCATAATTTGAAGTAAATGCTGAATTTGCGGACAAATGATGAGCAAAAATGTTTTATTTCTTGTACATAATTCCGATCTACAATTTTTGTACACGGATATAATCTTTCAATAATCGCTTTTTTCAATTTAAATTTGAATCTCACATCTTCGCCCAGACCCAAATATTAGTAAGATTCTTCATTTTCAAGTTCTTGTAGATCAAATCTTTGAAATTCAAAACGCTCGCCTATCGATCACCTCTTTCAATATAAATATAGGCTCATTTTCTTCGCCGTATTTCAAACCAATGTCTCTTTAAAATTCTTCAAATATTTAAGATTAAGTGAAGGTAAGAGCGTTTCAGGCAGAAAATGGAGGCTCATCTGCAACACTCAAAAAATCAATTTTATTCGTTGCAATTAGTTGACCCTCTGTGTGCGATCACAGTGCTCCCAACTTGTTCATTTCCATTTTTGCAATTATGAACTGTTTTGGTAGTTTTATAAGTCCAAATGCTTTACAAAGCCAATTCCTGCGATAGTTTTGTATTTTACTCAAAATCATTTTATACGCAGCGATAATGATCAATAAGAAGTTTTGTAGGATGGTGATATGGAGGTAGGATGGCAATATGCCTTTGATCGGATGGCAGTTAAAAATGTCAAAGTCTGCCTCTTACACGAAGTATGCCATCAGAGGCATATGGGTTGTATTGTAAAAGTTCTTTGGCAAATGACGATTTGAGTAATATTCCATTAGCAGGAGATTGGCCAGAGTAATTCAAATCACTAAAGTGACACATTTCAGAAGACAGCCAAGCTTGCTGAATTAGCTCCACAACATCCAGTGCAACTCGTTGTCGGAGAGTTTCCACGATTCGTACGTATCTATTAAGCAAGGCTACAGTCGTAAGAAGTTTCTCAAGCTTGGAGTAACGTCCTAATAATCCATAACGTGTTGTTCTTGCATCAGGAACAACATCCGATGCAATATCGTAGTTCACTCTCACGTACGAAGATAACTCAGAATTTTCAAGTGAATCAAATATTTATAAAGGTATACATGAAGATAAATTCTCATCTCTTAAAAACGAAGGTCGTTGGAACTAACAATCCGCCTTTCGGCACTTGTCGGGCATCCTTCCACGGCCTGCTATGTCGGCTAGATTTGACTTAATGTCAATGTGGTACCACTGACTTGGTTCAGAAAGTAAGCGAATTGTGTTTAGGCAATTCGCAACAAAAGTTTTAAAACTTTATAACAGTTTTATAAGGTTAAAACTGTTATAAATCATTCTTAGAATTGCCATTGAATCCGTATAGAAGAACACGTCAGTTATCAAGCCGGGTAATTCCAATTCGATACATATCTTATATTGCTTTATCTTTTTGGTGTGGTTTTGGTTTATTTATATTTCCTACTTCATTGGACTTTTTTAGTAGACTAGCTACGGTGTTATAACCGCATAGGTAATTATACAGTGCTTATGGGCCTACACGCGGAGGCCTATCGGGCGGTACTGTAAACCGTACCGTACCTACCAGCATTTCAACCGGCCATTACGATTCTTACCGAAATTTGGTAAGGTCTACAACAGAGGGGCTCTCCTCGGCTACCACTCATCACTAATTTGATCTTCATTTTTTCCATTACCTTTTTATGTTCACTGCTTAATTTGTCGATGACAAATATAATGCTTTGACTATGAAACACTTGAAGACCCATTCTGTGTTTATTTTTGGTTTTGTGGGTGTGGGGGTAGGCTGCTTCAAAAACACCACTATTTTGAAAAAATGGATGTAACATTTTCAACCTACAGTCAAAATACCCTAAGTCTTGTATAAAACCGGCACAAATTAAATTTGGTAGAACTACGATATATACCAGGAACATGAAAATCATCCTCCAATCATTAGGCTTGAATTTTCTCAATAATGACAACGTATTGACTTATTGCTACGTATGTTTTCATTTTACTCTAGAATTTTGACTAAAATGCAAGATATCGACTTTTAGGATAAGAATACCTTCGTACAGTTCTGGGATTTTTATTAAATGATATTTCGGTATTCGACTTCGCGAATTTATGCAATATGCAGCAAAATCATGATAAATTGAAAGTTATTCCACGAAAAATTGACACAATTCCTGATACCGTGCAATAAACACGATACAGTGAGTGATATTATGTAATATCTTGCGATGTTTATAATTTTAAATACCTTTCAAATATATTTCTCCGGACGCTCACTATATCTTGAAAAATGAAGGTTACCCAGGGTTGCATGGCTGTGAAACTGTTGTTCATGAATGTTTTTTGGTGAAATGGTGCGCGAAATAAGAGTATAAGCTACAGCACGTTAAAAATTAGGATACATATTTTGGAAGAAGAAAAACTCGAAAAGATTTTCTGTAAATACCATAAACGACTTGAACTTTTGTAGAAGAAGTTACGTGACTTGATGAAGCGATTTAAGGTAAACTAATCTCAGAATGTCGTAATGCGTAAAATGATCGACAAAGATAAATAATAAACTACCGGTAACGTGGCGATGGAGTTTTATAAGATAGAGAGATTTCAAAATATAATCAAAAATAAATTCCATCAGGGGTACACAAAATCTTTCACGTAGTGATGTTGCTTGTTTGTCTACGTTGCTGATATTGAATATTTCTCCTAATTGAAGTTTAGTTGGTCGTCAGCTCAATGCCTTATTTTTGGCAAACAATACACAATATGCGTGGGTCACGTGTCTGCTCATTTGCGCCTGTAATTTACAAGCCCTGTGTCCCCGCTTAGCGCTTGATTGCTCAAGCTGAATAAGGATTCGTGCAAATATTAGGCTGTGAACGTTTACTACGATGCTTATAACGTCAAATATGTTAGAAATATCCAAGAATCTTGAATAATACTGTGTTAAACTTCTCCGGGTGACTTTGATAAAAAATATTCACGCTCAATATCAATGAATTCCGTGCTTTGACTTTTCTCAAATAAAAATATTTCGAATTTGCTTACCTTAGCTTATCATATTTTACATCTTTTTTTCCAATTTATCACATTTCAGACGGTTGCTCTTTATCCCAAAGTCTCCTAAAAGGTAGTGTAAAATGTAAGGGAGGACATAAAAAATAACGTTAAATTTTTTTGCAACAAAACTTTCTAAACAAAAGTAAAAATTTGCCTGCCTTTTCTGTTACAAAAAATGTACAACC
Organism: Styela plicata; assembly: GCA_963675895.2. Taxonomy (NCBI): domain Eukaryota; kingdom Metazoa; phylum Chordata; class Ascidiacea; order Stolidobranchia; family Styelidae; genus Styela; species Styela plicata. The sequence continues at coordinate 14,250,267 of OZ023151.1, read as the reverse complement.
TTTTGGTGACAAATACTATAAGACTCTATTTAACATTTTATTGCACGCCGAATGCGCACGGCATATTTATTTTAAAAATCTTTTTTGTTGAAATTCCGAAATCTTGCAGCGAAGACCGTCCCTTCCAGAATCTTGTAAAGCATTTCCCCATCCCCTGGCTGCACCGCCATGTGCACCTTGACCCCGTTTCATATGTCCTCAAAATGATTTTCCGGATTAAATTTCATGTTTGAAGGAAGCTAAAAACATATGGCAGTCTACTTTAATAATTTTAAATTCTTATCGTGTAACAACAACCTTAAAAAAATGATGAAAACTATTTGATATTCAATCCGATCAAAGTCGCTTGTCCACGAGCACAGAAAAAGTGCCACATTCCCACATTTTTGAGGGTAGCAAGGCAGACACAACTCGGCTTTTGAATTAGCTGCGAAATTCACGTAATGTTTTGGGCATTAGTATTTCCTTCGGTATGGAGTTCCATAACTTTGGACCGCTGAATACGATAGATTCTTGTGATAAGGACTTTTCACGAAATTGTATAAATATATTGTTACTATTTCTACCAGATTCGTTACTACAGACTTAAAAGACTTAGAGCATACTGGAAGTTTACCGATGGAATACGTGAACATCATTGTAACCAGTTCTAGTTTTGCAAGATCTCCAATTCGAAGAAGCTTCCTGAAAATAAATATATCCTCTGCATTTTTGCCCCGTCTGTGTGTCAATCCTTAAAAATCGATTACAGACACTTTGTAGTTTTTTGGTCATTGTTTTCTGTCTGTGCATCCAAGTTGATGCACCACAGCAGAGATAACTTTAAATAAGCGAATGATAGAAAGTTAATAAACACGATTCATTCAGATTGGAAGAAATCTTTATTACTGCGCATAATGAAGCTTTGGTTTTAGAAAGTATATGTTTAGAGTGTGGGTCCACGATAAGTTTACGTCGAAAATTACACCTATATAACGAATTTGTTTGACTCCTTCCAATTTAATGCAATGAAGTCGTATACTCTTGGCGGATTTTGTTTTTTTGCACTGAAAAGCAGGCATTTCGTTTCATCTGTAATAACCGTTAATTTGTTAGCTGCCATACAGGCGTGGATGTTATCGAGGTCCTCATTGGCCCCCTGCATCAAATTTGTGATGTTCTTACCGCTAAGATAGGGAATTGTATCGTCCACAAACATAATGGCATCAAAATGTTATTATATAAGCATTGGGCAAATCATTAATCATAATTAAAAAAAATAGCATCCGTCTAGAGTTTTGCAAGTTAAAAGAGATATGGCTTGGTTGGTAGAATGATCTCGACGAAAACCGAATTGCTTAGAATTAAAGAAGTTCTTGTTTTCGAGATAATTGACTATTCTTCCATACATGACCTTTTCAAGGATTTTAGACTAGGTAGTAAGCTAATGGATCGATAGTTTGTGACATCTTTTATGTCTCCATTTTTGAAAAGTGGAATCATTTTTGATAGCATGAATTCCTCAATATATTGCCCATATTTCCAAGACAAATTAAATATATATGCCAAAGCAGTCATACAGTTCCGAGGCATTGATCTTATCGCCTTGAATGGCACTTCGTCAAGACCACAGCTTGTTTTCGGTTTAAAAGATTTAACAATTGTTTGAATCTCCGCTGTTGATGTCGACCTAAGAAACATGGATGATTTACTTGCATCTCCCATTTACCTAATGAAGTTTTTGTCTTGAGCATGGGCATATTTGTCCGCCATTTTTTACCTATTGTTGAGAAGTGATCATTAAACTTGTCTGCTATTTTTATGGGGTCACAAGTTTCAAGGCCATGAACGGTGAAAACTTTGTACAGTTTCGTTTTTGAACGTCCAAGAAGGTCATTCATGATCTGTAAAATTCTTTTAAGACTGCAGAAATTGTCGCGAAGCAGCATTTTATAGTATGCCTGTTTTCGTGACACGGCAAACTGGAGAAAGCAGTGCAAAACCTAGCAAAACAGGGGGATACAGCTCAAGAAGTGAAAAATACAGTAAAATGGAGCAAAATCAACAATTATAAAGCCAAGATCGAGATGTGTGGGGCACGTGACTGTGGATCTCGAGTGACATAACAAAATCTCGGTTCCCTTTGTCCCGTGTTTTTTCGGCCTTGTGTCCTCGCTCAACGCTTTAATGCTGCATGTGCTAAAGGATTTGTGCGAATATTAGGCTGTTGACCTACGCTGCAATGCTTAGAACGTCAAATATGTTGAAAATATTTAGGAACCTCGGATAATATTATGTGAAACTGTCCTAATAGCCTAGATCAGTACCAACAATGCGGGCAACATGAATAACGAAAAAATAATACTCAAGCTCAATATCAGTGCTTAGCTTTTGAAATGAAAATATTTTAAAAAAGCTTCCCCTGCTTAACTTATCCTATTTCACAATTTCATTTTTAATTCACCACCTTTCAGAAGAATGATCTTTATCTTAAAGTCTCACATCGTTACGCAATATAGCCTAACGTTAAGAGTCATATCAGTGCCAAGTACCATTATAAAAATAATGTTGTTATCAGCGGAGTAGAATTTGAGGGAGGATATAAAAATAATATTGAAATATTGTGTAACAAAACTTGCGTACCGAAAGCGCGGCTATTTTAGCTGAAAAAATACGACTGTAATATCTGTTGAACAACCATAATAATAATATAATACTATAATACTATATAATATGTGATTGCACGACGAATTCGGAGAAAATATTGTTTATTTTATTTTTTTGTTAAAAATCCAAAATCTTGCAGAGAGGGTGTTCTTTGCAAAATCTTGGAGGGGCATATAACCTACCCCCTGGTTCCGTCGCCATATTCACCTTGATCCTGTTTAAATTTTCTTAAATGGTTTCCCGGATTAAATTCCATGTTTTAAAAAAGGAAGCTAACAAATATGGAAGTCTACGTTAATAATTTTAATTTCTAATCAGGCAACAAATGCAATAAAAATGGTAATAAACTACTTTACATCTATCTTATCAAAGTCGCCCGCCAACGAGGTTTTTACACATAAAAAAGAGTAAGGAGAATAAACAGTGTATGATCAAACGTTACGTTTTCCACCCATTCTTTAATAGAAACATTAAAAAAAATGAAATACCATGCTGGGACAACCGTAAGAACAGTACCTTTTTCGCATTTCAATAGTATACAATGAGCGCAAACAAACAAACAAATAGATACGTTAAAAGTACAGTGTGCGGTGACAAGCAAGAGATCAGTGAGTACCGGACTGTGAAACTCGAAATCGCGTGACGCTCGCACCATGCCGATTGTTGTTCGTCGTTGTTTTTGTGTTTTTACAGCTCTCCCTGTACTTCATAAAATGCGTAAGATGTATTTCCTGAATTGGCGCCTAAAAAATTTTTGCTAAAACAGATGTACGTGACACGACAATCAGGAACGTTCGGAAACATACGAACACTCGCAATCGAATTATACGACCTCTATCGATTCTATGAAATTGTATAAAGATGAGATATCGCCCACATTGTCATTTATTATACTAAATTCCGGATATAACAAATTTTACTCTTTAGGGTGCCCGATTAGCTCAATCAATAAAGCGCTGGCAATATGCTTCGAGCTACCCATCTCAGATCATTCTAACGTCATTTCGATGCCGTTATGTTTGCGTCTGAAAAATGAACAATTTGATAGGTGCAAAAAAATATGAAAAGAGTAGTTACAAACACTCCTTCTCTAAAAAGGAGAAATTATGGGACTAGAATAATTCCTCCGTCTTGCCCTGCATATTTTGCAGCTTCCACCTTTCTTTCATAATATCGCTCCATTTTTTTTAGAAATACGATGTATGAAATTGCATATATAGCTACCTCGAATTACATCTTGGATCACTGAAAATGATCAAAAATAAAATTTATCGTAATTTTATGGAATGAATATTGAAATTCACTCTGAGCAATGCCGCAAGCAGTGCCTGAAGTGAAACAACTAACGTCCACTTATTGGCAAAGAGCTACTAGAAGATGTAGCACCAGCAACTGCACTCTAAATGAAAAAACCCCAAGCGAAACTAAAGCGGTAGAGTGCATTGAGTGACTTTTGCCGCCACTTCGGCTGCAACCGGGGTCTCCAATTTTTATCTATTCATCAATGCTTTTTGGTCATTAATCGATCGGATGTATCAGATTTTATCAGTATTTATGGAAACGGTATTTATGAAAAATTGCATTTTGATGTAGCACAATCCGACACTTAGAGCCACTTTGGCAATGATCACGCATTCAATATTTCGGAAATTATTGTGTCCTTCTGAACCATTTCATCTGTAACTTTAAAGAGAGCATATGAGAAAGCATGAGACCATATATCCAATCTATACCAACACCCTCCCTCTACCCCTTTACATTTATAGGTAAAACTGCAGAAACACAGCGAAACATTGTTGTTAATACACATACCCGAAATTAGCATGTACAAAAGAAAAATGGTCATTTTTTCATTGAAGAACAATAGAAAACAAGGTTGAAAGAGAGCCGAGCACATCCGGTAAGCCTGCCAAACTATTGAAATACAGAAAGAAAACAATTAAAATTGAACCCACAATCCTCCCAAGCATTACGATTGGACCCAAATGAGATTTAACTTAAACCAGATCCGTTAGTCCAAAACAGAATAAGCGGTGCTTAAATCCAAGCTTTTCCATCGGTTAACTGAATTCGATACCCAGTTTTTTGTCCAATATTATTTTGCTAAGTTTGGGTTACCCTTCGAGGCGCGGTTGGTCTGTGGCTCATTGTTTTTTTTTTTTTTTATTTTGAAAAACATTAGATTGGGCCAGCGCATTCTGAGCTCAATTTTAATTTTCTAACGGCAAAAATAACGCCTATGTTGCCACAATAAAACAAAGAGTCGGTCAACAATAACAACAACATCAACCAATGTTTTGAAAACTTTATTTCATCCGCTAGTTCAAGTTAACGGTTTTTGCTTTGGATATTCGTGTCGTGATTCGTGTGTATTGTGAAGCAAACTACCGGATATAAAATCCTTATAAAATAGCCAGCTAAATATAGGTTCGACATTCTCATCAAGTGAAGTGGATCTTCAAATTGAAAGAATACTCAAAGTAAGACAAGTTGAACTTACAATCTAAATAAAACTAGACTTGTTCATGGTATAAAGATGGGTACCTATTTTGTAACGTTTGATGGAAATCGCACGGTGTAATTAATAAAATTTTTTATAATTTAACCTCGTTACATCAACTTCCCCCGCATGCATTCCTCTAAAAGCATTGCAGTTGTAATCTGTAATGCGCTCCTGTGTGATTAAACAGACTTTTCTGTGACTTTTCTAAAAGGAATACATTCCACACGGAACTGAAGTTAGCAAAGAACCACGAGGTATATCTTCTCTGGGCGATTGGCGAGTCATTTATCACTTCTCTATTTCCTCTTCCAACACACGGGAAATACGTTGGTGTCTTTCTAAAGTCCGCAACCACAGAACGGGAATTATGTTGATATATATTTTCGTACAATTTTATCGAGGTTTCTTGCTGAGGAGCACGATTCCCACAAAAATACCTTTAATGTAATATTAAACGCATTTTAATATTTTGTTTTCAGATGAATGCCAAATTGATTTTTGTTCTTCTTGTTGCAACTATGTTACTGATAGATGTGGGGAGCGGGTTAGTATGAAATATCAATATATAGGTTTTTTTAAAATTATAATTGCATAATTTCGAAATTATTCTAAATTAAATTTTCAGGTATTATAACCGACGCAGACGCAGTTATGGAGGCGGGTATCGCGATGGTGATACATCACTCTCAGGTAAAGCCGGTAAACTCTTTATTCAGATTTTCGTAAACATAATGGGACAATTTATTTCGGTAATCCGAATCGATTACAAATAATTTCAATCCGTGCTAAATCGAAAATAGTAACAAAAACTATCCGTGTACCCATTATCAGCTCCCCCCTCCACCCCAACTCATTAATTTTATTTTGTCAACCATGAAGCACAGATGGATCGCGTCTTGTCGACGCGATCCATCAGTGTCTCATACTTGACAAAAGATGTATCGACAATTTTTTTTTTGATCGGGTCATGATATGAATGTGTGAATCACATCGTTTGTTTATATCGTTGTTGGTGAATTCTTGTGATGAAAATCTGTTTTTTCATAAAGTAAAATGTTTTTAAATAAACGTATGTACTCACTTTACTTCCAAAACTACATAGTACATCAATTAGGAATAGCAGTTTAGCTGCATTTAAGACAATATTAACAAATTTAAAGTTTAAATCCTCGAATAGCATACTTAAAAAGTTTTTTATATGCGTGATTTATATAGTTTTTTTAATCTGGGTACCTACTTTTTTCTAATTTTACATAAATTAGGTCAAATTACACATTATATATAGTAAAATTGCGACGACGATCCAGCGAATTAATAATTCCATCTAAATATCAACTACTTCATTTTAATATTACCTCTACTTTTCTCGTGCCTGGCAAAACGTATTCGACGCATGCCTCATCTGTCATCATCTTATCCATCCTCAACTCTTTCTCATTTTCTACCTTCATAATATTAATTCGTTCAGACGCGATGCATGAATTTGTGGATGAAACTCTTTCTAAAATCTTGAAAGCTGACGAATCTGCTCGGGCAAAAGACGCCGACGAAAGTTAAATCTGGTGAAAATCCTGGAATCGATGTGAGGTAAGTATTTATTTCGCTTCAAGTGTTAGTTATATGGATTCGGGTAACAGAGCCATTTAGGAAATTTGTGTCGCGCCGTCAAGGTACGGTCTCTCAGTTAGGGATGTGCTAAACCAAATCATTTAAAATTCGAATCCGATTCGAATAATTATTTCAAATTGGATCGAATCAATAAATCCGTATAATTAAAATTTGCACCCTTTTTGCCTCTAATGTTTACTCAATTATGAAAATATTGAAATCTACGATTCGTATTTTTTCCACAAAAAGTTGTTTTCCACAAAAGTATGTTCCACTTCATCGTAAAATATCCTGCTAAGCATGGAACACTGATGGAGCACGCCGTCGTGGCGCGGGGCTTTCCAATTGGTATGGCAGATCTGCGACTGATCCGAATAATTTGTGCTTCGAATCACCGAATTGACCTGTCCAGCTCTACTCTCAGTGACCTGCATGCCTAGTATTTTCCATTGTATTCAAAATAATTACATAAGAAGAATTTAATTTTTGAATTATATATAATTTTAAATATGACTTTCATTTTTTAGCTTGGACTCAACAATATAATCAGAGACATGGATATATAAATAACAAGAAAAATATTACCAACCTTAATGATCCTGATTTTTTTTTTTTTAAATCATGTTGGAAATAAAATTCGGTGATAGATATATTATGTGCACTTTTGAGTTAACTTGAAGATTGGGGACAGAAAGGAATGCGGTTATCGAACGATAAACTTTTTGAAAATGTAATTAAAATATATGATTTAAACATATCAGTATTAGAAAATTAGAAATACCCGACATGCTTCATTTATTAAGCGAACCGTTCGGCATAAATTTGTGCTTTTACTGTAAAGCCATTCCTTGGAGTGGATCACCCTGACCAGGGTGCTGTACGAGCGGGCACTTCTAGACAGACGGGGTTCAATTTTTTCAAATATAAATCCTAGCAAGTAGACTGAAGACAGCGTGTCATGAATCCCGTATAAGCATAAGCGTATTTAAGCCAGTATAAAACCGGAAACGGCCCACGTGCCTCTCAAAAATAGGAGTGTAAAAAATTTAATATATCAAACATTGACAATTTTGAATGAATATTTAGGTGAAACTAACAGCCACTTAAAGTGCTCTCTAAGTGGAAAACATCACATAAAGAACTAAACCACCATGGTAAAGTGCGGTAAGTGGTATCTGCCCTGAACGATGACAAAACCATCTACCACTTCTCTCTTTCTTCTTAGTCGCTTCTCACGGCACGCAGGAAATTGGTTGGGATCATTCTAAAATTCCAGGGAACTTTTGTATTTTATAACATCAAGACCTTGAAAATGGGAATGAAGATGGTATGGATAAGGTATCCTTTGACTGTTGCCAGAAAGTAGTACCCCTATCTCGAGAAATGTTTTTGAATTCGTCAGGAGATTAAGAAAAAAGAGCCATTTGCACAGCTCGATCAGAACAAAGTGTCACAATTTTTTTTTTCAGTTTTTGCTATTTTAATCTTTTGCGCACATTCTTTGTGTACGATTCCATTCCTTGTAAAACATTTTTGTTCATCATATGTTATACTAGTTAAAAAAAGTCTTAACCGTCACTTGTTCAAATTACACCATGCGGCGTCAATTACGTCGTAAAAAATTAACCGCGAAAATTTTCCGAAATGTTGCTTCCCCAATTGAATTCTGTCCAAATTGTCACTCCGAACTATGGTTGCGGATTTCATCATTAATACAATTCACAGATACCAGGACATGCTCTCAGTAGTGATTGTGTTTTAGCTACTAACAAAGTGCCTTGCTGAAGGGAACCTTCGACCGTAGAATACCCAAGCATCGACCAATCGAACTTTCGTGTAATAAGTTTTCCACGAAATTTTATCTGATAGGGATTGCGTTCCAAGCGACTAAGGCACCTTTTAGACTGAAACTTTACCTTGAACTACATTAATTTTGATACGGATAAAATCATGGATGCCTTTAAAAATGTATACTTTCCATTTTTTCATTTTCGTTCTAAAAACGTGCCTTGTTACAAAATCCGCTCAAGATGCCTTAAAATGCAATTGAGTGAAAACTCCATTCTGTTTTTCCCTGAACTCTCTGTTGCATTATTATTGAATATTTTCTATTTCTATTTCAAAACTACAGAAGAAAGAAAAAAACATAAATCTATACATATAATATTTATCACCGATTTTATTTTCAACGCATTATTAACACACAAACATCTGGGTTATACAATTTAGCAATTACTTGTGTTTTATTCCATGGTATTTGGTTATCGTTGATTGCAACCTAAAAACGGAGATACAGCACTAAAATTCCGGATCAGAGATTTCATTTCGTCAAGCACGGACAACAGATGGAGCGATACTTAATCTGGCCTATTAGTTATAATGTTCGCATCGCAAGTTAAAATCTTGGTTTCTAGTCCCGGCAGGTATATCTCGATAATTCATGCCCACCACTTAACCCAGGGTGTTCAGTTAGGCCTCTGAACCGGAACGATCATATCTTCCCAACTTCAACCCCGTCTGTCTAGGAGTGGCCGCTCGTACAGCATCCTGGTCAGGGTGATCCACTCCAAGGAATGGCTTAAAAAAGAAGTATTTAAAAAACTAACACGATTGGGTTGCATAATGGAATTCCTCCAATATGGTATTTAGGGTAACGCAATAATAAACTATACACGCATGTACTTTAAGCCTGAACGTTCGAAGCTTAGGTATTGCTTATCTTGAACTTTCTTTTCATTTGTTTCAAATTTTTGTTAAACGTTTTTCATAGGCCGCTGATGAATGAACAGCGACAGAACCAAAATTACTTTTCCAAATATCAAGTCTCGTCAGACGAATTCCTGCATTTTCATCCTATAAAATAAAATAGTACCACAAAAAGTTTTATTTGTTGAGTATGAGCCACAGATGGACCGCGTCTAGTTGACGCGATCCTTCAGTGACCCATACTTGACAAAATATGCCTTGACAATGGTGACTTGGATTCCTAACGCGTTATGGTCAAATAGCATTCCTAGTAAATCATGTCTAAAAAATATTATGGATCTCACATCGTCCTGTATTGTAATCAGATTTAATTTTCTGTTTCAGCAGATTCGTCGGGCTCTACCATATCAGAATGAGCGTCTTCTATGGCATCATGCATTGCATCTGAATTAAAAACCACATTAGCTAGAATAAAATCAACGATGCGGTGTTTCGGGAAACAACAGTAGAATTCAAATCTGACACTTATAAATAATTATTAAAATTCAATTTAAGCCAGGCCGAAAGCAGCGCATCAAAGGAACCAACTTACCGGCGCTTATATATTACCGACACTTATATATTTTGAATGTCTTAACCTTAGCTTATCATATTTTACAACCTTTTTTCAATTCATCACATTTCGGACGAATGCTCTTATCACCTAAAAGGTAGAGTAAATGCAAGGGAGGACATAAAAAATAACGTTAAATTTTTTCTATAACAAAACTTGCGTACCGAAAGCGCGCAAAATTTTTTCGGCTATTTAGTTGCAAAAATACGACTGTAATAACTGTTGAACAACTAATAATAATAATACCATATTACTATATAATATGTGATTGCACGACGAATCCGCGGAAAATTTTATTCATTTAAAAGATTTTTTTTTGTTAAAATTCCAAAATCTTGCAGGGAGGATGTTCTTTGCAAAATCTTAGAGGGCATATTCCCCATCCCCTGGTTCCGTCGCCATATGCAACTTGATCCTGTTTAAATTTCCTTAAATGGTTTCCCCGATTAAATTTCATGCTTTAAAAAAGGAATCTAACAAATATGGAAGTCTACTTTAATAATTTTAATTTCTAATCAGGCAACAAATGCTATCAAAAATGATGATAAACTACTTTACAACTATCTTATCAAGGTCGCCCGCCAACGAGGTTTTTACACATAAAAACCAATAAGGAGAATAAACAGTGTATGATCAAATGTCAATTTTCCTATTACTGTTACGTTTTCCCCCATTCTTAAATAGAAACATATAAAATGAAATACCACGCTGGGACAACCGCAAGAAACGTAACTTTTTCGCATTTCAATAGTATACAATAAGCACAAGCAAACAAAAGGATACGTTAGAAGTACAGTGTGCGGTGACAAGCAAGAGATCAGTGAGTACCGGACTGTGAAACTCGAAATAACGTGACCCTCGTTTATTATACTAAATTCAAGATAAATTACGTTTGGAAGTTAGCTTAACTAAGTAAAGTTGAAAATAAGTCCAAAAATGTGAATTGACGACTGCTAGCTCTGGACAATTCAATTCGGCGATTCGAATCGATTCTAGTACCAAATTACTCATATCAGCCGCGTATCTGTCAGAGAACCAAAACTTTCAAAATAAAGTGGAATTTTCAAATTTTAACAACATAACATTAATTTTTAGGGAATTATTAATTCGATCCTATAAAACGATTAGATTTCAACATATCACACTAAGAGAGATCATTCTGAACCATCAGTTGAGTTATTTAATTTGGTGCACTGTAAAAAACGCAACAAAATCACTGATCTTTAACTGTAACTCTGCTCGGCGGTATTGAAACAAAATTCAAAAGCCCCCCTACAGATGGAATGTGATATGGAAGTATATTGCATCTAAACGTGTATTTGTATCTTTATTAGTGAATTCGTATAGCTATAGATTTATTTATTGTCGTAATGAGTACAAATTCTAAAGGATAAATGGGTCATTTATTATTTTTGAAAATTTATGATTTTTTTTATTGTTAAAGCTCTTAGCAAGACAGGAAGCAATACCTGAGAGGAGCCAACAAACGGCCCCTCAAATGACAGAGGTCTGACAACAAAATGTGGTGCTGTGCCAACAACTGCACTCTAAGCAGAAAACACCCCGAATGAAACTGAGCCACTATATGGTGAAATGCCGTGAGTGGTATCTGCACTAGGCGGTGTTAAAACGATCTACCATTTGTTAACGCGATCTGATTCGAATAAATGTATTCTATGTTTTCTGTGGAGAAAATGTTTGCTAAACAGCGAATAAGAATTTCACCTTTACCGTGAATGACGATTTGATCCGCGAAGTGTTTACTTCCGGGTTGAAAGCCTATCATAGAATTGTTTATCATAACGTACCAAGGAAATTTAGAATCTCGATCAGACAGATTCTGCTTTGCAAACACTTGGTCGCTTTAGTTTTTGAATATATTTTTTGTGGATTTTGTTAGTAAATCATTTGAAGATATGAAAATTAAATTGATTTACAGTGATTCACCTATTAATTGCCTCCTGGTTTTTCCGTGATGTGACGATGCAGCTGGCCTTTCCCAGAGTGAATTTCAATAATGAAAAAAATTCCAAAAACTACCTCCAAGTCACACATGATCATTAATGAAACGTTGAATAGACGAACAGCACACCATAAATGCACCCAACATTACTACTCAAATTAATCCATTAGTCACATCAGGTCCTCTTTTTTATCTATGTATGGGACATACGTGGTCAGCATATGTGTATTTTTATCGGCATGTTAAAACGCAAAGAAGATTTCCGTGACGTACGCCGAAGGTTCTCGAAATAAAGTACCAAGTTTACCTAGTAGTAGTAAGTACTTGTGCGTAGTTACACATATAATAAATCGCGCGCCGCGACATCCCAGTCAGAAAATTTCAGTCGTGATAGGCTTTATCAACTATGAATGAGTCACTGGTAGGGATGTACCGATGTATCGGTATCGACTATTTTGGGACTATCGGTATCGGCCGCAAAATAACCGATGCCAACGATAGTTTTAAATGTTCGGAATTTCGAGGAATTCGCTCTCACCGGGGCCTGAATGAGTTTCTAAAAGATCCAACTAACGGTCACTTGAATGAAAATAAGCTGCTACGAAAAGGAAGCATCAATCGGCTCAGCATAGTCCTCGACATGTCGAAAATTATGTAATAAAGTGGATTTTAAACATATGTTCCTTTCCCACGACCCTCGGGTCTTTAATTTTGATTACTAAAGAAAATTATTACCACGCCTAGAGATACAATTATCATATTCAAGGTGGAATTGATTTCGACAATTCAGACTGAATATAGACTTAAGAATTGCTTTAAAAAAATCAAATATATACTCGATTTTGTGATTTGGTAAATTTTTTCTCAATCAAGAATTTTTATTTTGTTGGGAATTAATTTGATTAAATGCTTTTCTTCATTGCTGGTTTTCTTAATGCTGGCGTTAATTTTGGAGGTTGTGTTTTAATATTTCTACTCGTATAAACTTCTCCAATATTCTTTGTTTCGCAATTTCTTTTTTTGTTGCTTCGAGTACATTTCATACAATATGGGTGCGTTTCTTTGCTATTAGTTCTTTTACAGAGAATTTTACTGAATTAGTTTGTGAAATTTTAACTTTGATGATTTCCTTTGGGCGTATTTGAAGGCATTTGTAATGAGTATCGGTATCGGCCGGTATCGGTAATTTTGAGTATCGGCAAAAAAGTGGTATCGGTAGATCGCTAGTCACTGGTGGATCGCGCCGCCTAAGACCATCAGTGACTCATTTTTAACAAAGCAAGTTTTCTGGTTATGATAGAGCGAAGCTGGAGTTGACAAAAGGTACCAAGTTTACCTAGTTTTTCGAAGCACTTTTTATCTAATTTCACTAATATCTGATTAAACTAATTTAACCTTTAACGAGCTTCTAGGGGTGAATCGCGCCGCCAGAGCGTGATCTGTGAACCATGCTTGAAAAAAAAGAAAATTTCTGATTGGGAAAGTATTAAAAAAAATTCAGTAAAACATAACATCATTTTATAAGAAAGTTTTTAAAAATAGTCAGTTAGGAAATTGCAATCTTTAATCCAATTAAAAACGCTGCAGATGCAGCTCAACGATGATTACCATTCGGAGGTTTCATGATGCGTGGGAAATCTGAAAAACTTTTGCGTGGCTATGCTGGCCATCGAATTTTAAATTCAATACACACTTCCTAATATCCCGAGACAGACGCCAACGTGGTCGCAACAGAAAACAAAATTAGTCAACAGCAACAACATCAACCAATGTTTTGAAAACTTTATTACATCCTCAAGTTCAAATTTACAGTTTTGGTTTTGATATTCATGTTATGACTCGGTGTGTTGTGATGCAAAACTGCCGGATATAAAATGCCCAAAAAAATGCCAGCTAAATAGAGGGTCGACATTCTCAAGTGAAGTTGATCTTCAAATTGAAAGAATACTCAAAGTAAGACATTTTATATTCAATGTCTAATTGAAACTAGACTCGTTAATGTTTGGGAACGACTTTGTAGTAATCTTTCATGAAAATAGCACGAAACAAAAATATTGCGCATTTAATAATTTTAAGTTTGTTGTATTGATTTTCTTTATGTAAACTGCAAATCTTGAGCTTTTTCGTCCATAAAGACTATATTTCATGTATATTGTTCATAATGCAGATTACCTAAAATATTAGTGGTGAAAAAACGGGTTTTGAGCACATAGATGTAAAGTGCACCCGTTAATTTGTATCAACGTTTTCACTATTTTTTGAACGCATATTGTTGTTGGGATTATGGTTTATAGGGAATTTAAGATTTATGTCTATTCAACTTTTGTTCATTTATATGTGTTAATCTAAGTAAATCATATATTTATTATAAAAAAAGCTTTAGAAATACAGACAATTCTGTGATTTCAATCTTCAAATCTAATAAAAATGTGTAACAGGCAACAAAACAATGAAACCCTGGGATTTGATCAAAGTGCTACCTAGTTTTCAAAGTGAAACTAGTAATACTTTACCTAGTTTTTTCGTGAATTCGCTTTCCTTTGCCTAGTTTAAGTGAAAACTAAGTTGCTATTACTTAATAAGCGCATGCAAAATTGTTAGACAACAGCGACCTACTATTGAGACGCATTGGTGGCGTAAGTGCGAATATATACAATAAAATAACGTTAACCTTCGATATTTTTAATTTTTTTCAGATGAATGCCAAACTGATTTTTGTTCTTCTTGTTGCAACTATGTTGCTGATTGACGTGGAGGGTCGGTAAGTTCAATACATGCGATGTTTAAATTTTTCAGAACCCCCCAGAACCGAAACTGAGGAAATTTTAAAATCCGATGTATTCGAATTATTTTTGGCCTATGAGTGTCGAGTTTTTGCAAAGAGCAAATATGGGGGAGTTTTTGTCAAAATATCTTTTGTTATGCATGAGTCACTGATGAATCGCGTCGCCTATGGATAATGAATGGAGACTAATGTATTCAGTGGTGTTCTTGGCAATATTAAAGTTTCGGCAATGTTTTCCACGTGCTTTAAAATAAATGTAGTAAAATCACTGTATACGAACAGTAATTTAACTAAGCGATATTGGAATTAATTATACAATTGACTTTTTCCATCAATTATAAGTTCATTGATCGTTGTATAGTTTCATTCGTCTGGTGCATCTTGCTACGAGTGAATTTTAAATAAAAGATTGTTAATCAATTAATTAATGTTTGTATTCTAGTGTCTATCCTACTTCAAGTACGGCTTTTTTCGTTTCCTTAGGTATACTCTTGCTTACAAAAAACCAAGTCAAAAACCAACATCGGACTAAGTTGGCGAATTTTGATTGAAAAACTAAATTTTTTAAAACGTTATAAAAAAATCGCTGTAGCTACTTGTCAATTCGACATTTTTGGCATATTTCGCTTTCTATTTCAACATCTATTAGAAAATCTGTTCAATTAATGTTTTTGCGCCTTTGGCCTTTATAACGTCATTACTTTATTAGTCAAAATCGTTATTGTTCCCCTCTTTTGTTTGTTCGTTGTTTGCCAACCGTTCCTAAGAATGCAAAATTTATTATTGCACACTCAATTTAAATGCACTTTTAATTCATTTCTTTTTTATCAGCTCTTATCGTCCCCGCTGGATTTACAAACGGCGTCGTTACGGTTATGGTTACGGTCATGGCTACCGTCGTGGCGATGAATCACTCACAGGTATATATCATTTAGGTCTAAGTGAATTGTTTTTATTTTTATCTGATTTTTACCGTTTAAAATTACAAAGGGATATAGGCTACATTCGGACAATATTTAATCACAATTTTTCAGTAATTTTTCACATAAACTTAAAAAAAACTCTGAAGTTACAAAAATGCGTTGAAATCTACGCTCTTTGACTGTAATTTTACGCTGAAATAAAACTTAAAAAAGTTTCCCGGTCCATACTAAATAAAAAATACCAGCAGCATGGCTTCTAATTTTGGAAATATAAAATTACTGCAAATAAATGGTAATTTTAATGAACTTTTATCAGAGTCGTATTATGCGACCTGCTATGGAATAATACAATGGGATCATGGAAGTATGAGAGCGAGGCTGCGTAAATTGAAGCAAAAATGCAATAAAAATCACCGTTCTTCGACATGGAAAATTCCTTTCTCAAGTTTTGAGAAGATTTTAGAACTTCATGTAAAAACCTTCAAAAATAGTCGAAATTTTTTCGCTTCTTCCGGAAAAAAGTGCTCTCCATGCATGTTTTCGTTGTTTTCTCCCCAAATTTGTGAATTTTTTCATATTTTTAAATGTTTCTTCAAAGACTTTTCGCATTTATCATATAAGGGCCGGTAAGTTGCTTTGCTTCCTTTTATGCGCTGCTTACGGCCTTGCTTGAAGTGAATTTCAATAATAATGCATAAATATCAAATTTGAATTCTACCGTCATTTCCCGAAACTCCGTATCGTTGATTTTATTCTACCTAATGTGGTTTTTAATTCAGATGCAATGCATGATGCCATAGAAGACGCTCTTTCTCAGATGGTAGAGCCCGACGAATCTGCTGAAACAGAAAGTTAAATCTGATTACAATACAAGACGATGTGAGATCAATATTATTTATTAAACATGATTTACTAGGAATGCTATTTGACATACCATGACGCGTTAGGAATCCAAGTCCTCATAACATTGTCAAGGCATATTTTGTTAAGTATGGGTCACTGAGGTATCGCGTCGACTAGTCGCGGTCCATCTGTGACTCATACTTAACAAATAAAACTTTTTGTGGTATTATTTTATTTTATAGGATGAAAATGCAAGAATTCGTCTGACGACACTTGATATTTGGAAAAGTAATTTTGGTTCTGTCGCTGTTCATTCATCAGCGGCCTCTGACTAACGTTTAGCAAAAATTTGAAACAAACGAAAAGAATGTTCAAGATAAGCAATGCCTAAGCTTCGAACGTTCGTGTTTATAGCACATGCGTGTATAGTTTGTTATTGTGTTATCTTTGTATATAAAATGATCACATTGTGGGAATTTCAATCGTGTAAGTTTTTTAAAAACTTTTCTTTTTACAGCCACTGCTTGGAGTGGATCACCTTGACCAGGACCCTGTACAAGCGGCCACTTCTAGACGTGCAGGGTTGAAGTTGGAAAGATATGATCTTTCCGGTTCAGTGTCCTAACTAAGTTATTACACCCTTGGTTGAGTGGTGGGCATGATTTAATGACCTATACTCGTCGGGACTCGAACCCGAGAGCTTCAACCTGCGATGCCTACATGATAGGCCAGGTTAAGTATCGCTCCATCTGTGGTCCAGGCTTGACGAAATAAAATTTCTGATCCGGAATTTTAATGCTGTATCTCTGTTTTTAGGCTGGACTCAACGATAACCGAAGACCATGGAATAAAACACAAATAATTGCTAAATTGTATAACCCAGATATTTGTGTGTTAATAATTTGTTGACAATAAAATTCGGTGATAGATAATATGTGTATAATTTTGTGTTTTTTTTTTTCTTCTGTTGTTTTGAAATAGAAACAGAAAATATTCAATGATAGCCCACCAGAGAGTTCAGGGAAATTTTCGGTCCTTATATATCCAGCGTATAAAAATATAACACAGAATGTAATTTCCACCTAATTTCATTTTGAATGCATCTTGAGCGGGTTTGGTAAATAGGCACGTTTCAGTCAAAAGGTGCCTTAGTCGCTTGGAACGCAATCCATATTAGATAAAATATCGTGGAAGCATTTCCTGTTAAGTATGAGTCACTGATGGATCGTGTCGTTCAGACGCGGCCTATCTGTGGCGCATGC
This sequence comes from Styela plicata, assembly GCA_963675895.2. Classification (NCBI taxonomy): domain Eukaryota; kingdom Metazoa; phylum Chordata; class Ascidiacea; order Stolidobranchia; family Styelidae; genus Styela; species Styela plicata. The sequence goes on along the minus strand of OZ023151.1, from coordinate 14,232,415 downwards.
TTGATAAAACAAAATGTATTGCGAATCCTATTACACAAAAGTACGATTGGTCAATGCTTGGCTATTCTACAGTCAAAGGTTCACAGCAAGGCACTTTATTGGTAGCTGGAACACAATCACCACTAAGGTCAGATCCTGGTATCTGTGAATTGTATTAATGATGAAGTCCGCAACTATAGTCCGGAGCGACAAGGGGCGGGGGGCTAATTTCAATTGGGGAGGCAACATTTAGAAAATTTTTCGCGGTTAAATTTTAACGACATATTTGACGCCGCATGGTGTGATATTACGCCTGCCGGTTCAGAGTTATTTAATTAGTGTAACAAATGATGAACAAAAATGTTTTATAATAAATGGAAGCGTACACAAATAATGCGCGAAAAAGATTAAAAAAGCGAAAACTGAAAAGAAAGTGTCACTTTGTTCTGATCGAGATGTGCAAATTGCTCTTTTCTTCTTATTCTACTGACGGATTCAAATATGTTTTTTTCGAGACAGAGATACATTCAAATGGTACAATCTTATCCATGCCACTCCATTCTCATTTTCAAGGGTTGATGTTATAAAATACACAAGTTCCTTGAAATTTCAGAACGGTCCTAACCAATTTCCTGAGTGCCGTAAGAAGCTTCTAAGAAGAAACAGAGAAGTGGTAGATGTTTTTTTATCGCCCAGGGCAGATACCACTCACTGCACTTTACCATGGTGGTTTAGTTCTTTATGTGATGTTTTCCACTTAGAGAGCAGTTTCTTGCAATTTATCTTGTAGTCGCTCTTTCCCATTCAAGTGGCCGATAGTTAGGTCCTTCTAGGCATTGCTTTAGGCCTTGCTCAGAACAAAGTTTAATAAAGAAATTTATATTTCTTTCAAATTTCACCTAAATATTTAATCAAAGTTGTCAATGTTTGATATATTACATTTTTACACTCCTATTTTTAGGGGGCACGTGGCCCGTTGACAGTTTATACTGGCTCAAATACTCTTATGCTTATACGGGATTTAAAACACGCTGTTTTCCACTTGCTGCGTCGTCATTCTACTTTCTAAGATTTATTTTTGCAAAAATTTATGAAAATACAGTAGAAGCATAAATTTCTGCCGAACGGTTCGTTTAATAAATAAAGCGTGTGGGGTATTTCTAATTTTCTTATAATGATATGTTTAAAACATATATTTTAATTTCGTTTTCAAAAAGTTTATCGTTCGATAACCGTATTCATTTCTGTCCCCAATCTTCAAGTAAACTCAAAAGTGCACATAATATATCTATCACCGAATTTTATTTCCAACATGTTGTAAAAAAATTAAAATTGATCATTCTTTTCATTTGTTTCAAATTTTTGCTAAACGTTAGTCAGAGGCCGCTGATGAATGAACAGCGACAGAACCAAAATTACTTTTCTAAATATCAAGTGTCGTCAGACGAATTCCTGCACTTTCATCCTATAATATAAAATAGTACCACAAAAGATGTTTTATTTGTTAAGTATGAGCCACAGATGGACCGCGTCTAGTCGACGCAATCCATCAGTGACCCATACTTGACAAAATACGCCTTGACAATGGTGACTTGGATTCCTAACGCGTCTTGGTATGTCAAATAGCATTCCTAGTAAATCATGTTTAATAAATAATATTGATCTCACATCGTCCTGTATTGTAATTTAATTTTCTGTTTCAGCAGATTCGTCGGGCTCTACCATCTGAGAAAAAGCGTCTTCTATGGCATCATGCATTGCATCTAAATTAAAAACCATATTAGCTGGAATAAAATGAACGATACGGTGTGACGGGAAACAACAGTAGAATTCAAATTTGACACTTATGTATAATTATTAAAATTCAATTTAAGCCAGGCCGAAAGCAGCGCATAAAAGGAACCAATTTACCTGCGCTTATATATTTTGAATTTGTTCACCTTAGCTTATCATATTTTACAACTTTTTTCAATTCATCACATTTCAGACGAATGCTCTTATCACCTAAAAGGTAGAGTAAATGCAAGGGAGGACATAAAAAATAACGTTAAATTTTTTTTGTAACAAAACTTGCGTACCGAAAGCGCGCAAAATCTTTTCGGCTATTTAGTTGAAAAAATACGACTGTAATATCTATTGAACAACTATAATAATAATATAATACCATACTACTATATAAGATGTGATTGTACGACGAATCCGCGGGACATTTAGTTCATTTTAAAGATTTTTTTTGTTAAAATTCCAAAATCTTGGAGGGCATATCCCCACCCCCTGGTTCCGTCGCCATATGCACCTTGATCCTGTTTAAATTTCCTTAAATGGTTTCCCGGATTGAATTTCATGTTTTAAAAAAGAAAGCTAACAAATATGGAAGTCTACTTTAATAATTTTAAACAGGAACGAGTGAGGAGAATAAACAGTGTATGATCAAATGCCAATTTTCCTATCGACTGTTACGTTTTCCATTCATTCTTTAATAAAAACATGTAAAATAAAATACCAAGCTGTGACAACCGTAGGAGCAGTACCTTTTTCGCATTTCATTAGCATACCACAAACCACAAACAAACAAAAGGATACGTTAGAAGTACAGTGTGCGGTGACAAGCAAGAGATCAGTGAGTACCGGACTTTGAAACTCGAAATCACGTGACGCTCGGACCATGCCCATTGTTGTTCGTCGTCGTTTTTGTGTTTATTGCTGCTCTCCTTGTACTTAATAAAATGCGTACGATGTATTTCCTGAATTGGCGCCTAAAAAATCTTTGCTAAAACAGATGTACGTGACACGGCAAAGATTTGAATCAGGAATGTTCGGAAACATACGAACACTCGCAATCGAATTATACGACCTCGACCGGTTCTATGAAATTGTATAAAGATGAGATATCGCCCACATTCTCGTTTATTATACTAAATTCAAGATAAATTACGTTTGGAAGTTAGCTTAGCTAAGTAAAGTTGAAAAAAGCCCCAAAAATGTGAATTTAAGGACTGCTAGCACCGGACAATTCAATTCGGCGATTCGAATCGATTCGAGTACTAAATCACTCATATCAGCCGCGTATCTGTCAGAGAACCAAAACTTTCAAAATAAAGTGGAATTTTCGAATTTTAACGACATAACATTAATTTTTAGGTAATTATTAATTCGATCCTATAAAACGATTAGATTTCAACATATCGCACTGACAGAGATCATTCTGAACCATCAGTTGAGTTATTTAATTTGGTGCACTGTACAAAACGCAACAAAATCACTGGTCTTTAACTGTAACTCTGCTTGGCGGTATTGACACAAAATTCAAAATCCCCCTACATATGGAAAGTGATATGAAAGTATATTGCATCTAAACGTGTATTTGTATCTTTATTAGTGAATTCCTATAGCTTTAGATTTATTTATTGTCGTAATGGGTACAAATTCTAAAGGATAAATGGGTCATTTATTATTTTTGAAAATTTATGATTTTTTTCATTGTTGACGCTCTTAGCAAGACAGGAAACAATACCTGAGAGGAGCCAACAAACGGCCCGTCAAATGACAAAGGTCTGACAACAAAATGTGGTGCTGTGCCAACAACTGCACCCTAAGCAGAAAACACCCCGAACGAAACTGAGCCACTATATAGTGAAATGCCGTGAGTGGTATCTGCACTAGGCGGTGTTAAAACGATCTACCATTTGTTAACGCGATCTGATTCGAATAAATATATTCCTTGTTTTCTGCGGAGAAAATGTTTGCTAAACAGCGAATAAAAAGTTTACCTTTACCGTGAATGACGATTTGATCGGCGAAGTGTTTACTTCCGGGTTGAAAGCCTATCATTGAATCGTTTATCATAACGTACCAAGGAAATTTAGAATCTCGCTCAGACAGATTCTGCTTTGCAAACACTTGGTCGCTTTAGTTTTTGAATATATTTTCTGTGGATCTTGTTAGTAAATCATTTGAAGATATGAAAATTGAATTGATTTACAGTGATTCACCTATTAATTGCCTCCTGGTTTTTCCGTGATGTGACGATGCAGCTGGCCTTGCTCAGAGTGAATTTCAATAAAAAAAAACTACCTCCAAGTCACGCATGATCATTAATGAAAGGTTGAATAGACGAACAGCACACCATAAATGCACCCAACATTACTACGCAAATTAATCCATTAGTCACATCAGGTCCTCTTTTTTATCTACGTATGAGACATACGTGGTCAGCATATGTGTATTTTTATCGGCATGTTAAAACGCAAAGAAGATTTCCGTGACGTACGCCGAAGATTCTCAAATTAAAGTACCAAGTTTACCTAGTAGTAGTAAGTACTTGTGCGTAGTTACACATAGTAGTTACCGCGACATCCCAGTCAGAAAATTTCGGTCGTGATAGGCTTTATCAACTATGAATGAGTCACTGGTAGGGATGTACCAATGTATCGGTATCGACTATTTTGGTACTATCGGTATCGGCCGCAAAATAACCTATGCCAACGATAGTTTTAAATGTTCGGAATTTCGGGGAATTTGCTCTCACCGAGGCCTGAATCAGTTTCTAAAAGATCCAACTAACGGTCACTTGAATGACAATAAGCTGCTACGAAAAGGAAGCATCAATCGGCTCAGCATAGTCCTCGACATGTCGAAAATTATGTAATGAAGTGGATGTTAAACATATGTTCCTTTCCCACGACCCTAGGGTCTTTAATTTAGATTACTAAAGAAAATTATTACCACGCCTAGGGATACAATTCTCATATTCGAGGTGGAATTGATTTCGACAATTGAGACTGAATATAGACTTAAGAATTGCTTTAAAAAAATCAAATATATACTCGATTTTGTGATTTGGTAAATTTTTTCTCAATCAAGAATTTTTATTTTGTTGGGAACTAATTTGATTTAATGCTTTTCTTCATTGCTGGTTTTCTTAATGCTGGCGTTAATTTTGGAGGTTGTGTTTTAATATTTCTACTCGTATGAAGTTCTCCAATATTCTTTGTTCCGCAATTTCTTTTGTTGTTGCTTCGAGTACATTTCATACAATATGGGTGCGTTTCTTTGCTATTAGTTCTTTTACAGAGAATTTTACTGAATTAGTTTGTGAAATTTTAACATTGATGATTTACTTTGCGAATATTTGAAGGCATTTGTAATGAGTATCGGTATCGGCCGGTATCGGTAATTTTTAGTATCGGCAAAAAAGTGGTATCGGTAGATCGCTAGTTACTGGTGGATCGCGCCGCCTAAGACCATCAGTGACTCATTTTTAACAAAGCAAGTTTTCTGGTTATGATAGAGCGAAGTTGGAGTTGACAAAAGGTACCAAGTTTACCTAGTTTTTCGAAGCACTTTTTATCTAATTTCACTAATATCTGATTAAACTAATTTAACCTTTAACGAGCTTTTAGGGGTGAATCGCGTCGCCAGAGCGTAATCTGTGAACCATGCTTGAAAAAAACAAAATTTCTGATTGGGAAAGTATTAAAAAAAAATTCAGTAAAACATATCATCCTTTTATAAGAAAGTTTTTAAAAATAGTCAGTTAGGAAATTGCAATCTTTAATCCAATTAAAAACGCACCAGATGCAGCTCAACGATGATTACCATTTGGAGGTTTCATGGTGCGGGGGAAATCTGAAAAACTTTTGCGTGGTTATGCTGGCCATCGAATTTTAAATTCAATACACACTTTCTAATATCCCGAGACAGACGCCAACGTGGTCGCAACAGAAAACAAAATTAGTCAACAACAACAACATCAACCAATGTTTTGAATTCTTTATTACATCCTCAAGCTCAAATTGACAGTTTTGGTTTTGATATTCATGTGTTGACTCGGTGTGTTGTGATGCAAAACTGCCGGATATAAAATGCCTATAAAATGGCCAGCTAAATAGAGGTTCGATATTCTCAAGTGAAGTTGATCTTCAAATTGAAAGAATACTCAAAGTAAGACATTTTATATTCAATGTCTAATTGAAACTAGACTCGTTAATGTTGGGGAACGACTTTGTCGTAATCTTTTATGAAAATAGCACGAGACAAAAATATTGGGCATTTAATAATTTTAAGTTTGTTGTATTGATTTTCCTTATATAAACTGCAAATCTTGAGCTTTTTCGTCCATAAAGACTATATTTCATGTATATTGTTCATAATGCAGATTACCTAAAATATTAGTGGTGAAAAAACGGGTTTTGAGCACGTAGATGTAAAGTGCACCCGTTAATTTGTATCAACGTTTTCACTATTTTTTGAACGCATATCGTTGTTGGGATTATGGTTTATAGGGAATTTAAGATTTATGTCTATTCAACTTTTGTTCATTTATATGTGTAAATCTAAGTAAATCATAATTTTAGAAATACAGACAATTCTGTGATTTCAATCTTCAAATCTAATAAAAATGTCTAACAGGCAGCAAAACAATGAAACCCTGGGATTTGATCAAAGTGCTACCTAGTTTTGACAGTGAAACTAGTAATACTTTACCTAGTTTTTTGGTGAACTCGCTTTCCTTTGCCTAGTTTAGGTGAAAACTAAGTTGCTATTACTTAATAAGCGCATGCAAAATTGTTAGACAACAGCGACCTACTATTGAGACGCATTGGTGGCGTAAGTGCGAATATATACAATAAAATAACGTTAACCTTCGATATTTTTAATTTTTTTCAGATGAATGCCAAACTGATTTTTGTTCTTCTTGTTGCAACTATGTTGCTGATTGACGTGGAGGGTCGGTAAGTTCAATATATGCGATGTTTAAATTTTTCAGAACCCCCCAGAACCGAAGCTGAGGAAATTTTAAAATCCGATGTATTCGAATTATTTTTGGCCTATGAGTGTCGAGTTTTTGCAAAGAGCAAATATGGGGGAGTTTTTGTCAAAATATCTTTTGTTATGCATGAGTCACTGATGAATCGCATCGCCTATGGATAATGAATGGAGACTAATGTATTCAGTGGTATTCTTGACAATATTAAAGTTTCGGCAATGTTTTCCACGTGCTTTAAAATAAATGTAGTAAAATCACTGTATACGAACAGTAATTTAACTAAGCGATATTGGAATTAATTATACAATTGACTTTTTCCATCAATTATAAGTTCATTTATCGTTGTATAGTTTCATTCGTCTGGTGCATCTTGCTACGAGTGAATTTTAAATAAAAGATTGTTAATCAATTAATTAATGTTTGTATTCTAGTGTCTATCCTACTTCACGTATGGCTTTTTTCGTTTCCTTAGGTATACTCTTGCTTACAAAAAACCAAGTCAAAAACCAACATCGGACAAAGTTGGCGAATTTTGATTGAAAAACTTAATTTTTCAAATCGTTATAAAAAAATCGCTGTAGCTACTTGTCAATTCGACATTTTTGGCATATTTCGCTTTCTATTTCAACATCTATTAGAAAATCTGTTCAATTAATGTTTTTGCGCCTTTGGCCTTTATAACGTCATTACTTTATTAGTCAAAATCATTATTGTTCCCCTCTTTTGTTTGTTCGTTGTTTGCCAACCGTTCCTAAGAATGCAAAATTTATTATTGCACACTCAATTTAAATGCACTTTTAATTCATTTCTTTTTTATCAGCTCTTATCGTCCCCGCCGGATTTACAAACGGCGTCGTTACGGTTATGGTTACGGTCATGGCTACCGTCGTGGCGATGAATCACTCACAGGTATATATCATTCAGGTCTAAGTAAATTGTTTTTATTTTTATCTGATTTTTACCGTTTAAAATTACAAAGGGGTATAGGCTACATTCGGACAATATTTAATCACAATTTTTCAGTAATTTCTCACATAAACTTAAAAAAAACTTTGAAGTTACAAAAATGCGTTGAAATCTACGCTCTTTGACTGTAATTTTACGCTGAAATAAAACTTAAAAAAGTTTCCCGGTCCATACTAAATAAAAAATACCAGCAGCATGGCTTCTAATTTTGGAAATATAAAATTACTGCAAATAAATGGTAATTTTAATGAACTTTTATCAGAGTCGTATTATGCGACCTGCTATGGAATAATACAATGGGATCATGGAAGTATGAGAGCGAGGCTGCGTAAATTGAAGCAAAAATGCAATAAAAATCACCATTCTTCGACATGGAAAATTCCTTTCTCAAGTTTTGAGAAAATTTTAAACTTCATGTAAAAACCTTTAAAAATAGTCGAAATTTTCTCGCTCCTTCCGGAAAAAAGTGCTCTTCATGCATGTTTTCGTTGTTTACGCCCCAAATTTGTGAATTTTTTCATATTTTTATATGTTTCTTCAAAGACTTTTCGCATTTATCATATAAGTGCCGGTAAGTTTCTTTGTGTCCTTTTATGCGCTGCTCACGGCCTTGCTTAAAGTGGATTTCAATAATAATGCATAAATATCAAATTTGAATTCTACCGTCATTTCCCGAAACTCCGTATCGTTCATTTTATTCTAGCTAATGTGGTTTTTAATTCAGATGCAATGCATGATGCCATAGAAGACGCTCTTTCTCAGATGGTAGAGCCCGACGAATCTGCTGAAACAGAAAGTTAAATCTGATTACAATACAAGACGATGTGAGATCAATATTATTCATTAAACATGATTTACTAGGAATGCTATTTGACATACCATGACGCGTTAGGAATCCAAGTCAGCATAACATTGTCAAGGCATATTTTGTTAAGTATGGATCGCGTCGACTAGACGCGGTCCATCTGAGACTCATACTTAACACAATAAAACTTTTTGTGGTATTATTTTATAGGATGAAAATGCAAGAATTCGTCTGACGACACTTGATATTTGGAAAAGTAATTTTGGTTCTGTCGCTGTTCATTCATCAGCGGCCTCTGACTAACGATTAACAAAAATTTGAAACAAATGAAAAGAATGTTCAAGATAAGCAATGCCTAAGCTTCGAACGTTCGTGTTCATAGCACATGCGTGTATAGTTTGTTATTGTGTTATCTTTGTATATAAAATGATCATATTGTGGGAATTTCAATCGTGTAAGTTTTTTAAAACCTTTTCTTTTTCCAGCCACTCCTTGGAGTGGATCACCTTGACCAGGACCCCGTACAAGCGGCCACTTATAGTCGGGCAGGGTTGAAGTTGGGTTCCGTTTCAGCAGCCTAATTAAGTTATTACACCCTGTGTTGAGGGGTGGGCATGGTTTAACGACCTATACTCGTCGGGACTCGAACCCGAGAGCTTCAATCTGCGATGCCTAAATGATAGGCCAGGTCAAGTATCGCTCCATCTGTGGTCCGTACCTGACGAAATAAAATTTCTGATCCGGAATTTTAATGCTGTATCTCTGTTTTTAGGCTGGACTCAACGATAACCGAAGACCATGGAATAAAACACAAATAATTGCTAAATTGTATAACCCGGATATTTGTGTGTTAATAATTTGTTGACAATAAAATTAGGTGATAGATAATATGTGTATAATTTTGTGTTTTTTCTTTTGTTGTTTTGAAATAGAAATAGAAAATATTCAATGATAGTACACCAGAGAGATCAGGGAAATTTTCGGTCCTTATATATCCAGCGTATAAAATATAACATAGAATGTAGTTTCCATCTAATTTCATTTTGAATGCATCTTGAGCAGGTATCACATAAAATTTCGTGGAAGCATTTTTTGTCACTGATGGATCGTGTCGTTCAGACGCGGCCTATCTGTGGCGCATGCTTGATAAAACAAAATGTATTGCGAATCCTATTACACAAAAGTACGATTGGTCAATGCTTGGCTATTCTACAGTCAAAGGTTCACAGCAAGGCACTTTATTGGTAGCTGGAACACAATCACCACTAAGGTCAGATCCTGGTATCTGTGAATTGTATTAATGATGAAGTCCGCAACTATAGTCCGGAGCGACAAGGGGCGGGGGGCTAATTTCAATTGTGGAGGCAACATTTGGAAAATTTTTCGCGGTTAAATTTTAACGACATATTTGACGCCGCATGATGTGATATTACGCCTGCCGGTTCAGAGTTATTTAACAAATGTAACAAATGATGAACAAAAATGTTTTATAATAAATGGAAGCGTACACAAATAATGCGCGAAAAAGATTAAAAAAGCGAAAACTGAAAAAAAGTGTCACTTTGCTTTGATCGAGATGTGCAAATTGCTCTTTTCTTCTTATTCTACTGACGGATTCAAATATATTTTTATCGAGACAGAGATACATTCAAATGATACAATCTTATCAATGCCAATCCATTCTCATTTTCAAGGGTTGATGTTATAAAATACACAAGTTCCTTGAAATTTCAGAACGGTCCTAACCAATTTCCTGAGTGCCGTAAGAAGCTTCTAAGAAGAAACAGAGAAGTGGTAGATGTTTTTTATCGCCCAGGGCAGATACCACTCACTGCACTTTACCGTGGTGGTTTAGTTCTTTATGTGATGTTTTCCACTTAGATAGCAGTTTCTTGCAATTTATCTTGTAGTCGCTCTTTGCCATTCAAGTGGCCGATAGTTAGGTCCTTCTAGGCAATGCTTTAGGCCTTGCTCAGAACAAACTTTAATAAAGAAATTTATATTTCTTTCAAATTCCACCTAAATATTCAATCAAAGTTGTCAATGTTTGATATATTACATTTTTACACTTCTATTTTTAGGGGGCACGTGGCCCGTTGACAGTTTATACTGGCTCAAATACTCTTATGCTTATACGGGATTTAAAACACGCTCTTTTCCACTTGCTACGCCGCCATTCTCCTTTCTAAGATTTATTTTTGCAAAATTTTATGAAAATACAGTAGAAGCATAAATTTCTGCCGAACGGTTCGTTTAATAAATGAAGCGTGTCGGGTATTTCCAATTTTCTAATACTGATATGTTTAAAACATATATTTTAATTTCATTTTCAAAAAGTTTATCGTTCGATAACCGCATTCATTTCTGTCCCCAATCTTCAAGTAAACTCAAAAGTGCACATAATATATCTATCTCCGAATTTTATTTCCAACATGTTGTAAAAAAATTAAAATCAGTATTATTGAGTTTGGTAATATTTTTCTTGTTATTTATATATCTATGGTCTCTGATTATATTATTGTTGAATCAAAGTTGAGAAATGAAAATCGTATCTTCTTGAGCATACGCCAAAAATGACCCGCGCCTCGACGGCGTGTCCCATGCTTAGCAGACGATTTTTCGATGAAGTGGAACAAATAAATTGTACAGAAAATACGAATCGTAGATTTCAATATTTTCATAATTGAGTGAACGTTAAAGGTAAAAAGGATCCAATTTCATATTTATACGGATATGGTGATTCGATCCGTTTTGAAATAATTATACGAATCAGAATCAAATCTCAAATGCTTTTGTTTCGCACAGCCCTAACTGAGAGACCGTACCTTGACGGCGCGATCCATCCGCGAGCCAAACTTGTCCAGACTTTCTTCGACACAGATTTCCCAAATGGCTCTGTTATCCAAATCCATATAACTAATACATGCAAAATAAATACTGACCTCACATCGATTCCAGGATTTTGACCAGTCCGAGCAGATTCAAGATTGTGCAGAAAGCCTCATCCACAAATTCATGCATCGTACCTGAACGAAACAATATAATGAAGATAAAAAATGAAAAATAATTGATGATAGATAAATTATGCGTTTAATAGGTTTTGCCAGGCATGAGAAAAGTAGTGGTAATATTAGAGTGGAATAGTTGATATTTAGATGAAATTATTGATTCGATGTATCGTCGACGCAATTTTGTTACACTCAATGTGTGAAATTTGCCTAATTTTCAGTTACGCACCTAGTTGAAAAAAGTAGGTACCTAGCATAAAAATAGATATGAGCCACTGATCAGCTTTGCCTCATACTTGACAAAATAAAATTTCTGATTGGGAGGGGGCACACAAACGGCTTTTGTTACTATTTTCGATTTAAGACGGATTGATTTGTAATTCGAATCGATTCCGATTACCGAAGTAAATTGTCCAATTATGTGTATAAGGAGTTTACCGGCTTTACCTGAGAGTGATTCATCATCGTCGCGATACCCGCCTTAGATCGGTAGCTGTGTCGACTATAAAACCTGAAAAAAACAATAAAAATGCATTCGAGTTGGGTACAAATCTCAAAATTTACAACTCTTTTTATATGGATGAAAAAAGAAAGTTTTTGCCGAGGTATTTATTTCTGTGGTAAATCGCGCTCCTCGTCAAGAAACGTCGATAAATAGTACGTCATTAAAAGAAAATAGATTAACATAATTCCCGTTCTGTAGGTGCGGGTTTTAGAGAGGCAATAACGAATTTCCCGCGTGTTGGAAGAGGAAAAGGGGAAGTGGAAGATGACTCGTCAATCGCCCAGGGAAGTTATAACCCGTGGTTCTTTGCTAACTTCAATCCTGGGTGGAATGTATACCGTGTCGAAACACTCTTTTTAGTATTAGAGTGGACGATTTGACGAGTGCAATATTTCCGAAAAAATATATAAAAAAAACTAGTTTGAAAATAAAGCTATCATATAAAAGTATTCACCAGACGGTTTATCAGAGGTGTCTGAGGTAACCAGTGAATAAATCCACATATCTGGTGTCATAGGAATACCAAAGAATTGTGACAAATCCGCATTCCCGGTGACATAGGAATACTCATGAGTTGTGTGACAAATCCGCATCCCGGGTTACATATGGATACTTATGAGTTTTAACAACCCCATATACCTGGTGACATAGGAATGCTCATGAGTTGTGACAAATCCGCATCCCTAGTGAAATAGGAATACTTATGAGTTGGGACAAATACGTATCCCCGTACCGTGGGAATACTCGTGAGTTGTAACAAATCTGCATCCCTGGTGACATAGAAATACTTATGAGTTTTGACAAACACCTGTCCCCGGTATCATAAGAATACTCATGAGTCGTGACAAATCCGCATTCCTGGTGAAATGAGAATACTTATGAGTTGTGACAAACGCTTATCCCCGGTAACATAGGAATACTCATGAGTTGTGACAAATTCGCATCCCTGGTGACATAGGAATACTCATGAGTTGTGACAGATCCGCATCCCTGATAACATAGGAATACTCGTAAGTTGTGACAAATCCGCACCCCTGTTGACATAGGAATACTCATGAGTTGTGACAAATCCGCAGCTCCGGTGACCTAGGAATACTTATGAGTTGTGACCAAACACCTGTCTCCGGTAACATAGGAATACTCATGAGTTGTGACAAATCCGCATCCCTGGTGACATGAGAATACTTATGAGTTGTGACAAACACTTATCCCCGGTAACATAGGAATACGCATAAGTTGTGACAAATCTCCACATCTCTTGTGTCATAGGAATACTCATAAGTTGTGACAAATCCGCATTCCTGGTGACATGGGAATACCTATGAGTTGGGACAAACGCGTATCAGGGGTGGCATCCAAGATTTTGTAAAGGACGCCCTTAACAAAAATATCTTCAAAATAGGCAAAATTTCCCGCGAATTCGTCGTGCAATCACATATTATACAAAGTATGATAGGTGTTCAACAGGTATTACAGTTGTATTTTTTACCAAAGAGTAAAAAACTTTTGCGCGCTTTCGGTACGCGAGTTTTGTTACAAAACGTCTTGATATTATGCTTTATATTCTCCCTTAAATTTTACTCCGCTGATAACAACATAATTATTTTTTCGGTACTTGGTACTGATATGACACTTAACGTTAGGCTATATTGCGTATCGATGTGAGACTGTAAGACAAATAGCATTCTTCTGAAAAATGGTGAAATAAGAAAAGAAGTTGCGAAATAGAATATGCTAAGCATGGAGAGGTATTTTTAAAATATTTTTATTTCAGAAGTAGAAGCACCAAGAGCACTGATATTGAGCTTGAGTGTTATTTTTTTTATTCAAGTTGCCCGCATGTTGGTACTGATCTAAGCTATCACGGCAGTTTCACACAATATTGTCCGAGATTCTTAAAAATTTAAAACTTGATTTGGAACTATCATAGCCGGTTTTCATTACTTGTAAGGAAACCTTTTCTAATTTTGTTGATCATACATTGGACGAACGATCTCGAACTTAATTAACCTGATGCCATGGGTGCTACATTGGCTCAAAAAAATTTGGCACAAAAACCATTGTCTATTGTTTTAACGTATTTCTTTTTCTCATGTACAGATTCTCCAGTCCAATTTCTTTTTCGCTTGTGTTTTAACTTATAGTGTGAGTGTATATGTGTGTTTGGAGCCTTTTATTATTATTATTTTTTTTTGTAAGGAAGGGGGTCCCGTATGATAGGTATGGTT
>OZ023151.1:14139255-14218055 GCA_963675895.2 Styela plicata | reverse complement strand
GTTTTAAATTTTTGCAAATCTCGGACAAGATTGTGTGAAACTGCCCTGATAGCTAAGATCAGTACCTACATGCGGGCAACTTGAATAAAAAAAATAACACTCAAGCTCAAGAGTCATATCAGTACCAAGTACCGAAAAAATAATTATGTTGTTATCAGCGGAGTAAAATTGAAGGGAGAATATAAAAAAATAATATCAAGACATTTTGTAACAAAACTCGCGTACCGAAAGCGCGCAAAAGTTTTTGCTCTTTGGTAAAAAATACAACTGTAATACCTGTTGAACAACTATATTACTCTGTATAATATGTGATTGCACGACGAATTCGCGGGAAATTTTGCCTATTTTGAAGATTTTTTGTTAAAATTCCAAAATTTTGCAGAGAGAGGGTGTGCTTTACAAAATCTTGGAGGGCATATCCCTCACCCCTGGTTCCGTCGCCATATGCAACTTAATCCTGTTTATATTTTCTCAAATGGTTTTCCGGATTAATTTTCATATTTAAAAAACGAAGCTAACAAATATGGATGTCTACTTTAATAACTTTACTTTCTAATAGTGTAGAAAATAATATCAAAAATGATGATAAACTACTTGATATCTAATCTTATCAGAGTCGCCCGCCAACGAGGTTTTATTTTAAACATCAAGGCCCTTTACTGATGATACTCTAAATTACCGATACCGAAACTTGAAATTTCCGATACTGGGCATTACAAATTCTTTAAAATCGACCAATACCGCTATTGCCAAACGCTCAACTGTAAAGCTAAAAATGTACTAGATAATAGTGGCCCAATAATCTCCGACAAATTTATTCATATTACATTTAAGAATTGTTAGTATATTACACTATATTACATTACATTATATTGCATTATAGTAACTATTATTTAGGCTAAATGTGGCAGATTGTGCTATATTGAAATTAGATTAGATTAGAATTTAGATGCAGACTAGAAGGCCGTGAGTCTGTTAATTTTATTTCACAACCTTATTATGACTGGAAAATGGAAGTTTGCAAAATTCAGCATTAAAAAACAGAAGCTAAAATTGATAAGTATTTTTATTGATGCGAATATCGTTAGGTCAACAGGAAATGAAATAGGTTGATGTCAATCAAGTTTGACCAAACCCATGGACTTAGATAATAGTTACTATATACTAACTATGCTTAGATGTCCATGTCGTGTTTCCCAAAATGATTTTTCAAATTCCACTCATCAGTTCTAACACAATACATCTAAATCTAACGCACAAAGCTCCCCAAAATTCATTTATGAACAAAATTTATGACAATGATTTGCATTATTTATCACTACTTGACAAATAAAATATATGATTATATTTTATATTTGACTCATGGTTACAATACTCATGCCTATTGCAATGTTACAAGGGGTGTGGATTTGTCACAACTCATGTGTGTTTCTGTGTCACCAGGGATGCGGATTTGTCACAACTCATAAGTATTCCTATGTCACCAGGGATGCGGATTTATCACAACTCATGATTATTCCTATGTCACCGAAGATGCGGATTTGTCGCAACTCATGATTATTTCTATGTCAACAGGGATGTGGATTTGTCATAACTCACGATTATTCCTATGTCACCAGGGATGCGGATTTGTCACAACTCACGAGTATTCCTACGTTACCAGGGATGCGGATTTGTCACAACTCATGAGTATTCCAACGGTACGGGGATACGCGTTTATCCCAACTCATAAGTATTCCCATGTCACCGGGGATGTGGATTTGTCACAACTTATGAGTATTCCTATGTCACAAGAGATGCGGATTTGTCACAACTCATGAGTATTCCTATGTTACCGGGGATAGATGTTTGTCACAACTCATAAGTATTCTCATGTCACCAGGGATGCGGATTTGTCACAACTCATGAGTATTCCTATGTTACCGGAGACAGGTGTTTGGTCACAACTCATAAGTATTCTTATGTCACCGGAGCTGCGGATTTGTCATAACTCAAGAGTATTCCTATGTTACCAAGGATGCGGATTTGTTACAACTCATGAGTATTCCTACGGTAGGGGGATATGTGTTTGTACCAACTTATAAGTATTCCCATGTAACCAAGGATGCGGATTTGTCACAACTCATGAGTATTCCTATGTTACCGGGGATAAGCGTTTGTCACAACTCATAAGTATTCTCACGTCACCAGGGATGCGGATTTGTCACGGATTTGTCACTCACGAGTATTCCCACGGTACGGGGATACGTATTTGTCCCAACTCATAAGTATTACTATGTCACTAGGGATGCGGATTTGTCACAACTCATGAGCATTTCTATGTCACCAGGTATGTGGGGTTGTTAAAACTCATAAGCATCCATATGTAACCCGGGATACGGATTTGTCACACAACTCATGAGTATTCCTATGATCACCGGGAATGCGGATTTATTCACTGGTTACCTCAGACACCTCTGATAAGCCGTCTGGTGAGTACTATAATATGATAGCTTTATTTTCAAACTAGTTTTTTTTTATATTTTTTCGGAAATATTGCACTCGTCAAATAGTCCACTCTAATGCTAAAAAGAGTGTTTCGACATGGTATACATTCCACACAGGATTGAAGTTAGCAAAGAACCACGGGTTATAACTTCCCTGGGCGATTAACGAGCCATCTTCCACTTCCCCCTTTCCTCTTCCAACACGCGGGAAATTCGTTAGTGCCTCTCTAAAACCCGCACCTACAGAACGGGAATTATGTTAATCTATTTTCTTTTAATGACGTACTATTTTATCGACGTTTCTTGACGAGGATCACGATTTACCACAAAAATAAATACCTCGACAAAAACTTTCTTTTTTTCATCCATATGAAAAGATGCAAATTTACGTGATTCGTTGATATCTTGCAATGAACTACCTATCCCTCCTCCTTGTTTCCTTACAATCCTGGATCCGTGTGTGAGAGAATTCACAAGGATACACGAATGAGATAATATCAAGCTAATATACAAAAATATCATGTTCTCATTCCACAGAAATATAAGTTTTTTGTAAGCTTTCGTTAGAACATAGTCTAATTTCTTCAGACAAGATTAAAGTGCATAAGAGTATTTGAGCCAGTATAAACTGTCAACGGGCCACGCGCCTCCTAAAAATAGAAGTGTAAAAATGTAATATATCAAACATTGACAACTTTGATTGAATATTTAGCTGAAATTTAAAAGAAATATAAATTTCTTTATTAAAGTTTGTTCTGAGCAAGGCCTAAAGCATTGCCTAGAAGGACCTAACTATCGGCCACTTGAATGGCAAAGAGCGACTACAAGATAAATTGCAAGAAACTGCTCTCTAAGTGGAAAACATCACATAAAGAACTAAACCACCATGGTAAAGTGCAGGGAGTGGTATCTGCCCTGGGCGATAAAAAACCATCTACCACTACTCTGTTTCTTCTTAAAAGCTTCTTACGGCACTCAGGAAATTGGTTAGGACCGTTCTGAAATTACAAGGAACTTGTGTATTTTATAACATCAAGACCTTGAAAATGAGAATGGAGTGGCATGGATAAGATTGTATCATTTGAATGTATCTCTGTCTCGATAAAAACATATTTGAATCCGTCAGTAGAATAAGAAGAAAAGAGCAATTTGCACATCTCGATCAGAACAAAGTGACACTTTTTTTCAGTTTTCGCTTTTTTAATCTTTTTCGCGCATTATATGTGTACGCTTCCATTTATTATAAAACATTTTTGTTCATCATTTGTTACACTAATTAAATAACTCTGAACCGGCACGCGTCATATTACCCCATGCGGCGTCAAATATGTCGTGAAAATTTAACCGCGAAAAATTTTCCAAATGTTGCCTCCCCAATCGAAATTAGCCCTCCGCCCCTTGTCGCCCCGGACTATAGTTGCGGACTTCATCATTAATACAATTCACAGATACCAGGATCTGACCTTAGTGGTGATTGTGTTCCAGCTACCAATAAAGTTCCATGCGGTGAACCTTTGACTGTAGAATAGCCAAGCATTGACCAATCGTACTTTTGTGTAATAGGATTCCCAATACATTTTGTTTTATCAAGCATGCGCCACAGATAGGCCGCGCCTAAACGACGCGATCCATCAGTGACTCATACTTAACAAAAAATGCTTCAAGGAAATTTTATCTGATAGGGATTGCGTTCCAAGCGACTACGGCACCTTTTTGAATGGACGTGCCTAGTTACAAAGCCCACTCAAGATGCATTAAAAATGAAATTAGATGGAAACTACGTTCTGTGTTATATTTTATACGCTGGATATATAAGGACCGAAAATTTCCCTGAACTCTCTGGTGTAATATCATTGAATATTTTCTATTTCTATTTCAAAACAACAAAAGAAAAAAACACAAAATTATACACATATTAGCTATCACCTAATTTTATTGTCAACAAATTATTAACACACAAATATCCGGGTTATACAATTTAGCAATTATTTGTGTTTTATTCCATAGTCTTCGGTTATCGTTGAGTCCAGCCTAAAAACAGAGATATAGCATTAAAATTCCGGATCAGAAATTTTATTTCGTCAAGTACGGACCACAGATGGAGCGATACTTGACCTGGCCTATCATTTAGGCATCGCAGATTGAAGCTCTCGGGTTCGAGTCCCGGCGAGTATAGGTCGTTAAATCATGCCCACCCCTCAACACAGGGTGTAATAACTTAATTAGGCCGCTGAAACGGAAACCAACTTCAACCCTGCCCGACTAGAAGTGGCCGCTTGTACAGGGTCCTGGTCAAGGTGATCCACTCCAAGGAGTGGCTGTAAAAAGAAAAGTTTTTAAAAAACTTACACGATTGAAATTCCCACAATATGATCCTTTTATATACAAAGATAACGCAATAACAAACTATACACGCATGTGCTATAAACACGAACGTTCGAAGCTTAGGCATTGCTTATCTTGAACATTCTTTTCATTTGTTTCTAATATTTGTTAAACGTTTGTCATAGGCCACTGATGAATGAACAGCGACAGAACCAAAATTACTTTTCCAAATATCAAGTGTCGTCAGACGAATTCCTGCACTTTCATCCTATAAAATAAAATAGTACCACAAAAGACGTTTTATTGTGTTAAGTATGAGTCACAGATGGACCGCGTCTAGTCGACGCGATCCATCAGTGCCCCATACTTAACAAAATATGCCTTGACAATGCTGACTTGGATTCCTAACGCGTCTTGGTATGTCAAATAGCATTCCTAGTAAATCATGTTTAATAAATAATATTGATCTCACATCGTCTTGTATTGTAATCAGATTTAACTTTCTGTTTCAGCAGATTCGTCGGGCTCTACCATCTGAGAAAGAGCGTCTTCTATGGCATCATGCATTGCATCTGAATTAAAAACCACATTAGCTAGAATAAAATGAACGACACGGTGTTTGGGGAAATGACGGTAGAATTCAAATTTTATATTTATGCATTATTATTGAAATCCACTTTAAGCAAGGCCGTGAGCAGCGCATAAAATGAAGCAAAGCAACTTACCGGCACTTATATGATAAATGCGAAAAGTCTTTGAAGAAACATATAAAATATGAAAAAATTCACAAATTTGGGGCGAAAACAACGAAAACATGCATGGAGAGCACTTTTTTCCGGAAGAAGCGAGAAAATTCGACTATTTTTAAAGGTTTTTACATAAAGTTCTAAAATCTTCATAAAACTTGAGAAAGGAATTTCCATGTCGAAGAACAGTGATTTTTATTGCAATTTTGCTTCAATTTACGCAGCCACGCTCTCATACTTCCATGATCCCATTGTAATATTCCATAGCAGGTCGCATAATACGACTCTGATAAAAGTTCATTAAAATTACCATTTATTTGCAGTAATTTTATATTTCCAAAATCAGAAGCCATGCTGCTGGTATTTTCATCTAGTATGGACCGGGAAACTTTTTTAAGTTTTATTTCAGCGTAAAATTACAGTTAAAGAGCGGAAATTTCAACGCATTTTTGTTACTTCAGGGTCTTTTTAAGTTTATGTAAGAAATTACTGAAAATTTGTGATTAAATATTGTCAGAATCTAGCCTATATCCCTTTGTAATTTTAAACGGTAAAAATCAGATAAAAATAAAAACAATTCACTTAGACTTAAATGATATATACCTGTGAGTGATTCATCGCCACCACCAGCGTAGCCATGACCATAGCGATGACCATAGCCATGACCGTAGCCAGAACCGTAACGACGCCGTTTGTAAATCCGGCGGGGATAATAAGAGCTGATAAAAAAGAAATGAATTAAAAGTGCATTTAAATTGAGTGTGCAATAATAAATTTTGCATTCTTAGGAACGGTTGGCAAACAACGAACAAACAAAAGAGGGGAACAATAACGATTTTGACTAATAAAGTAATGACGTTATAAAGGCCAAAGGCGCAAAAACATTAATTGAACAGATTTTCTAATAGATGTTGAAATAGAAAGCGAAATATGCCAAAAATGTCAAATTGACAATTAGCTACAGCGATTTTTTTTAAGACGATTTAAAAAATTTAGTTTTCAATCAAAATTCGCCAACTTAGTCCGATATTGGTTTTTGACTTGGTTTTTTTGTAAGCAAGAGCAGCTGAGGAAACGACAAAAGCCACACTTGAAGGAGGATAGACACTAGAATACAAACATTAATTAATTGATTAACAATCTTTTATTTAAAATTCACTCGTAGCAAGATGCACCAGACGAATGAAACTATACAACGATCAATGAACTTATAATTGATGGAAAAAGTCAATTGTATAATTAATTCCAATATCGCTTAGTTAAATTACTGTTCGTATACAGTGATTTTACTACATTTATTTTAAAGCACGTGGAAAACATTGCCGAAACTTTAATATTGTCAAGAACACCACTGAATACATTAGTCTCCATTCATTATCCATAGGCGACGCGATCCATCAGTGACTCATGCATAACAAAAGATATTTTGACAAAAACTCCCCCATATTTGCTCTTTGCAAAAACTCGACACTCATAGGCCAAAAATAATTCGAATACATCGGATTTTAAAATTTCCTCAGCTTCGGTTCTGGGGGGTTCTGAAAAATTTAAACATCGCATATATTGAACTTACCGACCCTCCACGTCTATCAGCAACATAGTTGCAACAAGAAGAACAAAAATCAGTTTGGCATTCATCTGAAAAAAATTAAAAATATCGAAGGTTAACGTTATTTTATTGTATATATTCGCACTTACGCCACCAATGCGTCTCAATAGTAGGTCGCTGTTGTCTAACAATATTGCATGCGATTATTAAGTAATAGCAACTTAGTTTTAACTTAAACTAGGCAAAGGAAAGCGAATTCACCAAAAAACTAGGTAAAGTATTACTAGTTTCACTAGGTAGTACTTTGATCAAATCCCAGGGTTTCATTGTTTTGCTGCCTGTTAGACATTTTTATTAGGTTTGAAGATTGAAATCACAGAATTGTCTGTATTTCTAAAGCTTTTTTATAATGAATATATGATTTACTTAGATTAACACATATAAATGAACAAAAGTTGAATAGACATAAATCTTAAATTCCCTATAAACCATAATCCCAACAACGATATGCGTTCAAAAAATAGTGAAAACGTTGATACAAATTAACGGGTGCACTTTACATCTATGTGCTCAAAACCCGTTTTTTCACCACTAATATTTTAGGTAATCTGCATTATGAACAATATACATGAAATATAGTCTTTATGGACGAAAAAGCTCAAGATTTGCAGTTTATATAAAGAAAATCAATACAACAAACTTAAAATTATTAAATGCCCAATATTTTTGTCTCGTGCTATTTTTATAAAAGACTACTACAAAGTCGTTCTCCAGCATTAACGAGTGTAGTTTCAATTAGACATTGAATATAAAATATCTTACTTTGAGTATTCTTTCAATTTGAAGATCAACTTCACTTGAGAATATCGAACCTCTATTTAGCTGGCCATTTTATAGGCATTTTATATCCGGCAGTTTTGCATCACAACACACCGAGTCAACACATGAATATCAAAACCAAAACTGTCAATTTGAGCTTGAGGATGTAATAAAGAATTCAAAACATTGGTTGATGTTGTTGTTGTTGACTAATTTTGTTTTCTGTTGCGACCACGTTGGCGTCTGTCTCGGGATATTAGAAAGTGTGTATTGAATTTAAAATTCGATGGCCAGCATAACCACGCAAAAGTTTTTCAGATTTCCCCCGCATCATGAAACCTCCAAATGGTAATCATCGTTGAGCTGCATCTGGAGCGTTTTTAATTGGATTAAAGATTGCAATTTCCTAACTGACTATTTTTAAAAACTTTCTTATAAAAGGATGATATGTTTTACTGAATTTTTTTTTAATACTTTCCCAGTCAGAAATTTATTTTTTTTCAAGCATGGTTCACAGATTACGCTCTGGCGACGCGAATCACCCCTAGAAGCTCGTTAAAGGTTAAATCAGTTTAATCAGATATTAGTGAAATTAGATAAAAAGTGCTTCGAAAAACTAGGTAAACTTGGTACCTTTTGTCAACTCCAGCTTCGCTCTATCATAACCAGAAAACCTGCTTTGTTAAAAATGAGTCACTGATGGTCTTAGGCGGCGCGATCCACCAGTGACTAGCGATCTACCGATACCACTTTTTTGCCGATACTCAAAATTACCGATACCGGCCGATACCGATACTCATTACAAATGCCTTCAAATATGCCCAAAGTAAATCATCAATGTTAAAATTTCACAAACTAATTCAGTAAAATTCTCTGTAAAAGAACTAATAGCAAAGAAACGCACCCATATTGTATGAAATGTACTCGAAGCAACAACAAAAGAAATTGCGGAACAAAGAATATTGGAGAACTTTATACGAGTAGAAATATTAAAACACAACCTCCAAAATTAACGCCAGCATTAAGAAAACCAGCAATGAAGAAAAGCATTAAATCAAATTAGTTCCCAACCAAATAAAAATTCTTGATTGAGAAAAAATTTACCAAATCACAAAATCGAGTATATATTTGATTTTTTTAAAGCAATTCTTAAGTCTATATTCAGTCTGAATTGTCGAAATCAATTCCACCTCGAATATGAGAATTGTATCCCTAGGCGTGGTAATAATTTTCTTTAGTAATCAAAATTAAAGACCCTAGGGTCGTGGGAAAGGAACAACATATGTTTAACATCCACTTCATTACATAATTTTCGACATGTTCGGTTATTTTGCGGCCGATACCGATAGTCCCAAAATAGTCGATACCGATACATCGGTACATCCCTACCAGTGACTCATTCATAGTTGATAAAGCCTATCACGACTGAAATTTTCTGACTGGGATGTCGCGGCGCGCGATTTATAATATGTGTAACTACGCACAAGTACTTACTACTACTAGGTAAACTTGGTACTTTATTTCGAGAACCTTCGGCCTACGTCACGGAAATCTTCTTTGCGTTTTAACATGCCGATAAAAATACACATATGCTGACCACGTATGTCTCATACATAGATAAAAATGAGGACCTGATGTGACTAATGGATTAATTTGCGTAGTAATGTTGGGTGCATTTATGGTGTGCTGTTCGTCTATTCAACGTTTCATTAATGATCATGCGTGACTTGGAAGTAGTTTTTGGAATTTTTATCATTATTGAAATTCACTCTGAGCAAGGCCAGCTGCATCGTCACATCACGGAAAAACCATGAATTAACCATTAATAAGTGAATCCCTGTAAATCAATTTAATTTTCATATCTTCAAATGATTCACGAACAAAATCCACAAAAAATATATTCAAAAACTAAAGCGACCAAGTGTTTGCAAAGCAGAATCTGTCTGAGCGAGATTCTAAATTTCCTTGGTACGTTATGATAAACGATTCAACGATAGGCTTTCAACCCGGAAGTAAACACTTCGCCGATCAAATCGTCATTCACGGTAAAGGTAAGCTTTTTATTCGCTGTTTAGCAAACATTTTCTCCGCAGAAAACAAGGAATATATTTATTCGAATCAGATCGCGTTAACAAATGGTAGACCGTTTTAACACCGCCTAGTGCAGATACCACTCACGGCATTTCACCATATAGTGGCTCAGTTTTGTTTGGGGTGTTTTCCACTTAGAGTGCAGTTGTTGGCACAGTACCACATTTTGTTGTCAGATCTTTGTCATTTGAGGGGCCGTTTGTTGGCTCCTCTCAGGTATTGCTTCCTGTCTTGCTAAGAGCGTCAACAATAAAAAAATCATAAATTTTAAAAAATAACATTTTTTAGAATTTGTACCCATTACGACAATATATAAATCTATAGCTATACGAATGACTTTAAAATTTGAAATCCTACTTTATTTTGACGTTTTTTCTCTGACAGATACGCGGCTGATATGAGTAATTTGGTACTCGAATCGATTCGAATCGCCGAATTGAATTGTCCAGCGCTAGCAGTCCTGAATTCACATTTTTGGGGCTTTTTCCAACTTTACTTAGCTAAGCTAACTTCCAAATGTAATTTATCTTGAATTTAGTATAATAAACGAGAATGTGGGCGATACCTCATCTTTATACAATTTCATAAAATCGGTAGAGGTCGTATAATTCGATTGCGAGTGTTCGTATGTTTCCGAACATTCCTGATTCAAATCTTTGCCGTGTTTTTTAGGCGCCAATTCAGGAAATACATCTTACGCATTTTATTAAGTACAGGGAGAGCTGTAAAAAACACAAAAACAACGACAAACAACAATGGGCATGGAGCGAGGGTCACGTGATTTCGAGTTTCACAGTCCGGTACATTTGATCACACACTGTTTATTCCCCCTTTTCGTTTTTATGTGTAAAAACCTCGTTGACGGGCGACTTTGATAAGATAGATGTAAAGTAGTTTATTACCATTTTTATAGCATTTGTTGCCTGATTAGAAATTAAAATTATTAAAGTAGACTTCCATATTTGTTAGCTTCCTTTTTTAAAACATGAAATTCAATCCGGGAAACCTTTTAAGGATATTTAAACAGGATCAAGGTGAATATGGCGACTGATCCAGGGGGTGGGGAATATGCCCTCTAAGATTTTGCAAAGAACACCCTTCCTGCAAGATTTTGGAATTTTAACAAAAAAAATCTTTAAAATGGACTAAATTTTCCGCGGATTTGTCGTGCAATCACATCTTATATAGTATTATGGTATTATATTTTTATTATAGTTGTTCAACAGTTATTACAGTCGTATTTTTTCAACTAAATAGTCGAAAAAATTTTATGCGCTTTCGGTACGCAAGTTTTGTTACAAAAAAAATTTAACGTTATTTTTTATGTCCTCCCTTGCATTTACTCTACCTTTTAGGTGATAAGAGCATTCGTCTGAAATGTGATGAATTGAAAAAAAGTTGTAAAATATGATAAGCTAAGGTGAACAAATTCAAAATATATAAGCGCCGGTAAGTTGGTTCCTTTTATGCGCTGCTTTCGGCCTGGCGTTAAATTGAATTTTAATAATTATACATAAGTGTCCAATTTGAATTTTACTGTTGTTTTCCCGTCACACCGTATCGTTCATTTTATTCCAGCTAATATGGTTTTTAATTTAGATGCAATGCATGATGCCATAGAAGACGCTCTTTCTCAGATGGTAGAGCCCGACGAATCTGCTGAAACAGAAAATTAAATTACAATACAGGACGATGTGAGATCTATATTATTTATTAAACATGATTTACTAGGAATGCTATTTGACATACCAAGACGCGTTAGGAATCCAAGTCACCATTGTCAAGGAGTATTTTGTCAAGTATGGGTCACTGATGGATTGCGTCGACTAGACGCGGTCCATCTGTGGCTCATACTTAATAAATAAAACTTTTTGTGGTACTATTTTATTTTATAGGATGAAAGTGCAGGAATTCGTCTGACGACACTTGATATTTGGAAAAGTAATTTTGGTTCTGTCGCTCTTTATTCATCAGCGGCTTCTGACTAACGTTTAACAAAAATTTGAAACAAAAGAAAAGAATGACCAATTTTAATTTTTTTACAACATGTTGGAAATAAAATTCGGTGATAGATATATTATGTGTACTTTTGAGTTTACTTGAAGATTGGGGACAGAAATGAATGCGGTTATCGAACGATAAACTTTTTGAAAATGAAATTAAAATATATGTTTTAAACATATCAGTATTAGAAAATTAGAAATACCCGACACGCTTCATTTATTAAACGAACCGTTCGGCAGAAATTTATGCTTCTACTGTATTTTCATAAAATTTTGCAAAAATAATTCTTAGAAAGTAGAATGGCGGCGTAGCAAGTGGAAAAGAGCGTGTTTTAAATCCCGTATAAGCATAAGAGTATTTGAGCCAGTATAAACTGTCAACGGGCCCCGTGCCCCCTAAAAATAGAAGTGTAAAAATGTAATATATCAAACATTGACAACTTTGATTGAATATTTAGGTGAAATTTGAAAGAAATATAAATTTCTTTATTAAAGTTTGTTCTGAGCAAGGCCTAAAGCATTGCCTAGAAGGACCTAACTATCGGCCATTTGAATGGCAAAGAGCGACTACAAGATAAATTGCAAGAAACTGCTCTCTAAGTGGAAAACATCACATAAAGAACTAAACCACCATGGTAAAGTGCAGTGAGTGGTATCTGCCCTGGGCGATAAAAAACATCTACCACTTCTCTGTTTCTTCTTAGAAGCTTCTTACGGCACTCAGGAAATTGGTTTGCACCGTTCTGAAATTACAAGGAACTTATGTATTTTATAACATCAAGACCTTGAAAATGAGAATGGAGTGGCATGGATAAGATTGTATCATTTGAATGTATCTCTGTCTCGATAAAAACATATTTGAATCCGTCAGTAGAATAAGAAGAAAAGAGCAATTTGCACATCTCGATCAGAACAAAGTGACACTTTTTTTTCAGTTTTCGCTTTTTTAATCTTATTCGCGCATTATTTGTGTACGCTTCCATTTATTATAAAACATTTTTGTTCATCATTTGTTACACTAATTAAATAACTCTGAACCGGCAGGCGTAATATCACACCATGCGGCGTCAAATATGTCGTTAAAATTTAACCGCGAAAAATTTTCTAAATGTTGCCGCCCCAATTGAAATTAGCCCCCCGGCCCCTTGTCGCTCCGGACTATAGTTGCGGACTTCATCATTAATACAATTCACAGATACCAGGATCTGACCTTAGTGGTGATTGTGTTCCAGCTACCAATAAAGTGCCTTGCTGTGAACCTTTGACTGTAGAATAGCCAAGCATTGACCAATCGTACTTTTGTGTAATAGGATTCGCAATACATTTTGTTTTATCAAGCATGCGCCACAGATAGGCCGCGTCTGAACGACACGATCCATCAGTGACTCATACTTAACAAAAAATGCTTCCACGAAATTTTATCTGATAGGGATAGCGGTTCCAAGCGACTACGGCACCGCTTTGACTGAAACGTGCCTAGTTACAAAGCCCACTCAAGATGCATTAAAAATGAAATTAGATGGAAACTACATTCTATGTTATATTTTATACGCTGGATATATAAGGACCGAAAATTTCCCTGATCTTTCTGGTGTACTATCATTGAATATTTTCTATTTCTATTTCAAAACAACAAAAGAAAAAACACAAAATTATACACAAATTATCTATCACCTAATTTTATTGTCAACAAATTATTAACACACAAATATCCGGGTTATACAATTTAGCAATTATTTGTGTTTTATTCCATGGTCTTCGGTTATCGTTGAGTCCAGCCTAAAAACAGAGATACAGCATTAAAATTCCGGATCAGAAATTTTATTTCGTCAGTTACGGACCACAGATGGAGCGATACTTGACCTGGCCTATCATTTAGGCATCGCAGATTGAAGCTCTCGGGTTCGAGTCCCGGCGAGTATAGGTCGTTAAACCATGCCCACCCCTCAACACAGGGTGTAATAACTTAATTAGGCCGCTGAAACGGAAACCAACTTCAACCCTGCCCGACTAGAAGTGGCCGCTTGTACAGGGTCCTGGTCAAGGTGATCCACTCCAAGGAGTGGCTGGAAAAAGAAAAGGTTTTAAAAAACTTACACGATTGAAATTCCCACAATATGATCATTTTATATACAAAGATAACACAATAACAAACTATACACGCATGTGCTATGAACACGAACGTTCGAAGCTTAGGCATTGCTTATCTTGAACATTCTTTTCATTTGTTTCAAATTTTTGCTAAACGTTAGTCAGAGGCCGCTGATGAATGAACAGCGACAGAACCAAAATTACTTTTCCAAATATCAAGTGTCGTCAGACGAATTCTTGCATTTTCATCCTATAAAATAAAATAATACCACAAAAAGTTTTATTGTGTTAAGTATGAGTCTCAGATGGACCGCGTCTAGTCGACGCGATCCATACTTAACAAAATATGCCTTGACAATGTTATGCTGACTTGGATTCCTAACGCGTCATGGTAAGTCCAATAGCATTCCTAGTAAATCATGTTTAATAAATAATATTGATCTCACATCGTCTTGTATTGTAATCAGATTTAACTTTCTGTTTCAGCAGATTCGTCGGGCTCTACCATCTGAGAAAGAGCGTCTTCTATGGCATCATGCATTGCATCTGAATTAAAAACCACATTAGCTAGAATAAAATCAACGATACGGAGTTTCGGGAAATGACGGTAGAATTCAAATTTGATATTTATGCATTATTATTGAAATCCACTTTAAGCAAGGCCGTGAGCAGCGAATAAAAGGACACAAAGAAACTTACCGGCACTTATATGATAAATAATAATGATAAAGTCTTTGAAGAAACATATAAAAATATGAAAAAATTCACAAATTTGGGGCGTAAACAACGAAAACATGCATGGAGAGCACTTTTTTCCGGAAGGAGCGAGAAAATTTCGACTATTTTTAAAGGTTTTTACATGAAGTTTAAAATTTTCTCAAAACTTGAGAAAGGAATTTTCCATGTCGAAGAACGGTGATTTTTATTGCATTTTTGCTTCAATTTACGCAGCCTCGCTCTCATACTTCCATGATCCCATTGTATTATTCCATAGCAGGTCGCATAATACAACTCTGATAAAATTGCCATTTATTTGCAGTAATTTTATATTTCCAAAATTAGAAGCCATGCTGCTGGTATTTTTTATTTAGTATGGACCGGGAAACTTTTTCAAGTTTTATTTCAGCGTAAAATTACAGTCAAAGAGCGGAGATTTCAACGCATTTTTGTTACTTCAGGGTCTTTTTAAGTTTATGTGAGAAATTACTGAAAAATTGTGATTAAATATTGTCACAATCTAGCCCATATCCCTTTGTAATTTTAAACGGTAAAAATCAGATAAAAATAAGAACAATTCAATTAGACCTGAATGATATATACCTGTGAGTGATTCATCGCCAAATCGGTAGCCATAACCGTAACGACGCCGTTTGTAAATCCGACGGGGACGATAATAGCTGATAAAATAGAAATGAATTAAAAGAGCATTTAAATTGAGTGTGCAATAATAAATTTTGCATTCTTAGGAACGGTTGCCAAACAACGAACAAACAAAAGAGGGGAACAATAACGATTTTGACTAATAAAGTAATGACGTTAT
The DNA here is from genome assembly GCA_963675895.2 of Styela plicata. Lineage (NCBI taxonomy): Eukaryota > Metazoa > Chordata > Ascidiacea > Stolidobranchia > Styelidae > Styela > Styela plicata. The sequence continues at coordinate 14,202,405 of OZ023151.1, read as the reverse complement.
AAAGGCCAAAGGCGCAAAAACATTAATTGAACAGATTTTCTAATAGATGTTGAAATAGAAAGCGAAATATGTCAAAAATGTCGAATTGACAAGTAGCTACAGCGATTTTTTTATAACGTTTTAAAAAATTTAGTTTTTCAATCAAAATTCGCCAACTTAGTCCGATGTTGGTTTTTGACTTGGTTTTTTGTAAGCAAGAGTATACCTAAGGAAACGAAAAAAGCCATACTTGAGGTAGGATAGACACTAGAATACAAACATTAGTTAATTGATTAACAATCTTTTATTTAAAATTCACTCGTAGCAAGATGCACCAGACGAATGAAACTATACAACGATCAATGAACTTATAATTGATGGAAAAAGTCAATTGTATAATTAATTCCAATATCGCTTAGTTAAATTACTGTTCGTATATATACTATATTTATTTTAAAGCACGTGGAAAACATGACTGAAACTTTAATATTGTCAAGAACACCACTGAATACATTAGTCTCCATTCATTATCCATAGGCGACGCGATTCATCAGTGACTCATGCATAACAAAAGATATTTTGACAAAAACTCCCCCATATTTGCTCTTTGCAAAAACTCGACACTCATAGGCCAAAAATAATTCGAATACATCGGATTTTAAAATTTCCTCAGCTTCGGTTCTGGGGGGTTCTGAAAAATTTAAACATCGCATGTATTGAACTTACCGACCCTCCACGTCAATCAGCAACATAGTTGCAACAAGAAGAACAAAAATCAGTTTGGCATTCATCTGAAAAAAATTAAAAATATCGAAGGTTAACGTTATTTTATTGTATATATTCGCACTTACGCCACCAATGCGTCTCAATAGTAGGTCGCTGTTGTCTAACAATTTGCATGCGCTTATTAAGTAATAGCAACTTAGTTTTCACTTAAACTAGGCAAAGGAAAGCGAGTTCACCAAAAAACTAGGTAAAGTATTACTAGTTTCACTGTCAAAACTAGGTAGCACTTTGATCAAATCCCAGGGTTTCATTGTTTTGCTGCCTGTTAGACATTTTTATTAGATTTGAAGATTGAAATCACAGAATTGTCTGTATTTCTAAAGCTTTTTTTATAATGAATATATGATTTACTTAGATTAACACATATAAATGAACAAAAGTTAAATAGACATAAATCTTAAATTCCCTATAAACCATAATCCCAACAACGATATGCGTTCAAAAAATAGTGAAAACGTTGATACAAATTAACGGGTGCACTTTACATCTATGTGCTCAAAACCCGTTTTTTCACCACTAATATTTTAGGTAATCTGCATTATGAACAATATACATGAAATATAGTTTTTATGGACGAAAAAGCTCAAGATTTGCAGTTTATATAAAGAAAATCAATACAACAAACTTAAAATTATTAAATGCCCAATATTTTTGTCTCGTGCTATTTTCATAAAAGATTACTACAAAGTCGTTCCCCAACATTAACGAGTCTAGTTTCAATTAGACATTGAATATAAAATATCTTACTTTGAGTATTCTTTCAATTTGAAGATCAACTTCACTTGAGAATGTCGAACCTCTATTTAGTTGGCCATTTTATAGGCATTTTATATCCGGCAGTTTTGCATCACAACACACCGAGTCAACACATGAATATCAAAACCAAAACTGTAAACTTGAGCTTGCGGATGTAATAAAGAATTCAAAACATTGGTTGATGTTGTTGCTGTTGACTAATTTTGTTTTTTGTTGCGACCACGTTGGCGTCTGTCTCGGGATATTAGAAAGTGTGTATTGAATTTAAAATTCGATGCCAGCATAGCCACGCAAAAGTTTTTCAGATTTCCCACGCATCATGAAACCTCCGAATGGTAATCATGAGCTGCATCTGCAGCGTTTTTAATTGGATTAAAGATTGCAATTTCCTAACTGAATATTTTTAAAAACTTTCTTATAAAATGATGATATGTTTTACTGATTTTTTTTGATACTTTCCCAATCAGAAATTTTGTTTTTTTCAAGCATGGTTCACAGATCATGCTCTGGCGGCGCAATTCACCCTTAGAAGCTCGTTAAAGGGAGAAGGGTTGGTAACCTCATGTCAGCAGGGATGCGGATTTGTCACAACTCATGAGTATTTCTATGTCACCAGGAATGCGGATTTGTCACAACTCATGAGTATTCCCATGTCACCGGGGATGAGGATTTGTCACAACTCATGAATATTCCCATGTCACCGGGGATGCGGATTTGTCACAACTCATGAATATTCACATGTCACAGGGGATGCGTATTTGTCACAACTCATGAGTATTCCCATGTCACCGGGGATGCGGATTTGTCACAACTCATGAGTATTCCCATGTCACTGGGGATGCGGATTTGTCACAACTCATGAATATTATTCCCATGTCACTGGGGATGCGGATTTATCACAACTCATGAGTATTCCCATGTCACCGGGGATGCGGATTTGTCACAACTCATGAATATTCCCATGTCACTGGGGATGCGGATTTGTCACAACTCATGAGTATTCCCATGTCACCGGGGATGCGGATTTGTCACAACTCATGAGTATTCCCATGTCACTGGGGATGCGGATTTGTCACAACTCATGAGTATTTCTATGCCACCGGGGATGCGGATGTGTCACAACTCATGAGTATTCCTATGTCACCGGGGATGCGGATTTGTCACATCTCATGAGTATTTCTATGTCACCGGGGACGCGGATGTGTCACAACTCACGAGTATTCTTATGTCACCGGGGATGCGGATTTGTCACAACTCATGAGTATTTCTATGTCACCAGCGATGCGGATTTGTCACAACTCATGAGCATTCCCATGTCAACGGGGATAAGGATTTAACAAAACTCATGAGTATTCCCATGCCACCAGGTATGCGGATTTGTCACAACTCATGAGTATTCCCATGTCACTGGGGATGAGGATTTAGCACAATCATGAGTATTGCATGTCATTGGGGGTGCCGATTTGGCACTAGAGATGCATCGATACCATCTTCTTCACAGCGAAAAATGTGCTATATAATATTGGGCTAATAATCTTTGACAAATTTATTCATACTATGACGTCATCATTGGTTCGAGCAAAATGTGGCAGATTGCACTATATCAAAATGTCGTGTTGGTAATTTTAAAGGCAAATTTCGCTATATTTCATTTATTATGCCTCATAACACTATTATTATAGGAAAATGAAAGATTTGCAATATTTCTAGAACACCGCGGTGTGCAATGGTCACAACTCATGATAATTCCTATTTCACCAAGAATGCGCATATATCACCATGATATTAAACTGATTAAGGCATCATGCGTTTTCCCATGTCACCGGGGATGCGGATTTATCACAACTCATGAATATTCTCATGTCACCGGGGATGCGGATTTGTCACAACTCATTAGTATTTCTATTTCACCAGGGATGCGGATTTGTCACAACTCATGAGTATTTTTATGCCACCGGGGATGCGGATGTGTCACAACTCATGAGTATTCCTATGTCACCGGGGATGCGGATTTGTCACATCTCATGAGTGTTTCTATGTCACCGGGGATGCGGATTTGTCACAACTCATGTGTATTTCTATGTTACCGGGGATGCGGATTTGTCACAACTCATGAGTATTCCTATGTCACCGGGGATGCGGGTATACACAACTCATGAGTATTCCTATGCCACGGGGGATGCAGACTTGTCACAACTCATGAGTATTTCTAAGTAACCGGGGATGCGGATTTGTCACAATTCTTGACTATTTTTATGTCACCGGCTATGCGGATTTGTCACAACTAATGAGTATTTCTATGTCACCGGGGACGCGGATGTGTCACAACTCACGAGTATTCTTATGTCACCGGGGATGCGGATTTGTCACAACTCATGAGTATTTCTATGTCACCGGGGATGCGGATGTGTCACAACTGTTGAGTATTCCTATGTCACCGGCGATGCGGATGTGTCACAACTCATGAGTGTTTCTATGTCACCGGGGATGCGGATTTGGCACAACTTATGAGTATTCTTATTTAACCGACGATGCGGATTTGTCACAACTCATGAGTATTTTTATGTCACCGGGAATGCAGAATTATAACAACTTATGAGTATTGCATGTCATTGGGAATATCGGTTTGTCATTAGGGATGTATCGATGCCACTTTTCTGCCGATACCGATGCCACCGATACTCAACATTACCGATACCGACCGATACCAATACCCTTCACAAATGCCTTCAAATATGTCTAAAGTACATCCTTAAACTTGAAATAGCAAAAAAACACACCCGTTTCGGATGTCATGTACTGAAGTAACAACAGAAGAAACAAAGAATATTGGAGAACTTCATACAAATAGATATATTAAAAAACAACATCCAAAATTAACGTCATCAATAAGAATCAATGAACAACAACATTTTATCATTTTATCAAATAAAAAACAACAAAATAATAAAAATACGAAATAAAAAAGAATTTGCCAAATCACAAATACGAGTATATATTTGATTTTTTTCTAAGTATGTTTGCGCATTTCTTCAATAGAAGGCTATATTGCCCAAATCAATTCCCACCCTGAATCTGGGAATAGTTTCCCTAGGTGTGGTAATAACTTTTTTTCAGCAATCAAAATTAAAGAACCGAAGGTAGAGGGAAAGGAGCATAAGTTCAACAATCCATCCCCAAATCGACTTCACGACATTACTTTTGATGTTTGATGATACTGAGCCGACTGATGACATTTCAGTGCAGTGCAATCTGCCACATCCTCTTAAATGCCAACGGAGATTATTGGGCCACTATGATCTAAGAAATTTTTAGTTTTAAAGTTGAGCATTATCAATAACTTCGAGTATCAGCTTATTTAAAGTATCGGTATCCACCGGAATCGGCAATTCGAGTATCGGCAATATCGGCATTGATCTAATTTAAAGAATCTGTATCGACCGGTATCGGAAATTTAAATTTGCGTCGGCATCCCTAATTGAGGGTATCGGCTTCGGCTTATTTTGAAGTATTAGTATCGGCCTGTAATGGCAAATTTGATCATCGGCATTATCAGTATTGGATCATTTTAATCCGCTCATCGGTGGAGAGGGAAAAAGTTGTATCGGTGCATCCCTAGTGACAAATCGCCATTCCCGGTGACATGCAATACTCATGAATTGTGACAAATCCGCATCCCTGGTGACATGAGGTGACCAACCCTATCGGTTAAAGGTTAAATTAGGTAAATCAGATATTAGTGAAACTAGATAAAAAGTTCTTCGAAAAACCAGGTAAACTTGGTACCTTTTGTCAACTCCAGCTTCGCTATATCATAACCAGAAAACTTGTTTTGTTATAAATGAGTCACTGATGGTCTTAGGCGGCGCGATACACCAGTGACTAGATATCTACCGATACCACTTTTTTGCCGATACTTAAAATTACCGATACCCGCCGATACCGATACTCATTACAAATGCCTTCAAATATGCCCAAAGTAAATCCTCAAAGTTAAAATTTTCCAAACTATTTCAGTATAATTCTCTGTAAAAGAATAATAGCAAAGAAACGCACCCATATTGTATGAAATGTACTCGAAGCAACAACAAAAGAAACTGCCGAATACAGAATATTGGAGAACTTTATACGAGTAGAATTATTTAAAAACAGCATCCAAAATTAACGCCAGCATTAAGAAAACCAGCAATGAAGAAAAACGTTTAATCAAATTAGTTCCCAACAAAATAAAAATTTTTGATTGAGAAGAAATTTACCAAATCACAAAATCGGGTATATATTTGATTTTTTTAAAGCAATTCTTAAGTCCATATTCAGTCTGAATTGTCGAAATCAATTCCACCTTGAATATGATAATTTTATCCCTAGGCGTGGTAATAATTTTCTTTAGTAATCAAAATTAAAGACCCGAGGGTCGTGGGAAAGGAACATATGTTTAACATCCACTTCATTACATAATTTTCGACATGTCGAGGACTATGCTGAGCCGATTGATGCTTCCTTTTCGTAGCAGCTTATTGTCATTCAAGTGACCGTTAGTTGGATCTTTTAGAAACTGATTCAGGCCTCGGTGAGAGCGAATTCCCCGAAATTCCGAACATTTAAAAGTATCGTTGGCATTGGTTATTTTGAGGCCGATACCGATAGTCCCAAAATAGTCGATGCCGATACATCGGTACATCCCTACCAGTGACTCATTCATAGTTGATAAAGCCTATCACGACCGAAATTTTCTGACTGGGATGTCGCGGCGCGCGATTTATAATAAGTGTAACTACGCACAAGTACTTACTACTACTAGGCAAACTTGGTACTTTATTTCGAGAACCTTCGGCGTACGTCACAGAAATCTTCCTTGCGTTTTAACATGCCGATAAAAATACACATATGCTGACCACGTATGTCTCATACATAGATAAAAAAGAGGACCTGATGTGACTAATGGATTAATTTGCGTAGTAATGTTGGGTGCATTTATGGTGTGCTGTTCGTCTATTCAACGTTTCATTAATGATCATGTGTGACTTGGAGGTAGTTTTTGGAATTTTTTTCATTATTGAAATTCACTCTGGGAAAGGCCAGCTGCATCGTCACATCACGGAAAAACCAGGAGGCAATTAATAGGTGAATCACTGTAAATCAATTTAATTTTCATATCTTCAAATGATTTACTAACAAAATCCACAAAAAATATATTCAAAAACTAAAGCGACCAAGTGTTTGCAAAGCAGAATCTGTCTGATCGAGATTCTAAATTTCCTTGGTACGTTATGATAAACAATTCTATGATAGGCTTTCAACCCGGAAGTAAACACTTCGCGGATCAAATCGTCATTCACGGTAAAGGTGAAATTCTTATTCGCTGTTTAGCAAACATTTTCTCCACAGAAAACATAGAATACATTTATTCGAATCAGATCGCGTTAACAAATGGTAGATCGTTTTAACACCCGCCTAGTGCAGATACCACTCACGGCATTTCACCATATAGTGGCTCAGTTTCATTCGGGGGTGTTTTCTGCTTAGAGTGCAGTTGTTGGCACAGCACCACATTTTGTTGTCAGACCTCTGTCATTTGAGGGGCCGTTTGTTGGCTCCTCTCAGGTATTGCTTCCTGTCTTGCTAAGAGCTTTAACAATAAAAAAAATCATAAATTTTCAAAAAAAATAATAAATGACCCATTTTATCCTTTTAGAATTTGTACTCATTACGACAATAAATAAATCTATAGCTATACGAATTCACTAATAAAGATACAAATACACGTTTTAGATGCAATATTACTTTCATATCACATTCCATCTGTAGGGGGGCTTTTGAATTTTGTTTCAATACCGCCGAGCAGAGTTACAGTTAAAGATCAGTGATTTTGTTGCGTTTTTTACAGTGCACCAAATTAAATAACTCAACTGATGGTTCAGAATGATCTCTCTTAGTGTGATATGTTGAAATCTAATCGTTTTATAGGATCGAATTAATAATTCCCTAAAAATTAATGTTATGTTGTTAAAATTTGAAAATTCCACTTTATTTTGAAAGTTTTGGTTCTCTGACAGATACGCGGCTGATATGAGTAATTTGGTACTAGAATCGATTCGAATCGCCGAATTGAATTGTCCAGCGCTAGCAGTCGTCAATTCACATTTTTGGACTTATTTTCAACTTTACTTAGTTAAGCTAACTTCCAAACGTAATTTATCTTGAATTTAGTATAATAAACGAGGGTCACGTGATTTCGAGTTTCACAGTCCGGTACTCACTGATCTCTTGCTTGTCACCGCACACTGTACTTCTAACGCAGTGCTTCCCAACCTTTTTCAGTTCGCGACCCACTTTTATTGCAATCTTTTTTGTGCGACCCACAATGATACGGTTAAACGAATGAAAAACAAATAATGATGAAAGAAACGATATATCCACATGCAATTAGATAAGTTCTCACGCAACGTAGCATTAAGAGTGTACATTTCTAGGCGGTTCCGAGCCTTGGATTTGGTTACAGCTACAGTTGAGAAACCAGACTCGCAAAGGTAGGTCTAGTCGTGAATGGCAAGAGAAGCTTGACAGCACGCTCTTGATAGTGAAGGATATTTCTTGCTTGCTTGGATCCAAAATGACGGAAGATCTACTCCTTGAAAACTAAGCTTGAGAGTGATGTCTTCAGAAAGCTCGATAAGTTTATTCTCAAATTCTGCAGGCAGGGCCACATCCTCGACTGAAGAATTAATACCAAATGAGTTTAAAATCCATAAATTTCCAGGACGTGGATCTTCTGGAAAGTAGTGATCAAACTTTTGCAACAATTGTGCCAGGTGATGAATTATTTGTTCACAGATGTCTACATGAGGGGTTAGATTCAAGGTTTTCGCTGAGCAGTGGGAACATATCAAGTCGTTTATCCTTCACCCTTCTTTTCCGTAGGGTTTATCTTTTTTTAAATCCCTCAAATTTATCAGCAACTAAAAATATTGAGCTGTTTCTACCTTGCATTGTCATATTGAGTTGATTCAACTGGTCAAATATGTCTGAAAGGTAAGCCAGTTTTGCACAGAAGTAGTCATCAATATAATGCCCAGCAAGAGGTGATTGTTGATCTTGAAGAAACACGTAAACTTGACGTCTCAATTCAAAGAGACGATTAAGAAGTCTGTTTGAGAGCCATCTCACCTCACTGTGATACAAGAGCTGCAAGTGATCCGAATCGAGATTGTCGCACAAGGCAGCAAATAATTTTTGAGTGTAGAGCATTCGTCTTGATATAGTTCACGGTCTTCACAGTTACAGACATGATCTCATGTAGTTCTGGTGACATCTGTCTTGTAGCGATGGATACCAGTCATTGATGCAGCACCATCTGTTTCACACACACCCACATAGTTCTTCCAATCAATGCATTTGTTAGCAAAGTGGGTATCAAGACAACGAATTACCTCATCGGCAGTTGTTCTAGTGGGAAGTTCTTTGCAAAAAAGAATGTCGTTGTGAACGTTGCCGTCAGCACAATACCTTCCAAATACAGCAGCAGTAAAGCTATATTGGTTAAATCAGTAGATTCATCCAACTGTATGTCTTACTTTCTCATTACAACTTTCTTAGATTTTCTTTCGTTTCCATTTAATTCGTTACTTTTTCTTTTCAAAAAACTATCAATTTTGCGACTGTATAAGGAATCATCAAACAAAGTTAGAGAGTTAACATAAATTACATCAATCTATGTAACATGTTGCCGATCTAACTAAAAACTGTAAAATTTAGAAAAGCTTCGCGACCCACCTGAAGTGCCTTCGCGACCCACCAGTGGGTCGCGACCCACCGGTTGAGAAACGCTGTTCTAACGTATCCTTTTGTCTGCTTGTGCTTATTGTATACTATTGAAATGCGAAAAAGTTACGTTTCTTGCGGTTGTCCAAGCGTGGTATTTCATTTTATATGTTTCTATTTAAGAATGGGGGAAAACGTAACAGTAATAGGAAAATTGACATTTGATCATACACTGTTTATTCTCCTTATTGGTTTTTATGTGTAAAAACCTCGTTGGCGGGCGACCTTGATAAGATAGTTGTAAAGTAGTTTATCATCATTTTTGATAGCATTTGTTGCCTGATTAGAAATTAAAATTATTAAAGTAGACTTCCATATTTGTTAGATTCCTTTTTTAAAGCATGAAATTTAATCGGGGAAACCATTTAAGGAAATTTAAACAGGATCAAGTTGCATATGGCGACGGAACCAGGGGATGGGGAATATGCCCTCTAAGATTTTGCAAAGAACATCCTCCCTGCAAGATTTTGGAATTTTTAACAAAAAAAAAATCTTTTAAATGAATAAAATTTTCCGCGGATTCGTCGTGCAATCACATATTATATAGTAATATGGTATTATTATTATTAGTTGTTCAACAGTTATTACAGTCGTATTTTTGCAACTAAATAGCCGAAAAAATTTTGCGCGCTTTCGGTACGCAAGTTTTGTTATAGAAAAAATTTAACGTTATTTTTTATGTCCTCCCTTGCATTTACTCTACCTTTTAGGTGATAAGAGCATTCGTCCGAAATGTGATGAATTGAAAAAAGGTTGTAAAATATGATAAGCTAAGGTTAAGACATTCAAAAATATATAAGTGTCGGTAATATATATAAGCGCCGGTAAGTTGGTTCCTTTGATGCGCTGCTTTCGGCCTGGCTTAAATTGAATTTTAATAATTATTTATAAGTGTCAGATTTGAATTCTACTGTTTGTTTCCCGAAACACCGCATCGTTGATTTTATTCTAGCTAATGTGGTTTTTAATTCAGATGCAATGCATGATGCCATAGAAGACGCTCATTCTGATATGGTAGAGCCCGACGAATCTGCTGAAACAGAAAATTAAATCTGATTACAATACAGGACGATGTGAGATCCATAATATTTTTTAGACATGATTTACTAGGAATGCTATTTGACCATAACGCGTTAGGAATCCAAGTCACCATTGTCAAGGCATATTTTGTCAAGTATGGGTCACTGAAGGATCGCGTCAACTAGACGCGGTCCATCTGTGGCTCATACTCAACAAATAAAACTTTTTGTGGTACTATTTTTATTTTATAGGATGAAAAATGCAGGAATTCGTCTGACGAGACTTGATATTTGGAAAAGTAATTTTGGTTCTGTCGCTGTTCATTCATCAGCGGCCTATGAAAAACGTTTAACAAAAATTTGAAACAAATGAAAAGAAAGTTCAAGATAAGCAATACCTAAGCTTCGAACGTTCAGGCTTAAAGTACATGCGTGTATAGTTTATTATTGCGTTACCCTAAATACCATATTGGAGGAATTCCATTATGCAACCCAATCGTGTTAGTTTTTTAAATACTTCTTTTTTAAGCCATTCCTTGGAGTGGATCACCCTGACCAGGATGCTGTACGAGCGGCCACTCCTAGACAGACGGGGTTGAAGTTGGGAAGATATGATCGTTCCGGTTCAGAGGCCTAACTGAACACCCTGGGTTAAGTGGTGGGCATGAATTATCGAGATATACCTGCCGGGACTAGAAACCAAGATTTTTAACTTGCGATGCGAACATTATAACTAATAGGCCAGATTAAGTATCGCTCCATCTGTTGTCCGTGCTTGACGAAATGAAATCTCTGATCCGGAATTTTAGTGCTGTATCTCCGTTTTTAGGTTGCAATCAACGATAACCAAATACCATGGAATAAAACACAAGTAATTACTAAATTGTATAACCCAGATGTTTGTGTGTTAATAATGCGTTGAAAATAAAATCGGTGATAAATATTATATGTATAGATTTATGTTTTTTTCTTTCTTCTGTAGTTTTGAAATAGAAATAGAAAATATTCAATAATAATGCAACAGAGAGTTCAGGGAAAAACAGAATGGAGTTTTCACTCAATTGCATTTTAAGGCATCTTGAGCGGATTTTGTAACAAGGCACGTTTTTAGAACGAAAATGAAAAAATGGAAAGTATACATTTTTAAAGGCATCCATGATTTTATCCGTATCAAAATTAATGTAGTTCAAGGTAAAGTTTCAGTCTAAAAGGTGCCTTAGTCGCTTGGAACGCAATCCCTATCAGATAAAATTTCGTGGAAAACTTATTACACGAAAGTTCGATTGGTCGATGCTTGGGTATTCTACGGTCGAAGGTTCCCTTCAGCAAGGCACTTTGTTAGTAGCTAAAACACAATCACTACTGAGAGCATGTCCTGGTATCTGTGAATTGTATTAATGATGAAATCCGCAACCATAGTTCGGAGTGACAATTTGGACAGAATTCAATTGGGGAAGCAACATTTCGGAAAATTTTCGCGGTTAATTTTTTACGACGTAATTGACGCCGCATGGTGTAATTTGAACAAGTGACGGTTAAGACTTTTTTAACTAGTATAACATATGATGAACAAAAATGTTTTACAAGGAATGGAATCGTACACAAAGAATGTGCGCAAAAGATTAAAATAGCAAAAACTGAAAAAAAAAAAATTGTGACACTTTGTTCTGATCGAGCTGTGCAAATGGCTCTTTTTTCTTAATCTCCTGACGAATTCAAAAACATTTCTCGAGATAGGGGTACTACTTTCTGGCAACAGTCAAAGGATACCTTATCCATACCATCTTCATTCCCATTTTCAAGGTCTTGATGTTATAAAATACAAAAGTTCCCTGGAATTTTAGAATGATCCCAACCAATTTCCTGCGTGCCGTGAGAAGCGACTAAGAAGAAAGAGAGAAGTGGTAGATGGTTTTGTCATCGTTCAGGGCAGATACCACTTACCGCACTTTACCATGGTGGTTTAGTTCTTTATGTGATGTTTTCCACTTAGAGAGCACTTTAAGTGGCTGTTAGTTTCACCTAAATATTCATTCAAAATTGTCAATGTTTGATATATTAAATTTTTTACACTCCTATTTTTGAGAGGCACGTGGGCCGTTTCCGGTTTTATACTGGCTTAAATACGCTTATGCTTATACGGGATTCATGACACGCTGTCTTCAGTCTACTTGCTAGGATTTTATATTTGAAAAAAATTGAACCCCGTCTGTCTAGAAGTGCCCGCTCGTACAGCACCCTGGTCAGGGTGATCCACTCCAAGGAATGGCTTTACAGTAAAAGCACAAATTTATGCCGAACGGTTCGCTTAATAAATGAAGCATGTCGGGTATTTCTAATTTTCTAATACTGATATGTTTAAATCATATATTTTAATTACATTTTCAAAAAGTTTATCGTTCGATAACCGCATTCCTTTCTGTCCCCAATCTTCAAGTTAACTCAAAAGTGCACATAATATATCTATCACCGAATTTTATTTCCAACATGATTTAAAAAAAAAAAAAATCAGGATCATTAAGGTTGGTAATATTTTTCTTGTTATTTATATATCCATGTCTCTGATTATATTGTTGAGTCCAAGCTAAAAAATGAAAGTCATATTTAAAATTATATATAATTCAAAAATTAAATTCTTCTTATGTAATTATTTTGAATACAATGGAAAATACTAGGCATGCAGGTCACTGAGAGTAGAGCTGGACAGGTCAATTCGGTGATTCGAAGCACAAATTATTCGGATCAGTCGCAGATCTGCCATACCAATTGGAAAGCCCCGCGCCACGACGGCGTGCTCCATCAGTGTTCCATGCTTAGCAGGATATTTTACGATGAAGTGGAACATACTTTTTGTGGAAAACAACTTTTTGTGGAAAAAATACGAATCGTAGATTTCAATATTTTCATAATTGAGTAAACATTAGAGGCAAAAAGGGTGCAAATTTTAATTATACGGATTTATTGATTCGATCCAATTTGAAATAATTATTCGAATCGGATTCGAATTTTAAATGATTTGGTTTAGCACATCCCTAACTGAGAGACCGTACCTTGACGGCGCGACACAAATTTCCTAAATGGCTCTGTTACCCGAATCCATATAACTAACACTTGAAGCGAAATAAATACTTACCTCACATCGATTCCAGGATTTTCACCAGATTTAACTTTCGTCGGCGTCTTTTGCCCGAGCAGATTCGTCAGCTTTCAAGATTTTAGAAAGAGTTTCATCCACAAATTCATGCATCGCGTCTGAACGAATTAATATTATGAAGGTAGAAAATGAGAAAGAGTTGAGGATGGATAAGATGATGACAGATGAGGCATGCGTCGAATACGTTTTGCCAGGCACGAGAAAAGTAGAGGTAATATTAAAATGAAGTAGTTGATATTTAGATGGAATTATTAATTCGCTGGATCGTCGTCGCAATTTTACTATATATAATGTGTAATTTGACCTAATTTATGTAAAATTAGAAAAAAGTAGGTACCCAGATTAAAAAAACTATATAAATCACGCATATAAAAAACTTTTTAAGTATGCTATTCGAGGATTTAAACTTTAAATTTGTTAATATTGTCTTAAATGCAGCTAAACTGCTATTCCTAATTGATGTACTATGTAGTTTTGGAAGTAAAGTGAGTACATACGTTTATTTAAAAACATTTTACTTTATGAAAAAACAGATTTTCATCACAAGAATTCACCAACAACGATATAAACAAACGATGTGATTCACACATTCATATCATGACCCGATCAAAAAAAAAATTGTCGATACATCTTTTGTCAAGTATGAGACACTGATGGATCGCGTCGACAAGACGCGATCCATCTGTGCTTCATGGTTGACAAAATAAAATTAATGAGTTGGGGTGGAGGGGGGGAGCTGATAATGGGTACACGGATAGTTTTTGTTACTATTTTCGATTTAGCACGGATTGAAATTATTTGTAATCGATTCGGATTACCGAAATAAATTGTCCCATTATGTTTACGAAAATCTGAATAAAGAGTTTACCGGCTTTACCTGAGAGTGATGTATCACCATCGCGATACCCGCCTCCATAACTGCGTCTGCGTCGGTTATAATACCTGAAAATTTAATTTAGAATAATTTCGAAATTATGCAATTATAATTTTAAAAAAACCTATATATTGATATTTCATACTAACCCGCTCCCCACATCTATCAGTAACATAGTTGCAACAAGAAGAACAAAAATCAATTTGGCATTCATCTGAAAACAAAATATTAAAATGCGTTTAATATTACATTAAAGGTATTTTTGTGGGAATCGTGCTCCTCAGCAAGAAACCTCGATAAAATTGTACGAAAATATATATCAACATAATTCCCGTTCTGTGGTTGCGGACTTTAGAAAGACACCAACGTATTTCCCGTGTGTTGGAAGAGGAAATAGAGAAGTGATAAATGACTCGCCAATCGCCCAGAGAAGATATACCTCGTGGTTCTTTGCTAACTTCAGTTCCGTGTGGAATGTATTCCTTTTAGAAAAGTCACAGAAAAGTCTGTTTAATCACACAGGAGCGCATTACAGATTACAACTGCAATGCTTTTAGAGGAATGCATGCGGGGGAAGTTGATGTAACGAGGTTAAATTATAAAAATTTTATTAATTACACCGTGCGATTTCCATCAAACGTTACAAAATAGGTACCCATCTTTATACCATGAACAAGTCTAGTTTTATTTAGATTGTAAGTTCAACTTGTCTTACTTTGAGTATTCTTTCAATTTGAAGATCCACTTCACTTGATGAGAATGTCGAACCTATATTTAGCTGGCTATTTTATAAGGATTTTATATCCGGTAGTTTGCTTCACAATACACACGAATCACGACACGAATATCCAAAGCAAAACCGTTAACTTGAACTAGCGGATGAAATAAAGTTTTCAAAACATTGGTTGATGTTGTTGTTGTTGTTGACCGACTCTTTGTTTTATTGTGGCAACATAGGCGTTATTTTTGCCGTTAGAAAATTAAAATTGAGCTCAGAATGCGCTGGCCCAATCTAATGTTTTTCAAAATAAAAAAAAAAAACAATGAGCCACAGACCAACCGCGCCTCGAAGGGTAACCCAAACTTAGCAAAATAATATTGGACAAAAAACTGGGTATCGAATTCAGTTAACCGATGGAAAAGCTTGGATTTAAGCACCGCTTATTCTGTTTTGGACTAACGGATCTGGTTTAAGTTAAATCTCATTTGGGTCCAATCGTAATGCTTGGGAGGATTGTGGGTTCAATTTTAATTGTTTTCTTTCTGTATTTCAATAGTTTAGCAGGCTTACCGGATGTGCTCGGCTCTCTCTCTGTACATGCTAATTTCGGGTATGTGTATTAACAACAATGTTTCGTTGTGTTTCTGCAGTTTTACCTATAAATGTAAAGGGGTAGAGGGAGGGTGTTGGTATAGATTGGATATATGGTCTCATGCTTTCTCATATGCTCTCTTTAAAGTTACAGATGAAATGATTCAGAAGGACACAATAATTTCCGAAATATTGAATGCGTGATCATTGCCAAAGTGGCTCTAAGTGTCGGATTGTGCTACATCAAAATGTAATTTTTCATAAATACCGTTTCCATAAATACTGATAAAATCTGATACATCCCATCGATTAATGACCAAAAAGCATTGATGAATGGATAAAAAATTGGAGACCCCGGTTGCAGCCGAGGTAGCGGCAAAAGTCATTTTCCCTCTGAACTGTGATAAAATGCCAAAAATTGTTAAATAAAAAGTGAAAATATTCGGACTTAATACTGAAAATATAAAAACCCTCAACTATTGGAAATTTCCTTCATTTAAAAGAAATTCTAATAGCCAATGTCAGTCATATATGTTTTGAATGAATCCTGAATTTGAATTATATTAAAAATACTTGGATTATAAAAATGGCGTCAGTCATAGAATTTAGCTTCATCAAACTAATGTTGTTAGACCCACGCAAGGGAAAGGAGCTTATCTTGATCAAAAAATTTAGACTAACCCTTATACCTGGTTTTACCATCGCACAGGGCAGATTACCCCTTAATGCACTCTACCATTGCGCTTTAGCGTCGCTTGGGATTTATTCGTTCAGAGTGCAGTTGCTGGTGCTACATCTTCTAGTAGCTCTTCGCCAATAAGTGGACGTTAATTGTTTCACTTCAGGCACTGCTTGCGGCATTGCTCAGAGTGAATTTCAATATTCATTTCATAAAATTACGATAAACTTTACTTTTGATCATATTCAATAATCCAAGATGTAATTCGAGGTACCTATATATGCAATTTCATACATCGTATTTCTAAAAAAATGGAGCGATATTATGAAAGAAAGGTGGATGCTGCAAAATATGCAGGGCAAGACGGAGGAATTATTTTAATCCCATAATTTCTTCTATTTAGAGAAGGAGTGTTTGTAACTATTATTTTCATATTCTTTTGCACCTATCAAATTGTTCATTTTTCAGACGCAAACATAACGGCATCGAAATGACGTCAGAATGATCTGAGATGGGTAGCTCGAAGCATATCGTCAGCGCTTTATTGATTGAGCTAATCGGGCACCCATTGAGCTAGTCGGGCACCTTAAAGAGTAAAATTTGTTATATCCGGAATTTAGTATAATAAATGACAATGTGGGCGATATCTCATCTTTATACAATTTCATAGAATCGATAGAGGTCGTATAATTCGATTGCGAGTGTTCGTATGTTTCCGAACATTCCTGATTCAAATCTTTGCCGTGTCACGTACATCGGTTTTAGCAAAGATTTTTTAGGCGCCAATTCAGGAAATACATCTTACGCATTTTATGAAGTACAGGGAGAGCTGTAAAAACACAAAAACAACGACGAACAACAATCGGCATGGTGCGAGCGTCACGTGATTTCGAGTTTCACAGTCCGGTACTCACTGATCTCTTGCTTGTCACCGCACACTGTACTTTTAACGTATCTATTTGTTTGTTTGTTTATGCTCATTTTATACTATTGAAATGCGAAAAAGGTACTGTTCTTACGGTTGTCCCAGCATGGTATTTCATTTTACATGTTTCTATTAAAGAATGGGTGGAAAACGTAACATTCGATAGGAAAATTGGCATTTGATCATACACTGTTTATTCTCCTTACTCGTTTTTATGTGTAAAAACCTCGTTGGCGGGCGACTTTGATAAGATCGATGTAAAGTAGTTTATTACCTTTTTTATTGCATTTGTTGCCTCATTAGAAATTAAAATTATTAAAGTAGACTTCCATATTTGTTAGCTTCCTTTTTTAAAACATGAAATTTAATCCGGGAAACCATTTAAGGAAATTTAAACAGGATCAAGGTGCATATGGCGACGGAACCAGGGGGTGGGGTATATGCCCCCCAATATTTTGCAAAGAACACCCTTCCTGCAAGATTTTGGAATTTTAACAAAAAAATGAAATAAACAATATTTTTTCCGAATTCGTCGTTCAATCACATATTATATAGTATTATAGTTTTAAATTATTATTATGATTGTTCAACAGGTATTACAGTCGTATTTTTTCAGCTAAAATAGCCGAAAAGCTTTTGCGCGCTTTCGGTACGCAAATTTTGTTTCACAATATTTCAATAATATTTTTTATATCCTCCCTCAAATTCTACTCCGTTGATAACAACATTATTTTTATAATGGTACTTGGCACTGATATGACTCTTAACGTTAGGCTATATTGCGTAACGATGTGAGACTTTAAGATAAAGAGCATTCTTCTGAAAGGTGGCGAATTAAAAATGAAGTTGTGAAATAGGATAAGTTAAGCAGGGGAAGCTTTTTTAAAATATTTTCATTTCAAAAGCTAAGCACTGATATTGAGCTTGAGTATTATTTTTTCGTTATTCATGTTGCCCGCATTGTTGGTACTGATCTAGGCTATTAGGATAGTTTCACATAATATTATCCGAGGGTCCTAAATATTTTCAACATATTTGACGTTGTAAGCATTGCAGCGTAGGTCAACAGCCTAATATTCGCACAAATCCTTTAGCACATGCAGCATTAAAGCGTTGAGCGAGGACACAAGGCCGAAAAAACACGGGACAAAGGGAACCGAGATTTTGTTATGTCACTCGAGATCCACAATCACGTGCTCCACACATCTCGATCTTGGCTTTATAATTGTTGATTTTGCTCCATTTTACCGTATTTTTCACTTCTTGAGCTGTATCCCCCTGTTTTGCTAGGTTTTGCCCTGCTTTCTCCAGTTTGCACTGTCACCAAAAACAGGCATACTATAAAATGCTGCTTCGCGACAATTTCTGCAATCTTAAAAGAATTTTACAGATCACGAATGACCTTCTTGGACGTTCAAAAACGAAACTGTACAAAGTTTTTACCGTTCATGGCCTTGAAACTTGTGACCCCATAAAAATAGCAGACAAGTTTAATGATCACTTCTCAACAATAGGTAAAAAATGGCGGACAAATATGCCCATGCTCAAGACAAAAACTTCATTAGGTAAATGGGAGATGCAAGTAAATCATCCATGTTTCTTAGGTCGACATCAACAGCGGAGATTCAAACAATTGTTAAATCTTTTAAACCGAAAACAAGCTGTGGTCTTGACGAAGTGCCATTCAAGGCGATAAGATCAATGCCTTGGAACTGTATGACTGCTTTGGCATATATATTTAATTTGTCTTGGAAATATGGGCAATATATTGAGGAATTCATGCTATCAAAAGTGGTTCCACTTTTCAAAAATGGAGACATAAAAGATGTCACAAACTATCGACCCATTAGCTTACTACCTAGTCTAAAATCCTTGAAAAGGTCATGTATGGAAGAATAGTCAATTATCTCGAAAACAAAAACTTCTTTAATTCTAAGCAATTCGGTTTTCGTCAAGATCATTCTACCAACCAAGCCATATCTCTTTTAAATTGCAAAACACTAGACGGGTTTGAAAAAGCCCAGTCCACGTTAGGAATTTTCTTGGACCTATCCAAAGCCTTTGACATCATCAATCATGAAACCATATTGTCAAAACTACATCATATCGATATCAGAGGCGAAGCCCACAAAGGGTTCCGAAGTTATTTTTCGAATAGAAAACAAGTCCATGACAGAACTTTATTCAGAAAGTTCTGCGACTTGACTGTAGGGACTCTCCAAGGTTGCATTCTTGGAATGCTACAATTCCCTATCTTAGCGGTAGGGACATCACAAATTTGATGCAGAGGGCCAATGAGGACCTCGATAACATCCACGCCTGGATGGCAGCTAACAAATTAACGGTTATTACAGATGAAACGAAATGCCTGCTTTTCAGTGCAACAAAACAAAATCCGCCAAGAGTATCCGACTTCATTGCATTAAATTGGAAGGAGCCAAACAAATTCGTTATCTAGGTGTAATTTTCGACGGAAACTTATCGTGGACCCACACTCTAAACATATACTTTCTAAAACCAAAGCTTCATTATGCGCAGTTATAAAGATTTCTCCCAATCTGAATGAATCGTGTTTATTAACTTTCTATCATTCGCTTATTTAAAGTTATCTCTGCTGTGGTGCATCAACTTGGATGCACAGACAGAAAACAATGACCAAAAAACTACAAAGTGTCTGTAATCGATTTTTAAGGATTGACACACAGACGGGGCAAAATGCAGAGGATATATTTATTTCTAGGAAGCTTCTTCGAATTGAAGATCTTGCAAAACTAGAACTGGTTACAATGATGTTCACGTATTCCATCGGTAAACTTCCAGTATGCTCTAAGTCTTTTAAGTCTGTAGTAACGAATCTGGTAGAAATAGTAACAATATATTTATACAATTTCGTGAAAAGTCCTTATCACAAGAATCTATCGTATTCAGCGGTCCAAAGTTATGGAACTCCATACCGAAGGAAATACTAATGCCAAAAACATTACGTGAATTTCGCAGCTAATTCAAAAGCCGAGTTGTGACTGCCTTGCTACCCTCAAGAATGTGGGAATGTGGCACTTTTTCTGTGCTCGTGGACAAGCGACTTTGATCGGATTGAATATCAAATAGTTTTCCTCATTTTTTAAGGTTGTTGTTACACGATAAGAATTTAAAATTATTAAAGTAGACTGCCATATTTTTTAGCTTCCTTCAAACATGAAATTTAATCCGGAAAATCATTTTGAGGACATATGAAACGGGGTCAAGGTGCACATGGCGGTGCAGCTAGGGGATGGGGAAATGCTTTACAAGATTCTGGAAGGGACGGTCTTCGCTGCAAGATTTCAGAATTTCAACAAAAAAGATTTTTAAAATAAATATGCCGTGCGCATTCGGCGTGCAATAACATATTAAATAGAGTCTTATATTATTTGTCACCAAAAGGTTGTACATTTTTTGTAACAGAAAAGGCAGAAAAATTTTTACTTTTGTTTAGAAAGTTTTGTTGCAAAAAAATTTAACGTTATTTTTTATGTCCTCCCTTACATTTTACACTACCTTTTAGGAGACTTTGAGATAAAGAGCAACCGTCTGAAATGTTATGAATTGGAAAAAAGGATGTAAAATATGATAAGCTAAGGTAAGCAAATTCGAAATATTTTTATTTAAGAAAAGTCAAAGCACGGAAAGCATTGATATTGAGCGTGAATATTTTTTATCAAAGTCACCCGGAGAAGTTTAACACAGTATTATTCAAGATTCTTGGATATTTCTAACATATTTGACGTTATAAGCATCGTAGTAAACGTTCACAGCCTAATATTTGCACGAATCCTTATTCAGCTTGAGCAATCAAGCGCTAAGCGGGGACACAGGGCATGAAAATTACAGACGCAAATGAACAGACACTTTGTTACGTCACTCGATATTCGCAGTCACGTGACCCACGCATAATGTGTATTGTTTGCCAAAAATAAGGCATTGAGCTGACGACCAACTAAACTTCAATTAGGAGAAATATTCAATATCAGCAACGTAGACAAACAAGCAACATCACTACGTGAAAGATTTTGTGTACCCCTGATGGAATTCATTTTTGATTATATTTTGAAATCTCTCTATCTTATAAAACTCCATCGCCACGTTACCGGTAGTTTATTATTTATCTTCGTCGATCATTTTACGCATTACGACATTCTGAGATTAGTTTACCTTAAATCGCTTCATCAAGTCACATAACTTCTTCTACAAAAGTTCAAGTCGTTTATGGTATTTACAGAAAATCTTTTCGAGTTTTTCTTCTTCCAAAATATGTATCCTAATTTTTAACGTGCTGTAGCTTATACTCTTATTTCGCGCACCATTTCACCAAAAACATTCATGAACAACAGTTCACAGCCATGCAACCCTGGGTAACCTTCATTTTTCAAGATATAGTGAGCGTCCGGAGAAATATATTTGAAAGGTATTTAAAATTATAAACATCGCAAGATATTACATAATATCACTCACTGTATCGTGTTTATTGCACGGTATCAGGAATTGTGTCAATTTTTCATGGAATAACTTTCAATTTATTATGATTTTGCTGCATATTGCATAAATTCGCGAAGTCGAATACCGAAATATCATTTAATAAAAATCCCAGAACTGTACGAAGGTATTCTTATCCTAAAAGTCGATATCTTGCATTTTAGTCAAAATTCTAGAGTAAAATGAAAACATACGTAGCAATAAGTCAATACGTTGTCATTATTGAGAAAATTCAAGCCTAATGATTGGAGGATGATTTTCATGTTCCTGGTATATATCGTAGTTCTACCAAATTTAATTTGTGCCGGTTTTATACAAGACATACAAGAGGGTATTTTGACTGTAGGTTGAAAATGTTACATCCATTTTTTCAAAATAGTGGTGTTTTTGAAGCAACCTACCCCCACACCCACAAAACCAAAAATAAACACAGAATGGGTCTTCAAGTGTTTCATAGTCAGAGCATTATATTTGTCATCGACAAATTAAGCAGTGAACATAATAAGGTAATGGAAAAAATGAAGATCAAATTAGTGATGAGTGGTAGCCGCGGAGAGCCGCTCTGAGCTGTAGACCAGAATATGAAAAGCCTTGAAGATCAAATTTCGGTAAGGATCTTAATGGCCGGTTGAAATGCTGGTAGGTACAGTGCGGTGTACAGTACCGCCCGATAGGCCTCCGCGTGTAGGCCTATAAGCACTGTATAATTATCTATGCGGATACAGCACCGTAGCTAGTCTACTAAAAAAGTCCATTGGAGTAGGAAATATAAATAAACCAAAACCACACCAAAAAGATAAAGCAATACAAGATACGTACCAAATTGGAATTACCCGGCTTGATAACTGATGTGTTGTTCTATACGGATTCAATGGCAATTCTAAGAATGATTTATAACAGTTTTAACCTTATAAAACTGTTATAAAGTTTTAAAACTTTTGTTGCGAATCGCCTAAATACAATTCGCTTACTTTCTGAACCAAGTCAGTGGTATCACATTGACATTAAGTCAAATCCAGCCGACATAGCAGGCCGTGGAAGGATGCCCGACAAGTGACGAAAGGCGGATTGTTAGTTCCAACGACCTTCGTTTTTAAGAGATGAGAATTTATCTTCATGTATACCTTTATAAATATTTGATTCACTTGAAAATTCTGAGTTATCTTCGTACGTGAGAGTGAACTACGATATTGCATCGGATGTTGTTCCTGATGCAAGAACAACACGTTATGGATTATTAGGACGTTACTCCAAGCTTGAGAAACTTCTTACGACTGTAGCCTTGCTTAATAGATACGTACGAATCGTGGAAACTCTCCGACAACGAGTTGCACTGGATGTTGTAGAGCTAATTCAGCAAGATTGACTGTCTTCTGAAATGTCTTACTTTAGTGATTTGAATTACTCTGGTCAATCTCCTGCTAATGGAATATTACTCAAATCGTCATTTGCCAGAGAACTTTTACAATACAACCCATGTGCTTCTGATGACATACTTCGTGTAAGAGGCAGACTTCGACATTTTGAATTGCCATCCGATCAAAGGCATATTGCCATCCTACCTCCATATCACCATCCTACAAAACTTCTTATTGATCATTATCGTTGCGTATGATTTCGGGTAAAATACAAAACTATCGCAGGAATTGGCTTTGTAAAGCATTTGGACTTATAAAACTACCAAAACAGTTCATAATTGCAAAAATGGAACTGAACAAGTTGGGAGCACTGTGATCGCACACAGAAAGTTAACTAATGGCAATGAATAAAATTGATTTTTAGACTGGAGTGTTGCAAATGTGCCTTCATTTTCTGCCTGAATACGCTCATGCCTTTACTTAATCTTAAATATTTAAATATTCAAAGATTTGATCTACAAGAACTTGAAAATGAAGAATCTTACTAATATTTGGGTCAGGGCGAAGATGTGAGATTCAAATTTAAATTGAAAAAAGCTATTATTGAGAGAATACATCCGTGTACGAAAATGGAGATCGGAATTATATACAAGAAATAAAACATTTTGCTCATCATTTGTCCGCAAATTCAAAATTTACTCCAAATTTTGGAATACTAAAGACTAAAGAAGCAATGAATCAAATCGTACGCCATACTCAACATAATTATTTTAATGCTGCTTTATTTAGATACGTTAGGTTTTGAGGAATCTGACAAAATTGCTTGTAATTTGAAGAGTGTACGTTTGTGTACGTGCATATCTTTTTTATACGTTCTTTTATCCTTGTAGGTCAAAGAGTGAAAACTGCATTTTTGTTACCGTGTGTTTGTATTTTAAGAATTATGGAAGTGCTGTTCAGGCAGTAAACTTACTTATATCTAAGAAAAGTTTTATCGCTTATTCCTGATTTTCTCCAATTACAAATGGCCAAAACTGGAGCCCTATGTGTTTTCTTACGCAGTGACTGAATCATTATTTCGTTTCCAACTTATAACAGAATACACACAAATTCTATCACCGAATTTTATTCACAACAATTCACAAATCAAAATAAAATTTTCAATATTAAGCAATTACTCTTTTTGACTTGAATCCATGGTCTTTGATTATTCTTTAGTCCGCCCTGAAAAGAAGGAGAAAAGTATTAAAATCATATATGTTCAAATGCCTCGGCGGCGCAATCCATCGGTGGTCCACACTTGTCAAAATATGTTTTGACAAAATAATTGCACACCGATGCACATAAAATCATATTTAGAACTTGTTCAATATAAGGCGTGTGTTTCTTTGAGCGCGGGCTTAAGAATTCAAGAAACTATTTTAGGCTCTGCTGTCGAGCTTGCTTCGAGTGGACTTCTATAAAAAATAGCCCACGCACTAGTATCAAAGTTCGTATTCCTAGCGATCCATGCTTAGTAAATATAGAACTCACATCGATTTATCACATCTGATTTAACTTTCGTTGGCGTCTTCTACTCGATCTGGAATTAATTCTGGTTGAGTAGAATCATCATCAGCATCTACGAATCTGGAGAGAGCTTCATCGACCGCGTCATGCATTTCGTCTTATTTAAAAAAAACATTGATCGCATCTATACAATGGGCTAAATATGTTTTGGCATGATGTAAAAAAATGCTGTGATATCACCGTTCTTTCACGGTAATTTTACCTTGTGAAATTCGGATAAAATAGGCTCAAATAAAATTATTTTTTGTCAATAACACGGCCTTTGACTGAACGATTTATTGTGACACGCGCTGGGCGTCTGTAAGAAAACTTTTTGTCGAAGCATTATTTGGCAAGTATGGGCCACTGATGGATCGGTCCGCCGAGGTGAGGTCCGTCTGTAGCTTATGATTGGAAAAATTGAACTGATAAATTCTTGACTGAATTGTGAGCCCGTCACCGTCTGTTTCACATAATTACATTTTTTGATATTAGAATTTTTACTCTCGTTAAAAAATCAGATTTTACATTTACCTGCGAGTGATTTATCACCATAATATGGACGTCTGAAACGTAAACGGAAACGGAATCGTCTGGGACGCTTGCGGTAATACTTCCGGCCCCCATAATACCTGATGAGAAAAGAATGAAAATGCATTGAATTTTGCTATGTTACAATAAATGTTGTATTTTGAGAAAGTTGATTGGAACAGTCACGGGGAACAGCACGAGCAATTTAGCACATAAACTAAGGACGTCATGAGGCGTGTTGCAGGCCTCAAAAAGTTTTTAAATATACTCTACTAAACTGGAACATTAATGAAAGGCACTAAAATTTTGACACTAAAGGCACGAAAATTAATTTTATTTTATGGGATGAAATAAAAAAATTAGGCTGGAAAGTTATATGTTAACGGGACAAAGATGTGTTTCTTCTTTATGCCGACTTAAAAAAGGCATTTTTAGCTGAAATTCATTGATATTTTATTATTATTATGTACCATGTAATTTTATATTTTATTATGCACCATATAGTACTAAATCTTTCGCTTGAGATTCAAACAATTCCGTTCCGATGTTGAGACATCCCATCCTTATTAAATGTGACAATTTCTTGGTTTCCGAAAGGTGACCATTAGAAGATAAAGTAAATTATACGTACCCCAATTTTTGATGAATACTGACTCTGTTTGGGTTTTGTGTAATTTTGTTAGGAGTCTTTTAAAAGATTACTTTTGGAAGATGAACTATAGGTTATTTGAAATTTGCAATCATATATAGCCAACCAGCAATTATATTTTGTCAAGCACAAGTCACAAATGGACCGCGTCTCATCGATGCGATCCATCCGTGACGCATACTTAACGAAGGTTGAATTCGACAAGATTCAAAGTTCCAATGTTTTTTTAGTTTTAGAATTTGATTCAGAAATGGCGAACCATTAACTAAAGCAATGATGCGATTGCTAATTCAGTGCTGAACGTTTTACTTGAGAAAGATCCCTAAGTTTATAACGCAGAGGCTACTTGCCTGCTCTCCACATCTATCAGCAACATAGTTGCAACAAGAAGAACAAATATCAGTTTGGCATTCATCTGAAAATAAAATAATAATAAATTAAATGTTGTTGTTAATGACATTTATGATTAGCATGGTCTGTTGATGAACCGCGTCTCGGAGGCCACGTTCCATCAAGAACCCATAGTTGAAAAACAATCAGTTTTATTGTTTAAAACCAATTTAAATTACTGTCGTGAACGACATATTTTGGGAACCCATTCTCATCCGATGCTCGCAGACCCAGTCACAGATTGTGTTCTTCAGCAAAAAACACAAAAATGACTAGAAATATAAAGAAAAATTTCCAAAATTATAATGCCTCAGTAAGCGAAAACTTGAGCCTAACCAAAACATATGTCTTTTAGATAAAAATAAACTCATATCAGAAGCAAATATGAGAAAGTCAGTGTAAAAGGCTGAGAATTGTAAAACAAAATTGTGTTTTAATATGCTATGTTTCGTATGAGTTTCGGATGGACCGCGTCAGTGAGGCTCGGTTCATCTTTGACTTATGCTTGACAAAATAAAATAGTGGATTAAAACGATCCAATTTGATTACACAATAAATATGAAACGTCTTACTTTGAGTATTCTTTCAATTTGAAGATCAACTTCATCTGAGATTAGAATATCAATCCTTTAATTTGCTGTTCATTATATACTATTTTATATCCGGCTATGTTGTATGAACGATAATTCGAGTCAAGCCACGCATGTCGTTAGCAAAATTCGGTATTCAGAACAAGCGGATGTTATGAAGTTTTCAATATCTTTTTTGATGTTGTTGTTTTAGTTCAAATTCTAAGTTTACGTAATTACGTAAGTTTTAGCCTTGAATATTTTCTTCTCTTTTATTATCTTACTCTAAAGAAGCACGGAAGTAGCTTAACACACAAATGAAACGAGCCAGTGATGACTAATATTTCAGAGTTTACCTACGTCTCCTATCAATTTCCAGAAGGGGTGGAAAGTCATCTCCTTCTTAGAGCTTGGATGATATTTTTCTAAATTCAATAATTATAATAATCACAATTTTCGCGCGTCTCTGACGAATTTTTGTTGTACACGTTTTTGTCCCAAAATGACGATCTTTTCGCAAATTAGGGACATAAACTCTTCGCGCTCGCAAGTTTTTTTAAAAAAAAAATGTTCATCTTTAATGCCCTCCCCCCTCATCCTATACATAGCGGAAGAAATTCTATACATAGCTGAACCGTCATAGTATTGAGTGCAGTGAATACACTGTAACAAAAGTACAGTAAATTCACTGGTCATTTGCAGTAATTGCATATTTCTAAAGTTATGGAAACGCCATTTTGATGAGGTTTATGCCAATTATGGGCTGTTGATGGACCGCACCTTCGGGGTGCGTTTCATCAATACCCCATATTTGGCGAAAAAATTAATTTTGAATTTTTTTCGAAAAGAATAAGTAAAATTGCTGTCATAGACCAATGGTTGAATTTTTATTACAGTGTACTATCAAGTAGTCCGTAATAAAACTTTTTGCTACCACTTCTTCTCTTCACCTATTCCGACACTTGAGAAAAACGTTTGGATAATTCGCAAACAAACAAGGAAGGAATAATATTAACATAAAAATAGCAGGCAGTAAATCTGCAATTTTGCACAGGAAATTAACAGTGGCCTATAGTGAAATGAATATTTTTTTAGAACGAACTTCATTGTTGTTTTATCGGTAAGTATTACTATTTTACGGCCATTTTGGTGCTTTGTCGAATACCATAAAATATTCCTATTTACAGTACATCAGTACATCCGGCCTGTCCGCGATCCTTTCCGGGGACAGCGAACAACCCCAAAGTACGAACTTTTGTAGTGACTGTGCATCTATAATGTTCACGGCTCCAATATTAGATGGACAAGTTCATTTCACTGAGCCGAACTTATCGGGACTCGGAACCCGAGTTATATTCAATCTGCGATGCCAACATGTTAACTCTAGGCCTTACTATAGTGATCAGTAGTTTTTGAGATGTTTTCCCTCCGAGTGCAATTGATGGTAATTCATTATGTACTCGCGATTTGACACTTAGTTAGTCGATATTCAGTTCATTTAATCACTACGTCCGGCCTTGCTTAGAGCATATTAAAAAAAGAAAGAAAAACGTTGATTATATTGATTTTTTAAGAACAAAGAGAGGAAGAAGACAACGTAGTTTATACTGTGTTGACTAATGCAGCCGAGCGAATACCATATCTAATCAGAAATTTTATTTTGTCAAGCATGAGGCAGAGACGGACCGCGTCTCGTCGGCGCGATCCTTCAGTGACTCAAGCTTGAGAAAAACATGTACGCACAAATTATTTTTACCTGCTGGGTTGAAGTATCTCCATATGTTTTAACCCCAAGTAACAACAACAACAGAAACAGTAATTACCAACTTATGGTAAACAGTGAGGTTCCTGATCGTTGTTTCGCAAATAGGAAGTTAGGGAAGTCATGATATTGCTAATGTTTATAGTTTCGGGATGCAACGTGAGTCAAGGTTTTTAAGGAAAAGGGGAAGGACGTTGCAAAATATTATCATGCACTGTGTAAAAACTACTGTAAATTTACCAATTAGTAGCAGTAATTTTATATTTTCAAAATTCAAATTCCATTGTTGATGGCATTTAGGCCCTATAGACAGTGGCGATACAGTGTCGTGAATTGGCTAAAAAAGATTTCATAGCTTTATTTTAATATCGATATGGAGGTAAATAAATTACTGTTGAAAAACGGTGATTTTGCTGATTTTTGTATACTACCTATTGGATGTAGAGCAAATAAGAACGTTTGAGAAGAAAAGCAAGAACGGGCCACTCTTGCCTAGCGCTATCATTTCAAAATTGTTTAACAAGCACATACACTTTAAGAAAAATGAAGCACTGCTACGTGAACAGCCGTTCAACGGCGAGGCGTCCAGCAGAACACTCTCATATGATCATCATCCCTCACGAGATTCGAACCTGCATCTTGGCAATCAGGGATGCGTAGCTCGAAGCGTATCCCAAACGCTTTAACGATTTGTATGCATAAACAACGTCGTTTCCGTGACGATTCAGTGAGTAGCATCCAATCTTAAGCAGCAAAAAGACAACCCGTTTCAACCAATGAAACTAAACTTTCGTTTACGCAATTGACTGAAAAAAGTATAATATTAATCTTATAGTATAATATATATTATATGATAATATAATAATATTTTTATATATGTAATATAATATTAATCATGTGTGATTGTGTGGTAGTATTTGGTTGTTTATTTATTTCAGTTTTTGAAGTACATCCGGCTATACCTTTTTTACAAGGTCTTGGTGCATGGTATATTTTAAAAGATCTGGAATTACATGTGTTTTCTAAAATTATATAAAAATATTTTCGACAAAAAGGGGAAAAAAGATTTCACGGCGCCGCAAAGTCAGTCGCTCCAGGTAAGCCGATTTACCATCACGTTTCTCAGCTTGACATCCTCAGTAATTCAAAAACCATTAGGAATATTTGTCCGCCTCTACGTGACACCTACCCCCAAAATAACCTGGTCTAACTAGATATAAAATTGAAAAGTTGGCGTAAAAAGAAAGGGTGAAAAATAAAAATTTCATATTTTAAATCGAAATTTGGTCATAGGCATTTCAGCAAGAGGTGAAGTAGTGGGCCTGTTTAAGGTCGATCAAAGAGGTGGCGCTAGGACTTGGCAAATTCAAATCTGATTCAGATAACTTTGTCGAATCGAAACGAATCACTAATTCCATGAGAATACCAAATATCCCATTTTTGTCTTCTTATGATAATTGAGTAATTATGATAAATTTATAGTTGCAAATATTGGCATATACAGACTTTAAGGGTATTTACTTTTACAGTGGATGTCCAAGAGCAAATGTTTTCAATTTTTAAAGACAAAATGCAAGTTGACCAAAATCGATTGCATTTGTCGTTAAATATGAAAAATTCAACTTAATTCAAGAAGTTTTTGGTCATATGACCGATGTACGATTGCTTCGAACAATTTGTGCTTCGAATCGATTCCAATCACCGAATCGATCGGCGAAGTGATCGGCGCGTTCCATCAGTGATTCATGTTGGGGCAAAAAGGGTTTTGGCAAATCTTCTCTCATTGGGAACCGCGATAACATGGCTCCACAACTGCGATACCAATGGACGGGTAAGTACGTCACTATTTTCAATCTGCCCCATGTACCACCGTATCTTTTCCGCGAAGCAAAAACTTTTTAAGTGTTCATGTCTATCAGTGACGCAAGTCTAATAATTAGAATACTAAAAAAGAAAGAGAAATTATTTGATGGGGAAGGGGAACCTCGAACCTCCAATATTGGCATTGAGTGGGACCGTTCCATTGAGGGTACAGTTATTAGTTTCATAATTTAGGCTACTCTTGGAATTTATGGTCCTGCCTGTATTCGTCTCTTTTATGTGTTGTTCCCAACATTCCTTTTAGTGAAATTCCATAAAAATGAAAGTACTTTGATGAGGCTATAATTCGCACTCAATATAATCTATAATGAAAACGTGGCTCCCGATGCGCGATTCATCAACATACCATGTATCTAATGAATATAAAATATCCGCGATAAACGGTAAATTTACTGTGTTTTTGTCAAAAAATTTTTTGTGAAAAATTGTTTATACACATTTGCCATGTTCGAGTTGATGGGCACCCAAGTTGTTCCAACTCCATTCAAATACGAAAATGTTACCAACCAGAATAACGTGATCTTCAATACATTAAATTATTATTTTTTCAGATGAATGCCAAGCTGGTTTTTGTTCTTCTTGTTGCAACTATGTTGCTGATTGATGTGGAGAGCAGGCAAGTAGCCCAGTCAGATTCAGTCACGCATGCGCCACAGATGGACCGCGTCTCATCGACGCGGTCGATCCATCAGTGACCCATACCTAACAACTGTGCTCTACACTGTGGCAAATTTAGAGTAAAAGTACACTACATTTCTGGTAATAGTATAAATCTAACATAAGAAACTGCCATTATTGAGATTTACGTCAAGTATGGATTGTTGATGGACCGCAACTTGTCCGTGCGTTTCATCGACATCCCATAATTGGCCAATAAATTTGATTATATTACTTCATTTAAATATCAGCGGATAAAATTACTGTTAATGACAGCTTTTAAGTCAAAAGCAGTTTATATATTTGACATCCGATTTCTCAAGAGAAAAACATTACGATCTCTTCCCACTAAATTATAAGTATATTTGTAAGCTTTCGTCAGGTCATTGGCTTACTCCTTCAGTCAATAAACAAGATATAAATTAATACAACCAAACAGATAAGTGGATCATGTATCATGGATCATGCTCTAGGGTTGTAACCTGATCCATTTTTTCGTTAAGAATGACCCTCCCCCTCCATCCCCTTACCATTCTTGTCCTGAACAAATAAGCGACAACCCCAACATATTATCCCGTCAGTGCAGTTTACTCCTACTTTTTTAATATTATTTTTCAATAATGCAGATTACAATAATTACAGAAAATACCGCAATAATTACAGATTTCAATAATTACAGAAAATACCGCTGGTTAAGACGTAATAGACATTTCAGATACAGATACAGATACATTCGCGGTGATGAATCAATCGTAGGTAAGGCCCAAGCACATTTTTGTACCTCATATCACTTTGGTTATTTCTGAAATAATTCTAAGAGATAGTTTACTAATATTTTTATATAAAAAACTTACCGTACTTCGAATAGGGTCAAGTTTTTGTAGTACAATATGTGCCACCATAAGATTTCATACACGGTATATATTTATTGTCATTTTTAAAATCCCAATTTTTTTTATTGACTGAATCTGAAAAAGTTGCTCACCAGACTGAGCTGCAAGCATGAATGCTTCAACCCGTTCTACTATATCAGATTGTTTTTTTGACAAACCATGTAAGAGCATATATTTGTGACCGGGCCGAGTGCCACTGTTCGGCGGGTAAAAGAAAATGAGCCAAACGCGCATCCTCCGTCTTTTAGGTCACGTTCAGTCTAAAATTTCCTGATGATGTTGGTCGACGCCTTGAGGGCTGAAGAAAAACGAATAATTTGAGATTCAAATATGATTCGGATATTTTTCAGTCAGATCGAATAATCAATTCTAAAAAAATTATTCGAATCGAACTCTTCTTCGAACTTATATTCGAATACCAAATGATTTTTGCCCAGCCCAAAGTTTTGCCCAGCTCTACATGTAACGGACAGCCTTGGGACAATGCTTGATTACCTTATACTTCTTGCTCATGGATTTTCGGATGGGTGGAATGACAAAAGCTATAAACAACGTTATCTGCATACATGAAATAAAAGTAGGTAGCAATAGTCTGTATAATATTGTTTCATTCAGATGCAATGCATGAAGCGGTGGATCAAGCCTTTTCCAAATTCTTGGAGCCCGACGAATCTGCTCAGACTGAATTGATTCCAAACGAGGGAGAAGACACCAACGAAATTTAATTTCGGTTACAAATCCGGAAGCAATGTGAGATCTAAGTTACATAGAACTTTCCAATCAGAAATTTCATTTTTTTGGATCACGGATGGACCACGCCTAGGCAACGTGATCCATCAGTGATCCACGCTTCATAGAACACGTTTGGTCAATACTACGACGTTTGGATGCAATTTAGTTACATACGTATGTATTATATTTTTATGGCAAGATTGAAAATAAAAATAATGCGCTTATTTTCTTCTAAATTTACCGATTCTGATCTTTTCTCCGCGGATTCTTCAACGCTATGTCGACAACGCGTTGTTCATCGGTGACTTGTTCGACGCATGATTTGGATGTAAATGAAATAAATGAAGAAGAGCTGCCGCTAAGCTTTGAACGTAGCATTCAATGTTTGACTTAAATATATTTGCAACTGTTTAAACGAACATTTTAAATATATATATATATATTTAGATATATAATATATATCTAAAATTTTATTTAAATCCACTCATAGAGTAAATCGCCCCGAGCCAGAGCCTCCAGCTGGGTCTCGAACCCAAAATCGTCAACCCACGATGGTAATTCAACAACCTCTGGACCATCGAGCACACTTGAAATGATTTCATGTAATTTTAATGATGTGTCATAATTTTCAGGTCGGACTCAACGATGACGTAACGGCATGGATATATATTTTAAAAACTAACTGCTAAATTATACAGTCCTGGTGATGATTTTGAGTTTAATAATTATTGGAAATAAAATTCGGTGATAGATATTATGTGTATTTATGTGTATGTGTATTTAGCAAATTATTCATTATTTAACATAGTGGTTCCTAATCTTTTGACCGTGTCGGATCGGTAATCAATAAAAGAGAGAAAGGTGCCATATAACTCGAGCACAAATGGTTTTGCATTTTACTTGATTAGATTCACTAGCAAATATGATTAATCATCGAAGACGTTCGATAATTTTGAACACTGCTACGAAATTTTGATATAAATCCCCGAATCGTGGGATTGGATTGATTGCTCTCGTTTTTCAAATCTTTTTAACATGTTTTGCCCATCGCCGATGGGATTAACCAAAGTATATAACGCAGACGGTAGCGTATCTGCAACCTTAGAAAAAATGAGATTGAAAAACTTTGGTAATCAGTCTTAAATGGCGACTGCTAAAAACTAGCATTATCGTTTATCCCGGTGAATATAGCAAATCTTGCGGCGACGAAACCCAAAGCGGCTCCGTAGCCACGTAGAAGTTTCAAAAATGCTATTTAGGATTGCAAAATATATGAAACAACTAATTTTGGAATGCGCCCGTAAAATGAATAAAAATGAGAGAAAAAGATTCGATCATCGCAATAAACAAATCCATGGATTACTGATTTCATCAAACATTTTGTTTTACACGATAATGGCTTTTCTATAGCGACATATTGGAGGGGATCACGCTGGCCAAGGCCCTGTAGTAGCGGTTTGGGGAATAGCAGAATATACAATAGCAGATCGTTTTTCTTTCATTTGGAATTCGGATAATATTTTCGAATCGCCGACTCCATTAAAATAACAATTACCTCATGTTAACTATTATTGTCTCAATTACGATAATCAAGTAATTCACAGTTACGAATTTCAAATATTAACTTAAAACCGAGTCCAAAACGAAAATTTCCATTTTAACGATCAAATTCGAGTGCATTTTGTTGATAAAATGAAGAATTCCACTCCATTTAGCATGTGTTTGTTCCCAAGAACGATTCACGATTGATTCGAATCGATTCCAATTGCCCAGCAAATACCCATAAATAGGCCAGCACCCGAAACCCATTCCCTTATTCTTCTCGATCCTGTCCCTGCAAACTTTAACAGCTATTCTAATTACATCAAATATTAATATACCATGTAAGTATAATAAATAACATAAATAAATTGCAAATGCTTTGAAATATATATATATCAAAATATAATCAACGGATACATTGTGATGTAACATTTGGGTAATATCTTGTGATTGCCACCAGAGACACTATGACAAAATTAAGTAATATTTTCGAAAATAGTTTTTTTTTCATTTCATTTAAAATTTACTTGAGCGATTACGGAATGATATTGCAAAAACTACTTCAAATGAAAAAAAAAATACTGCACCCAACGTTCAAACATTCCCTAGACAAATTTGACATCTACGTTAAAGTACAGTGAGTGGTATTCGCCCAGAGCGATAATAAAACCATTAACAAATTCTTAACTTTTTTCTAGTTGCTTTTCAAGACGAGTATGACATAGTTTGTAACGTTATCCTGACCAGAGAATTAAATTTCCACGCTCATTCGAAAATGTATGCGTTTTTCTTTTTATTTCAACTCATATTTCACTTTAATTTCTTCTGTTTTAAGTAGGTAGCAGGCTTACGTCGCACTTTGTGTTTTAGGCCAAATAGGTCTTGTACGTCTCATAATCATAATGTGTTCCTTATTATTATATATTGGTGATGTATTTATTTTGAGACGAATAAACATACATACATACATATGGGTATGAGCCAGAGGAGCAATACTATCTTACAATCCATATTAGATTCTTGCTTGATTGAGGAAATACGAAAACAAATCACAATTTGTTGGATTATCACTGCGACATGCGATCCATTTGTCAATTTGTAAATCATGCTTGACAAATTGGCTTTGGATATCCTAAATGATGGGTGGTTATTGAACATTGATTTAATTGAAGCAAATATATATATTTTTTCAAATTGATCATATTTTCAGGGAAATTTTATGCAGTAGAAATAGCATTCTAATATGACGTCATCAGTCATCCACAGAAAACGTCATACTTAGTGGAATATGATCAGTAAGAGTTGCGAAACCAGTGATGAATTTATAGTCTTTTATGATCTGAAAAAAATTAAGCAGAGCTGTTATTTCATATCCGTTGGGGGAAATCAATTGATAATCCTATCTTTCATTGAAATTTTCTCCCAACTAGGCCGAATGAAGCATCTAAAAGAACCTTCCGTAACATACAGAGCTACAACAAGATGTACCAGTAACGACATTCTAAGTGAATAACATCCCAAATACTGTCAAGATATAGGTATAGTGCAGTGAGTGGTATCTGCACAAGGCAATGGCAAAACCATCGACCACTTTATAATCCATTGGTGGATAGAGACTCGGACAGTAAATTTTTTAATATAAAATTGGCCATCTTTAGCTCCATCTCGCAAAACAAGGATATCAACTTAGGACTTAGCATAATGAAACATTATCAACATAATTTGCTGTTGATGGCTTTGGGTTTTCATAGTCAGCATTACTATTGAAATTGTGATAGTGCCTCACAGCATAACCTACTAGTAAGATAATCGCTAGGGGAATTTACATCTGTCAGGGCAAATGCAACTTAATTATAGCGATTGGGTTTTTCCACTCGAGACACTGTTGACAGTTAGTTTTACTGTCCGAGAGAAGATAGAATATTAGCTTCTTAGTCACTCGAAAAAATAGGTTTCATCAGGAGAAAATTCAGCAAATGGCAATATTCCTGATATAACTTTTGCTTGAGAGGTAAAATGTCTCTTTTTGATTTGCCTTAAAGGAATTAAAAAGTAGAATAAGTTCAGAATCATCAATGCTGCTATCGAAATAGCAGTGTTGATGGTTTGAAACTTTTTTGTCCATCCAAAGAAAACGACCCCAACATTTTGGTTACTCAAAGAAAAACAAGATTTTGTCACCCTGCCAGGAAATTCTCACCATTTTCTTGCTTCCACAAGGTTTATATAAAATATAATCTATTCGTCGTCTTCCATCAGACATTTTAGTCATTGCACAATTTGCTGGTAACGTTGAAGCGACATAGCGAGGGCGCTCCAACTCCGAAATCAGCATCCTGTAACATATTGAGCAGAAGTTTTGTTCTAGTGAAAACACCGGAGGTAAAAATAGTTGGGTTATTCTAGCATTCTCATTAATATATATATTAAATACTTCAAAAAAAAAAAATGATCCTCTCGAAGAAAATGATATATACCAAATTTAACAGCGTATCAAGCACAGAAAGCAATAGTTTTGAATATCTGAAATATCAAAGCCTTTTCTACTCATCTGAAAATTTCCATTTTCCATTACAAAAGGATACCCACTGTTGGAAGTAATAGAAGTGGGGGCCGTCAGTTTGCTATGCTTCGAAGTAATATCAGGCTATGTTTTAAATTATACTATGATATATATGTGGGACAGATAAATGGGCTTGGGCAAGATCCAGGCAGGTTTTGTTAAGTATATGTCACTGATGGATCGCGTCTTTGAGATGCAGTCCATCTCTTGCGTATGCCGGGCAAAATAAAATTTCTGATAGGAATCTTGATGTCTTTAAAGTCCGTCTACGACGTAATAGTGATCAGGTTTTAAAAACATCCCCAAGTATGTACATTAATTACAGTGTTGATGAATTTAAAGCTTTTTTTATGCTTTTGAAGCATAAGAAGAGAAAATTTGGATACCCAAAGGAAAACTATATTTGCCGGTGATTTCTTATTTTTTGCAACTTTACCTTTGTAATCCTTTCGATGTGTTAACAGCCTGATCATGAATACATTCAGGCAATAATTCAGTTCCAATAACCCAGTTATGCTGCTGGCCTGTTGTTTCGTTCACACAAGGATCTCTGAACAGACGGAATACATGGCAAAAATGATCAGAACATAATATTATCACCAAATTGGAATTATGAATAAGAACTGTTATTTCTAGATGTTTGTATGCAAAAGTATTCATTTTAAATATAAGTTTATTGATTATTTTTATTTTTTTATTTAAGTTTTCAAGGCTGGGAATAACCTAACATAATTTTTTACACATTTTCTGATCAAGATAATGACGCATGATAATGACTCTACACAACCATAACAAATTTGAAATTATTTTCTTTACCTATAAAGCCTCTTAAATTCACATTTTCTTTCATCTTCTTCAAAATGAGATTCTTGATCGAAGTTGAAATCTCCACAAATAATATCAAATATAACAGTATGGTGCTTGTTCTTCGTACTAAAAGAGATAAATAAAGTAACTTAGCTTCAGTAGTTCAAGATTCAATACGATGAATTAAAAAAAGTTGAGAGTAAAAGTTGAAAATCACTGTATAAGTACATTTATTGCAAGTCAAATTTGAGTCACTAACAGTGACAATACAAGCAAAACCAATAACAGACTTCCTAACGAGTATTTACATGCTTGAAAGGTGCTTTTTTGAACTGTACCTTCCTTTAAAATAAGTTAGAGAATTAAAGTAATACCAGGGCCAAAATTTATTCAAGCATGATGCAAACCAGGAATCCATCAGAGGTTTCCGCTTGACAAAATTGACTTGATAAGAAAGTTACTGGTTAGATGGAAACTAACCTTTCTTTAAAATCATCCAGCCATGTTTGAAGTAAATTAAGTTGTTTGCATCTAACTTCAGATGCCTTAGTATGAGTTATGGCTTGCAGATGTGTTGTAGATAAATAACCTATCAGTGGTTTTCCTTCATCTGATTCACCCAGATAGACCTGCAAAAAGACTTTAAATATTAGCGAAAGTGAAGAAGTAATAGAAGCAATAAAAAATTTTAGTTTTTCTTTATGTCTTCAAGTCCCTGAATTTCTATGATCAAACTAATATTATATATTATGATGCAAAATTAGCATACAGTAATGTAATATCCTTACTATGTTGCGAAAATTATACCTTCAGATATGCCCTAAGAATAATGGCACAGTAAAAACAGTTCTTCGAACTAGAGCTTAAAGAGAGGGCTAAGAAATGGATGCTTGTTGCTGGTGCGGGGCTTTTCTTAGGGAAATCGATTGTGATAAAGGAAAATTAAAATTCAGTTGAAATCATAATATTCAAAGTCCAAGTTGGTTTACAGAATTATCAATTGTTTCTGTTTCATAAGCAGGGTTGATAAAAAATGATTGCTTTTTATGAATATTAGAATACTTGACTATCCCAAGACGGAAACAACCTACTTTTGTCATAAGAAGACCTTTACAAGCAAATTTATCTTCCCTGTATCCATCTCGAAATGCTTTGAATTTGACATCAAGGAATGGATATTTACTTGCGATACATAATCCACTGTTCAATAAACTAATTCTCCCATGATGTATCGGCGAAATGACGTCATATATTATATAAGGATATCTGAAAAGCAAGAATATAGTCATATACAATAATTATTATGAAAATTGGGTAGACAGAACAGTGAAACACTTTTTGATGTAAGGACTATATCAAGAACACTTGTTTTGTTGGGAAAAGCCTTTTCTGTATTAAGCGAAGCACTGAATATCAGTATTGTTAATTCGTTGTCTTCATTGGGACCATACAACATCAAATTTGTGTGGGGTGGACTATTTATCTTTCCTCGCGGGCTCAACTGTGACAAAACATTATTTTCCTCATTTCAAAAATATATATTATGGAAGTTTTACAACCATTATTCGTTGAAACTGTTGCAGGCTTGAAATTTATCCCAATATAACCGTACATCCTGCATGTTTTGAGATGCGACTGAAAGAGTTAGTAGACTGTGTTATCACCGCCCAAAGTGTATATCGCTCACTATATGCAATGCAGTTACAGGCTTTATAATTTATGGAGTTTGTTGCTGTGTAAGTGTTCGTTAGTTAATTCTTTTCAATTGATTCTATTATCGTAAAACTATTATAAGGCCATAATGAAATTATAAAATTTTCACTTCAAAGATGAGAGATCGACTGATTTCTCGGTCTCTTTTGCTTATTCCCTGTGTAATTTCAGTTTTGATTCATTCTTATCTATTATATTATGCTCTCCATAAGAAGATAAAAAAAATCGGAATCTAGCAAATTGCAACGAATTCGCATGACTGCTTGGTCAAGAGTTTCAAATGAAAAAATTTCTACTTTCTCAGGATGCCCAAATTAAAAAAAAAACTTGTATTGCTGGAATAATAACAAGCCGCCATGATAACGAACAATATTCTGGTGATGACATTTAATAATAGAGGTAGAATGACAGAAAGCTTGTCCATTCTGTCTCAAACCAAGCGTGGTTATTAAAAGCCCTGTTGGGAGCAACATTGTCACAGTGCGAATAAACAAAAATGAGATCCTAACTTCTTACTTGCTCCGAAGACCTCTTAGTAACACATCAGCAGCTCTTCTGTCAAATATTTCTTGCAAACACAAAAAATCACAGGATTTAGGAAAACTTTCTGATACAGCCTTTTCTTTACTCGAAACACTCCATTGAAATGAAGCTTCACTGGTTGAATCTAATGAGATGACTGGAAAATATCAAATATAGAAATAACAAAATTTAATAATTTTCAATAAATAGGAGTGCCAAAAATATTTGAAACAACTGAATGTATAACATCCGCAGGATGAAAAATTGCAAGAACGCTGGCTGCACAGAGTTCTTGTCTCCTTTAGAAATCTTTAATTAAATGTAAAATTGTAAATACCAGTACACTTGAATTTGATGTGATTTGCGCCAGCCAACAAGACATTCATATCCAGGTATTCGCAACATAATTTCAACAACACCAAGTAGGTAAATCATTTCGGACCATACGTTTAGATGCAGCATAATGAAAAAAGCGGGTATCTTTTATTTCAAATAGCAATATAGGTAATGTATGCCAGCTTGACTTCTTAACAATACCAAGAATGAAACTGGCATTAAGGCAGAATCGATATACCGCTGGGAAATATTAATGTTTCATTGATTAACTGAGAAAAATTTTGGACATTCTAAGAATATTAAATTTCTATAGTTATTGTTCAAACTTTTTTTTTTAAATTTGAGAAAAACCTGAAATTGGCATTAACCAATACAAAATTTTATTCAATCGAGTATGCGCCACAAATTGGCCGTATCTCATCGACACATAAACATTCTTAAATGATATTTTGACAAAATTCTTCGATTGCGAAATGTGATAGCAAATCCTTATACCTTCATCTTCCAAGCAGCTTTCATTCTCAAATCTACTTCCGAAACTACTCGCGTTCACTGATAATTCACTCGCCGCTTTAACAAGCATTTCAGTATCCAGGAGTTTCCCATCTCCTGCATTTTGCACTGCATAATTTTGGGATCTCGTACTATTTGGCAAGGGTTGGTTTCCGCATAACAGATGAGATATTTTTTCTGCTCTTTTTAAAGAATTACTAACATTATTCAGTCGAGCAAGAAATTCTGGCATTAAGCAAACATTTCCTGTTACTAAAACATATGATTTTTTAACGTTAATGAAAGAAGTTGTTGAAATCTCTTTCGTAGTCCGTTTAGTCGGTGAATTATTTGAATTTGAATCTTCTTTTACAGTGGTAATTTGATGATATGGTGTAATATCTGAGAATAGTAATCGCTGCCTCTCGTTACCGTCATCTGCGGAGTAGAACGAGTAAGATCTCGGAAGGCATAATTGTAGAGGCAGCCATATTATAAATCCAACAACAGCGAACGGTGTAAGAAGAAGAAGTGTCACAGTGAAGAAAGCACCCTGTGAGAATTAGAATATTAATTAAAACATGAAGATTGCGAGTGCCGTGTGATGACAAATGGCAGTTGAACTCTGGAAGACTGGCAAAATGTGTAATGGGACACC
Source organism: Styela plicata (assembly GCA_963675895.2). Lineage (NCBI taxonomy): Eukaryota > Metazoa > Chordata > Ascidiacea > Stolidobranchia > Styelidae > Styela > Styela plicata. The sequence goes on along the minus strand of OZ023151.1, from coordinate 14,160,985 downwards.
TGAAAAAATTGTATATATCCCCCCTGAGTGAGAAGATTAATCAAAAATGCTCTAATGAATATATTTTTCATGATGAATCCATCGCTTACCGAATGATTAAAATGGTTCTTGAGTGAAAGGCTGTTGTGCAAAATGTGTGAAAACTGTTTACAAATATAGTGACTTCTAAGTCTTAAAAAGATCATACAGACAACCGAAGAGCAATAAGATAATGTCTACCGGTTGAAGCAACTGTCAATCTGTATGTATCTAAAATATGTATAAAATCAAATAACTGTTCTGAATTGAACTTAATTCCTGCTATTAAAGTGAGTTGCTTCATTAAATTTTTTTATCGGGAATCTACAGACGACATAAGTCTGGCTGAAAAAAACCTAATCGGAAAAGTTTTGTCAAAACATCTTTTGTTAAGTATGCGTCATTGATGGTTGGCGTCCATGGGACGCGGTCAGCCCATCTGTGGCTCATGTCTGACAAAACAAAATTTGCTACTCTCCCATCTAAACACCCGAAGCATATGGTTGGTATCAGAGGTAATTTAATCCCAATAATAAATCATTAGACTTTTCTAATTTCTTACTGTATAGTAGTAAGTCCATATCAGTAATAAAATATAACACGCGACATCAACAAAATACCATTGGCATTAATGAGAAATATTTTAATATTGTTCCATCAACAATTTCATTATTTTCAAGACTTTACCCACCTTTAAAATAGTTTTTAATTTGTGCAGAATATTTTCTTTCCTATCAAGTATATCCGGTTCATCTGTTGTTCGAATAAACAAAGCGATCAAACTGTCCAGACATAACCACCAGAAATACGACAAAATGATTGAAAATCTGTACAATGCTCGTATCGGCAGAATACTAGTTGCATAGGCATTTCCAGGCGCAATATTGAATGTGACATTTTGTTGATCAACGTCATTATTCATCTTGTATTCAACAGTCATATCGTTAATTTCGTCTTCATCTTTGGCTGTAAAATGATCAAAATTAGTACCATACTGTAATCATGAAATTTATGAATATCAATTATCTTCAAAATTTTCATCAAAAGTTTTAAATTTTCTCGTCACAAATATTAACGCAGTGAGACGTCTCTTGGATTCCAGGTTTAGAATGATTCAGATTAATGCGACATAGGGTGACAGAATCTTGTTTTCTTCGGGTGTTCGAAATGTTAAAGGCATTTTTTTCAGATGGACAAAAACGGGTCGCAAAACCCTCCACGTTGCTATGGCATGCTTTTTCTAGCAATTATTTACTAAATCGAGTCATTTTAATCCTCTGGTATAAGGTACTGGGTGGCAAAATTTTGGTTTTCTTCGGGTGTACGTAATGTTCATGTCATTTTCTTCAGATGGACACTGCTATTTTACAGGAGTATTGATGATTTTGAACCTTTTTCTACAGTCATGTGTCTAACAGTACATTTAGATCTTCTAACCAGCGATCTTCATAAAATATTGTCCATTTTGTTCTGAGAAAACCCATTTTTTTCGGGTGTCTAAGTAGCTGACACTATAGGAGTCTGGGTTAATTGCTACGTTCTTAATGAAGCTATGCAAACACTGATTGCTCAGAGAAATACGGTACTAAAAAACTATAAAAAATAAATACTGGTATGTATAATTTTTTTTTGCCTGACCAACTTGCTAAATCTGTCCCATAAGAACTGTGTACTATACTATAACTATAGGCCTACCAAAATCAACAGAGGTTTTGTTATGGAGCGTGATGCTGAGGTTTTATAAAAGACTTAAGATTATACTCACAAAACCATATTATGATATTCAAGCCAAACCCTGGTGAACAATACAAACAAGATGCTATAACCTAGAAATATTTATATTCTTTATCAAAGTATACCAAACTAAAATATTGAATATACTCTAAACAAAGATATATTCTAAAATACTTAAATCTTAGGATAAGAAAATTCCTAATCCCTGTACTCCCTACATTATTACTACATATCTTTGTATTTAACTAACAGGTACAATCTTCCATCAATGAAGACAAGAATATACAAGTAATGATTTCAACCATCGTCGTCATCATCGTTATTGAACACTCGACAGGAAAATGACTAAGACGAATTAAATTTCATCATCACAAGGTATTTAAACTTAAATTTGAAGAAAAGCAAATGTAAACATGCTCGGTCAATACATGTGTCCTGCTCGAAATAACCATTCTAGCAGTAGTAATGAGATTTCAACCTGACTCAAGGGTGCCAGAATATCAGTTTTCTTCAGGTGTCCTCAATGTTCATATCATTTTTAAAACAGCTTAGAAACATCAACACTGCTATTTCATAGCAGTATTGATGACTTTTTACAGTTTGCCTGCTTCTAGATACTTAAAAATGAACGTTCAAATCTTCTAGTCCAAGATATACTATGAAACATTCTTCATTTGCTTAATTTTCTTCTGATGGAACCCATTTCCTTTGGGTGTCTTGAGTAGCAAAGTCGCTATCATTCTGCCAGGTGCTACATACATTTATTATTAATCACGAGATTCTGTCCAAAACTCACCAGGTCGTTTGCTAAAATGAAGCTTATAACGCTGAAGCTCGTAATAAGATATTGATCCTGAAGAATTCAAACTTCCCCTAACGCCATAATGAGTCACATGTCTAATTAAATTTAGCGTGATGCAATTTGTCGGTGTATGCTGTCTGTGTGAAGCTAAACAATAAGACTGTCTGGAGTCTGGACAAAGATCGATATATCACAAGGTTGAAAGGTCAAAGTGAACTTAAATTAAACACAAAGACATTGAACTCTTGTATATCGTTATTTCAGATATAAGCCGCTTTAGTATTTGGAGGTAATTCAAAAATTACGAATATACACATTATAGCTAAATTCATACCAGAAATAAAAAAAACCTTTGAATTGAACCTGGCCTAAAAGGAGTATATACAATATGGAAATATGTTACTAGCGAATATTCAAAATCATTTTGTATATTTTAATATTGATTCATATTATTAGTATTATAATATAGTATGGAAGGTCTAGTAATGAAGCATCGATCGCTTAGATAATTGCTTCGTACAATTAGTCTGTGTGAGACAAAATATAAGTATCTCTCAACAAGGAATCTATTTATTGAAGGATGGAAATAAACATTTCTTTCATAACAAACCAGCATGTGATTAAACCTTATTTACGCAAGCATTATACAATATCATACCAAAACCATATTTTGTCAAGCATGAGCCACTGATGGATCGTGCCTCAGCGGCACGATCCATCAGTAGCCCATACTTAACAAAACATGTTTGGTCAGAATAGACATGTCCTGATGGGCAAATAAACAAGCTATAAAATATTTGATTCAAATCGAAAGGTTTATCTTGGTCCAGGTTGAATGCTACTCTTTTCAAGAAATAATTGCTATTCAAATTTCAACCACAAGGCAATCTTAGTAGGATAAAAACATCGAAGCAGGCGAAAAATATCAAAACAAATTCAAATAAAATTTCTCTTTCAGCACAAGTTCGTTTGATCGGATGACTCTTTAATCGAATGACTCGAGAGTTATTGTTAAATAAACTAACAGAGACTTTGAAATATAACAAGGCTACCGGTAATTGTGGTTCTTCGAAATTGGTATTTCCATTCAGGGTTGATCGAAATTCAATATTTATAAATAGAATGTTTTGGCATTTCTGATAAACAATTGATCATTAAATTGACTATAATCATTCATTTTGTCGCAGAGTCATGTCAAATTTTACAACTCAAATTCATTCAAATTTGCTGCGGAATGAGTCAATTTAAGAATAGAAAAAACAAAATTACTTTTAATCAGAAGTCTAAGATACCTGATTAATCGATTAAGACATCTAGATTTTCATTCCAACATTGCTTCAAATAAGTTATAATAAAAAATGCTTCTTGATATTATAACTTACCGAATGGCAGAAGTATAGCAGCCTTCTCCATTGGCACAACTGACAGCGAAAGAGGATCATGCCAGAAACGTAATGACGAGTCACGTAGGTTTAAATAATTGATGAAATAACAGCTGACATTTTAACAGAATGGAGTGATATTGCGTTAAGCAAAATTAAAAGTTACAAATATCTTTTAATTCTTGTGTATTTAGCATTTAAAATATATTCATGCAAATTAGAATTTTGTAAGAAAGAACCTGCAATTAGAGTGTCACAAATATAATTTAAAGAAAATTGAACAGAACAACTGAATGTCAAATACCACGATATAACTATTACTAAACAGAGTGACTAACGACGAGTCGACTATATATATATATATATTTTTTTTTTCTTAATTCAAATTTAATCTAAGCAAGGGCGGAAGCAGTACCTACAAGTGGACAACTAATGGCCACCTAATCGCGAAGAGCTACTATAAGATATAGAACCAGTAACTGTACTCTAAGCGAAAAACATCCCAAATGGAACTGCAGTGAGTGGTATCTGCCCTGGACAACACAAAAAACATCCACCACTTTTTTTCCCGTTATAATGGCCTCTTATAACATGCAAGAAATACACCAGGACTATTTTAAAGTTTGTACCTACGATAGACTGGGATAATACAGATACTATACCACTCTTCACTGTCAATAGTTTGAGTCACCCTGACAAGGCCCGGGCCTATACCAATCACGCTTTCATAGATAAAACAGAGTCGAAGCTGATAGGAAAGCACATTTAATGTTCCATACAATACCAGTAATCAATAATAATGACTAAATAAACAGTTTAGTAAACTACACAAAATTAATGAATTTAAATAGTTTTCATCCATATGAATAATGTTGAATATTAATTTTTTAGCCAACCTATTAATTCTTGTTCAAAAATTCTTATTAATTCTTCTTAATTCAAAAATATAATTTTACATGCCAAACATCTAATTCGTTATCAAGAATTGACCTTAAATTTCATCATTATTTTCAAAATCAAAATGTAAAATATATAACAGGAGAATATATACCTTCACCTGAATATTGTTAGTCAAGTTCTGGTCAATGATCATTTACCAACAAACTTATATATAACGCTGGAAAGTTCCAGTTATACCTAAATTTAAGCGAACTTGATTTAAATTTAATTGATTGATTTTCTAAATTTAGGCAAACTTGCTAAAAAAATGTTAATAGTTTTCAAGAGTCATTTTTTTAAATCTATCAGTGAATAATGTTCAAATGCTGAATCCAAAATTGTGTTAAATACAGAATGCATTAGGTAAAGGCCATACATGGTCAAAGTAGACTGTTATTATTTCACAAGAACAGTTACCAAATAATAACTATAATAATTACTATAATAACTCTGGTGGCAAACACTCGATATTTGTCAAAATTGATAGCAATTAATCACAACTGTGCATGGTTTCCCTGACCAACAAATTATATTTTAAAATTAATATCTCGTAATGCAAATGCTTTACACTAGGCCAATTGATGCAATCATACTAACAGACGCTGGCATCAATAAGGGCCAAGCTTGAGATCAAATTCCTTAAAAAATTCCAACATTTTTTACCCTAAATTTGAATCCAGCACTCCAATATAACATCTTAAAGTGATGTATTTCGTTTCACAAGGAGATGGCTAAGTGGTAAATATCGTATTCGGAAGAATCTGACTATAACATTTGGACAAAATATTGGCCAATTTTGGTCCATATGGCATTTCTCAAAAAGTTAAGAGTAATAACTGGACACTTTGAGGTCAGAATATTATAGGAGTATCAAGCCCGAAGTTAATCAAAATTTGAAGATTTTACTTTGAATATTTCGAATGCATCCTAAATTAGTTGGGATAAACAAGTACCCAAGTACTTATTTTGTTCTTTAAAAGAGACTCAGAATCAAAAACAAAGTTTGAATTTTCTCAATTTTTCATAATTTTAAGCTACCAAACTGACAAATATTAAAATATGCTATTCTGAGATATTCTAAATTTTTGCTGCTTAAGAATATTGATTTTCGAATATTCGTATAGTTTCAGACATGGCTGGGTTTTCTTTTCCATTTCGTAGACTGAGATTAGGAACGCTAGTTTAAAACAAATTCCTTTTCTAAAGGAACCTTGCATTGTACTAGTTCAAATAAAATCTTTTAAAAGTGTAATCTTATTTAAAAAAATTTGCAACAAGTGTGTAAAACTTTTCCCATATATTGGCAGAAACATATCTGCCCTGGGCAATGGTAAATCTTCTATTTTTTTCATCAAAGTTTCATATAAGGTGCATTTTTATTTTCTGTTCTTTTTATACGTTTTTAGCATTTAATTGTGTATATCAGCGCATGTACATTTGGGGTCTCATAAGGTTTAGTGCCATATAGACGATTATTAAAAAAATTTCCCATGTTGGAAGAGACCTACCCTAACCCAGAAGACAATGCCAGATGCGTGCAAAATTGGTTACAATGATTATATTTTGCCAGTTTTAATTTTGATAACATTCGGGAATATCGTACTAAACTTCATTGGACCCTATATTTTTAATTCGATTGTTACTATATCATTTCAACTTTTTCTCTTTTGTTCGGTGCCGTAGATGTCACATTCATGCATGGCACATGTTTCAGGTTATTAATAGACCGTGTACTAAATCTTGCAAACTGAATTATTGTATCGTTCCCACAGCACTACACTGCACTAACAGAATATAGCAGACTTTTTAAGGGAGAAATATCACAATAACTCTCAACAGCTAGAGGCTTGAAATTTTTCAAGTTGATTTTTAGGTTTAAAAAGAAAAAAAAGTCAAACATGCCGATTTTGAAGCCCTAAACTGTAGTTAACACAGAACGTGAGCTATTTCAAACTTTATGATACCAATACCATAGTAGTTGAGTAGGAAAAATAGATTGGCAAATTGGTCCGCAATCTGTACATATCGTTTGCCAAAACATACTTTGACTGGAAGAAACACATACTTGAAAAAGAGGATTTTTGGAAGCCATTTTCTATCCATGTTTAAAATATTAAGTATGGTCGATGATATTTAAAAAGTAGATTTTATGGGACAAATTAGTCGAATCTGTTTCTCTTGTGTGAAAAGGGAAAATTTTGGGCTTTTTCTGTGCTTTTTCATTTATTCGTTCCAGATCAACATTACAAAGTTGGCCATATCAACACAAAATGAAAGTTGCAGGGAAAAAAATAATAAAACAAATTAGAGTAAAGAACATTGTCAAAAGGCGATGTGAATCAGGCCAATCGATGTTAATCATTACACTGTGACGACAATTGCGAACTGCGGCAAAGTATGGTCAAGATCGACAAACGAATAAGCCTTCGAAGAGCAATAGGCTACACGCGAGGTGGCGCGCGGCGAGGTATTGTAATTTTAATCCATTTTTGGGGATTTAGACTGCTAAAGCTTCAACTGCGCTGGCGGGCCGTCGTGGAGTGATGGGAACGAAAATAGCTGCCGAATGCAACACCTAATGAATGACCAAAGTTTGAACCCACGAGGCACTTTAACCCGCAGCCTTGGGGTGCTGATAACCTTACCGGTTTCACACCGGATTGGATAGCGAGCCGCAAGATAAGTCTTGTATGATTGCAAACATTGTAAATTGTATGCTGTAAACGAAAGCTGTTTCATTTCATAGCCCAACCTAAACTGCAACTCAGTGCCACCAGTAAGGCAGAGAGATCAGTAAGTTGATCGAGGTGAACTCATCAAAAGATATTACATTCGCATCTGTACATGGCCTAGGGATTAAAAAACTTCGATTTTACCATTCTGCTATACCAAAATAACATTAACAAGCCTCAAAAGCTCAACCTCAATCTTCATACTCACTGCTTACTTCCGCATTGCGTCACGAAGAAAACTAAAACCATTGTCTCTGAAAATTCAAATAAAACCATTGTTCCTGTACAAACGAGCACTGTGATATAACAATAATAAAAAAATCGTAAGACACTCACGTGTTTTTGTCCGACGCTTCCGTGCAGTTGTTTCCAGTTCAGCCATTTCCACTCGATACAGGGATTAAAATAACATTAAGAAAAACAGATTAACTCTTGCAGCGACAAAAACAGAAGACGCTGATCCGCAACCTACGTTGGCATGCATGCGCCGAGCACAAACATACGAATACTCAATTAGGATTTGCCAAGTATGTGCCACAGATGGATCGCATACAATAAAACACGTATCCTTGTATCTTGCTTGGCGTGGTCATAAATGTACTCAATTATATTTGCATTCTTACCGCGGGGTGTCAGCATGGAACAATATTTTTTGAATGGGAGACTTAAAAAAGCGACATCTCGTGCATCTCTGTAAAACTGTCTATTTAGAGGAATGCACCAATGTATGTGCGTATGTTTTATTTGGTTTCATAATATTCACCTCCACGAACGGAGCATAAAAATAAAATATTTAAGAGACAGGCGGAGCAGTGAAATCATTTAGATTTATAATACTTCATAAATAAATAATACACGATATATCATTGTCCTTTCACACGAAACCGATACTCTACACAAATTTCTTCCCTCGTCCGCGATTCGGAACTGGTGTCTACACGTGAGTTCGTGGTTCCCCATATCGGTAAGCCGTATTCTCTGCTCTCCTCTCCCGCAGGATGAAATCTTAATCCTATCCAATTATTGTTTTTCTTTGAAGTAGACAGGTTGGCAAAATGAAATATTCGAGAAAGAAGATTATTTTGTTTTCTAAAAAGATATTTTTGCGGCGAACGCTCGAAACAATTTTCACCTTGTTTTAAGATGTTTCTGTTAAAACTCCAAAGTTTTGAAAAACAGTGGGAGTTATCTTTACATTGTTGTGCTTGAAAAGGCATGCACGACTGGAACGCGAGTAGGCTGATTTAAAACGCGTGTAGGCTGATTCAAATCAATGATTGAGAACCGGCCCAGATTGGAATAAATTGAATATTTTAATGTAAATATTTGTGGAATTTTACCTACATAATGTACATGCCCTTCTATGGTTTGCTATCAAAGTACATGATATGTTAAAAGCAGTTAAGATAATAAACAAATGTATTTTTAATAGAGATATCGAGATTAAAATTACGATGTAGTTGTAAAAGTGAAGTCTTCTAAACAAAACATCCCACAGTGTTTGAAAAGAGTGAATAATGAAGAACAACCAATTGCAATTGTCACGTATGAACCCTTGGTGCGACACAATGGTTCAGCGAACCATTTCCCTATTTGCTAATTGCTGTGTACGTTTTTTTGGGGGAAATAAAGACATTTTCGTTGCTTTTGATCACGACTCCTTCAAGCAAAAATGAGAAAAATTCTCTCTTCTATTTTTTTTTTTTTTTTTTTTTTATTAAAAATTGGTGCAAATAAGCTGTAGTAATACCTCTGTAAATTCCTTGGTCATTTGCAGCAGTAGGTTAATTTTTTATTAGTTTTATTTAAACAAATGGTTCTTTCGACTACTGCGGCCATGCGCACCAGCAGACTGGAGTAAACTTTGTACGCAATTTGTATAAAGCTGTCATTGAAAATGTTACAAAAGGTTCATAGTTGTAGATTCGGCGAAAGCACATATAACGGGGGCAATCGACAAAACAAGTAGAGCTTAAGAAGCGGCCTGTCATGATTCCACGGGCATTTATCCAACACGAGTGAGACAGCATTCGGTTCATCCCGTGATTCAAAAACGCTCTGTTGACTTGGTGGGATTTAGAATGCTGTTACTTGTGGTAGTTTCATATATTTCTAAATGTATATATACATAGATATCTTTTTGTCAGAAAGTTCTTCCGCAATTCATTCCGATTCAAAATCTATAATTAAGCAGAAGCGCTTTCCCCACATCACTAAAACCTCGCGAAACGTTGACTACAAAATTTTCGCCGAGATTGAGAAAGAGGGTCCATTTCTTTTTAAACCGTGCACAGACTGTGATTTGTTCTACGTTTTCAGATTTTCAATTTCATAAATAAATTTTCCCGCTATTTTGGGTTGGAGACAGCAAGTGAGGGTCACGTAGTGCGGTGTGAGTTACGACTAGGACCGGGAAAATTTGACCAAAATCCATTATATTTTGCCGTTAAAATATAAAAATTGTTGCTCCTAGACATGTAGTGTGGATTGAAAAATACTACAAACTATAAATTTGTTGATTTTCATAATGGAGGCAAGTTGTAATAGTAAAAATGGGATATTTGTTATTTACATGGAAATTGTGATTCGTTCCGATTCGAATTCCCAATGATTCGGTTTAGCTCAGCCCTAGTTACGACACAAAATCGTGTACGAAATCTCGCCCACATGTTCATTACATTATATTTTATTTTACAAAAATCTTTGGGACCCAATTTTTGTTGTGTAATTTTGGATTTGGTGGATTCCGTGTATCATGTTTTAGCAATTCTGAAAATTATATTACAATTATTTTCGAGCAAAGTGGGACTTTACATAGAATCTTCGATGAGGAATGAATTCATTAATTCCATGGCGTATCCACCATGCAATTTCCACCGCGCGCCCATCAGCAGGCACCAGGAAAACATCACTCCACGGCACATCGCGAAGGGAGTCAAGAAAAGATTTCAAGTCACCGCCCTTGAAATTATAAGAAGTGCGGTGAAAAAGAGACTCTTTACTCGTAGGAATAGAGTTTTTAATCTCAGCTGCAAAATAACGTGTTCGGAAGTACGAAGTGAGGGCTGGAGAACCAGGGAGAATACATTACCTGGATATGAGACAAAACAAAAATCCCTTCGGGAAAGAGCGTGAGTCAGGTTGTCGGGGATCCTAGTCATAAATTCTACCATCTGTGTCAGTAACTCAGTAATGGCGAAATTATAAGTTTTAATTCCGGTCAGGTCCGTTGCAGCTAAATTTAACCAGGTATAGTGATGGGCATTAAAATCTCCCATTATAACAGATTTGGCAGATGGACAAGACATCAGAATCTTGTCCAGCCGCAGAGAGATTTCTTTCAGGAAGGAACAATTTTGGGTTGAGGGGGGTCGGTATTCGAAGAATTGGAATGACGTCGATTTCAGAAGCGACTTTCGCAAGCACGAAGGTGATGTAAACTCGAAGGCAAATGCACGAGCTACAGGCAGATCACTATGAACGTAAACAACAAGTCAGCGCATATGCTTCGGAGAATCCTTGCGTATGAGCAGCAAATAATCCTCAACCCTGAAATCAGAAGATGGGATTCCAGGATTGAGGTTGGTCTCGCAGAGTGCAAAGACGCCAGAAATATTTTTCGCAAGAAATGATTCCACCGAAACAAAGTTTCCCCTCAACTCATGAACGTTAGAAAAACAAATCGAAAAATTGTTGACCATGAGATTCTTTCCTTCCTGAGATTCATATTACGGGATGAACGGGACTGGGGGCCATTGGCTTTATTTGGACGCTTCATAATATACGAAGAAAACCAGCGACTGCTCGCTAAGCAGGAAGCATTCCAAGGGAACTGAACTGTCATCGTTGGATGCAGTGAGTGGTATATACTTCGGACGAGAGTATGAACTTTCTAGCACTTCTTGAGATTAAGGTTACGTTTGGTTTACCTTTATTCTATAAAACTTCCTGATAAGGGTGGCCCGCCGGGAGAGAATATCTCCAATCAGTATAGCGCTACAGATTACAAAGGTAATAAGCCCATCCGCCACGGCAAGGCAGTAATCCCATGGATAGGACCTCTCGGTATGTTCACGGACAGGCCACAGCAAATAATTTGAAAACCTTAAAAATTATACCATGTAAGTGCGATATAAATTTTCCATGTCTAAACACAACTACATATTGTAATGCCTTACTATCAAAAACACAACCCGTGAAGGGACATAGAGTAAATATTGTCCTTCTTTCGATAAGATAGCGAAAATATATAGCGCAAATTATTAAGGATGATTTTGTATATCTTTAGAAACTAAAATTAAAATCGCACTTTTCTCATGCCTACCGTCTAAACGATGAATATTATGTGGATAATAGTTTTAAATTAGCTTACTATATTTTTGTGCGATGATTGTAAAGAATCCTAATTTAAGCAGAGCGCTTGTATAAAAAACAGGTCTAGTTTCATATGCTTTTTTTCATCACTCAAACGTTAAAAAATATCAAGAAAAATATTAACGATCTACTTATAAATTACGTAGCTTAAATTTCGCAGAAGTGAAATTACCAAAAAGCTTGGAAACTCTTATATGAGACAGAAATTGGATCCATCAAAACTGCTCTATTTAAAGACTATTATCAATTTGACATTGTTTTAAAATAGACCGTTTTGAATCAAATATTTTGGACATTATGGGACATTACCGGGTGTGTGATATTATACCTTCCTTGTTTATTATATTGAAGTCAAAAACATTCACATCAATTGCTATTTCATATATGAAAAAAATTCTTTATGGCTATTTGACATTCCAATGTAATCCAATATGTTGTAAGAGTAACACATTCTACCTCTAGTCTGAAATATAATTTTGCAAACCATGAGCCACAGATGGACCGCGCCTCTTCGGCGCGATTCATCAGTGACTCATACTTCACAAAATATATTCGGTCAAATAATTTACAACCGGTTGCGCAGTGAATAGCTAGTTAGTCATGGCCCTTAAATGAAGATAGTCATATTGATACCATGCATCTATGGGCCATGTTTTGTTAAGTGTAAACAATTTTATCTTTGAACCAAAGCACTCATAACTAACGAATGCTTGTTTCAGCACACTTCAGAATGAGTGATGTAAACGATGTGGAATTCCAAACAACGGAAGAGTGGTCTGAGGTTACGTGGTTACGTAATATGCGTAAGGTAACGTGAGTGACCACATCGCCGCTCAGTGGCAATAAACTTCGGCGTCGCGATTCATATGTGGCCAATGCTTGACAAAATAAAAATTCTTACTGGGCGGATACCTTGTATCGAAATATAAACAGAACGATAAAAAGGCATGACAGTTAAATATGGATTCTTTGCCAAATATGGGCCACTGATGATAGAATTTAATAAAAAAGCAATAAAAATGCTCTACGAGAATGAGATATGATGAAAATTCAATAATTGAGCACTCAGCGAACAAAAATGAAAATAAAAATATGTATAATTTACGGAGTTAAACAAGTGATAAAAAATATCAATGATTTTAAATATATTGTATTTAACTCCTAAATAGAGCTACACACTTCTATCTAATGATTCAAATCCATTAATATACGATACATTTATATTCGAATAAGATTCGAACTGTAAATGATTCCGTTCTTCCAGTCCTACTTGTGCTGCTTTTCATTACAAGTAATATCTAATATTCGTGAAAAAGCTCAAAAAAAGTAAAAAATCGTCAGCAAGTTTCAATCGCGTAACACACGTTTATTGCATTGGACAACCACGTGAAAGTAAGTATTTAAAATTCCAGTAAAAGGATAGCGACAGTTTTGCCTTAAATTTTTGTGACATCCGGTAAATATATATATAATCGGATTTTATAAAAGTAGACATCAAACAAAAAATTTACATTTTTCTTAGTTCAGTCTGAAATATTTGAGCTATATAACTTTTATCAAATATTGGACTGATTGATCGCGCCGCACGATCTGTGACTAGGGCTGAGCAGAAACGAATCCTTTGGAATTCGAATCTGATTCGAATATTTTTTTCGAATCGGATCGAATCATTAATTCAATTTAAAAAACAAATATTCCATTTTTACTATTGTAACTTGTCTCCATTGTGAAAATAAAAGATCTATAGTTTACAGTGTACTCTTAAATCACACTATAAGAGCAACAATTCCAATATATTAACGACAAAATGTAATCGATTTTGGTCAAATTCGACCAAAATCGTTTGCATTCCGTCGTTAAAAAGGAAAATCCTGGTTCATTAAGCTCGTTTTTGTTCCTATGAACGACTCACAATTGATTTAAATAAATTGTGCTTCGAATCGATTTGAATTAACGAATCGAATTGTCCATCCCTATCTGTGACTCATACTTGACAATGGTAGAGACGAATTATCCTTCCCCCAAAAAAAAATATCAATTGGATTTTCATGGGGTTCCAAAATGTCCAATTTTTGGTCAAAACTCCAACACCAAAAGCTCAAAATATTTCTTATTCAAGATTTTGTCTTTGATATAAATCGTCTTCAGAAGTTTAAAATCACATGCTCTAAAAAGAGACTACCGCGATTGACGAGAATGGCAATTCAATTTCTATGGATATTTTAATAACGTATAACTTTTGTTATTGTCCTTTCTCCTTTTCTTATCTTCTGTGGTTTTAATCAAAAACCGTGTTTTGCGTCACACGGAAGGATTTGCTGACTCAAATAAGTTTATTATAGAAACAAAATAACATAATATCGACAAATGCACGTAGAAAGTTTAAAAAAGATTTTATCCCTTGTCGTCATTATTGGTGATTACTCAAACACAGTAATTTGTACATTCCAATCTTTCCTTAATATAGTATGGGATTTAAGTACTTCCGTCTTCGTTTACTTGCTGAACTTGCTCTCTTGGCTTTTTTTCTCCCTCACATTTTTTCTTTCCCTCTCCTCTTTTTCATAAGTTTATCACCGTCGTTTTTCAATTTGTTTTTCTCTGATACTTTGTTTTATATTCACCAGTAGCTGCACATTCCCTCTCTTTCCTCATCTCTTTTTTATATGAAACTACACAATCGAAAATTTTATTTTGTCGTGCATGAACCACAGATGGACCGCGCCTAGACGGCGCGATCCATCGGTGGTACGCGCTCAACAAAATATGATCGAGCAACTTTTTCTCATTAGAATCTTCTTTTTTCACTCTTCGTGCTTTCCTTCATCCTCAATTCTCTACCTTCTCCACCTTTCTTATTTATCTCTTCTTTTAACTTTGTCTTTTTTTTATACAAAAATGTTGACACGAAGCGCATATGTTCATCCGCCAGTAAGTCGACCTCAGTGCGTTGAGAGCCATGATGAAATATTTCCAAATTTCGTCATCTCCATGGTGTGGAATTACCGTAAAGTTTTAATCCTGTAAATCGGATAATAAACGGCGAAATCCCACAAATAATGTTGATATATTGTGTGAAGAATAAAAATCCATGGAAACAAGTCCTTAATTTGTCGGTATTTAATCCCATTACTTCAGTGCTTTATCGACCTCTACGACCTTTCTGTTTATTGGGCGAGTCTGACTGTTTGTAATGTTACTTAGAATTAGTTATATTTTATCATTATAAGCCACCTAAAATATCAATATTTGGCATTCAACCTCACAATTATATGAATTTTAACGCACGAAGTAAGATAAACAGTAACATGTCATAATAAACAGGAAACGGATGCTATGGTTTTGCAAATCCGTGAGTTGAACGATATGGCAACATTTTAGGTGGCAGAAGCGGGGGGGGGGAGAATTGGGAAATGATTGAAAATAACGAAACGAACAATTTTCATATCTACATTAGGGCTGAACAATTCGATTCGGTGATTCGAATCGATTCGAAGCACATTCTATTAGAATCAATCACGAATCTTTCATAAAAACAAAAACTTGCTAAATAAACTAGAATTTCATTTCCAACGACAAAATACTATCAATTTTGATCAAATTTGACCAAAATTGATAGCATTTTGCCGTTGAAATATTAAAATTGTTGCTCTTAGATAATGTAGTGTGGATTGAAAAACATTACAAACTATCAATTTCTTGATAATTAAGGTAATATTAAAAATGGGATATTTGTTAAATATAAAAAAAAATTAGTGATTCGTTCCGATTCAAAAAAAAACTTTCGAATCAGATTCGAATTCGAAATGATTCTGTTTCGCCCCATCCTAATCTACATTTCCATTTTGTGTTATTTTGTGCATTTAAAATGTGTTAGTGAATCAAATATTGCAATTTTTGCAGGATATTTTTCTGATAGTTTCAAGAAAACGGTATATATGAATATATTTCTATTAGAGTCGCATATAAACCTATAAAATGCCCCGATGCCTATAGGCAAAAACAGTTGATTTTGTTTTGCAGTCGCGATCTTTCCAATTAAGCCATGGTCACACAATATATTATATCCTGGGTTAAGCATATGCTACTACCCGGACTCGCCGGGACTCGAACCTGATATCTTCAACCGGCGATGCTATAATTTCAACTCCTTTGCCATTGCACTCGCCTAGTCAATATATGATTCCGTAGAATGAACTGTTGATTCCTATGCATATTTTCATTTGATAGGGAATATGGGGCGGTGTAACTAGAATTCTCCTCTTTTATGAGACAGTTTTATGAAATATTTTGATGAAACGGCGCAAAATTTCTGCAAAAACAATTGGGAGAATCGATTAGGAACATCACTCAAATATTTTTACCAGTCAGGCATTATATTTACTAAATTAAACGGTAAATTTGATAAAATTTGATCGAAAAGTTAGATTTCTGATTGAAAGTTCCTCGGGAGTTCTTCGAAACACAGCCTAGACATCTATATTGTGTGCGATATTTGAAACATCAAGGTAAAATCTATGCGATTGTTCTGAAAACGTGCGTGTTCTAACCTCCCTTAGGTTGTCTTCGTGTATTGTCTGTATTGTAATATCGGTTTCGTGGAACATTTTCGTTTTTTTTTAAGATCTCTATCTTCAATGTTATTTTGTTTGACTAAGTATAGAGTTAAGAGAAATCGTGCACATTAGGCCCGATTTATCATAACTCTGTGCTTGGTTCGTACATAGTTTATCATATCATCACGTTTGGTAGATATTTAAGATAGATTTAAAAGCTTTTAACAAAATTCATCAAAATCTTATGTAATTTGGACACTCTGGGCACTGCAAACTACTCTACAAAGTTGTCTAAATTTGAGCATGGGCCTGAAAAATACGTCAATAAAGCACGTGTTTTATGATTAGTTTTAATAAAAAAAATTTTTTTTTTCTTCATATCGGTGGAATTTGATTTTCCCCTTACCGAGAAAAAAAATTTTTTTTTCACAATTTTTGGCAATTTCTGAAAAAGTTTAGTAAATTTTCTATTATAGTTTTTGTTTCGGTGCTTCTGAATTTAGAATTTCGTTAGGTAAAACGCGCCTGAATTTAACAAAAACTTGTTGGAGTAAAAAGTCGAGTGTAGGAGTAGGTCGGTGTTTTGAATCGCATGAGTAACTTTGCTGATAATTATTTTTGTAAATTTTTTAGAATGTTTAGTAAATATTGCCTGAAGTTTTTCGCGTTAGGTTGAGAGAAGAGATGGACCGCGCCTATTATTGTTTGACTTATCCTACAAAAATTAAAATTATTATAGGTGGTGGTCGAATTTTGAGAGAGCATTATTATGATAATTATTTATGCGACAAGATCTAAGCAAATTTTTATAATGTTTTATTTATTCTTGAAATTAATTACATAGGAATCTACATTTAATTCGGCGGAATCTTTGTTATAATATATCCAACGAAAATAAACGTTACTTATTAGCTCAGAAATTATTATAAAAAAATTATTAATTTTATTATAATTTTAATATTCTTTGGTTTGCTTCCTTGGTGAAATATTACATGGATAATTGGTATTGAATATACACATAATAGCTCAGAAAACATTTAAAAAAACCCCCTTTATTTTTACTTTTTTGTTGAAATGCACCTCCAGTAAGGCGAAGACCACTTTTCAAAGATCCAACAAACGGTTTCTTAAATGGTAAAGAGCCGCTTGAAATGTAATACTGGAAACTGCACTCTACGCTCCAAGTGGTAGACATCTTTAAACGATGACAGAACCGGTATATCAATGTGCAATACGTGATATCTGCTCTGGGCGACAATAAAATCATCTAACACGCATTTAGCAGGTTGATCAAGAATGATGAAGATGGTCTCTGAAAGTTTTTCGCCATTTTCTTAGCTTAGGTTTTTTCAGGAGAATACAAATTTTTTTTCCAATAAAATATGGCAAAATCTTTTTTAAAAGGGGACCTTGTTGAAGACATCGATTACAAAATAACTAAACCGCCTTAATACTTGAACTCATGAGCGGTTGGAGTGGTTGGGTTATACAAGGCGTGTTGTTTCCTAAACATCTCTCACTGTTTATATATTTTATTGTAAACAAAACTGAAATTGATTTTATGATAAGGAGATAATGTTAACATAAATATTATCAAACAATATAAACAGAAAACTTTCGACGTTTTAGATCTTGTGCGAGACGAAAAGGCAATACACGAGAAAAAATTTTCTCGATTCCCGAAGGGAAGAAAAAGTTTCACACTAAAAAATGTATCATGTTATCACAGCAGGATCGAAAATAAAAATTAAACTTTGTTATTTCTAATATTTTTCCTACCAGATTAAAAAGGTAAAATTCGGATGAGTCTGGATAAACTTTTAATAAAGCCTTGGGCAAACTCTCGTGAAAGGATTAGCACAGTATAGCAGATTAGAAATTTAGGCTAAATCTTGCCAACGGAATGCACTCGATTTTCGCTTTTGGATTTGAGTGTAATTGAAAATGCGTCGCGTTTAATTCCGTTTAAGCTAATATTTGTAATTCGTAACCGTAAATTACTTGATTATCATAATAAAGACTGTAATAGTAATAGTAAAAAAGTGATAATTGTTATTTTTATGGAATCAGCGATTCGAACTGATTGGAAAAAATTATTCGAATCGGATTCGAATTCCAAATAGATCGCTTTTGCCCAGCCCTATTTGAGGATTCTGAAGTGACTAGAGTAGATTCGAGACTGATAGATACTCAACTCAAAACGGGATTTTGAACTCAAAGCGAAGTGACTCATTCTCACCACAAGCTATCAATTTCCGGGTAAACAAAATATTCATATTTCCGTAATAAAAGAGATAAAATTTAACTAAAATATTTTTCCAAGAAAAAAAATTTTAGTTGAAGCCATTTTAAATTTAACAGCATGTCCCTTTGTTCCATTTTTATGTACAAAAACATCACATAATATCTGCTTTTTCGATATTATATATTACATCACAACTATATAATATAACTTACAACTTAACTTTTCGAAGAACCGATTAAAAAATAAAAATAAATGCCTTTCAATTACGGTACTCTTCATTTTGATGAATATTTTTTTGATGTATCGAATCAATTACACAATGCTTACATGCTAATCTTGTCATAAAATGGCGTCATCATTTTTGTCGGAAATAAATTATGCTAATGAATCAAATCAGAAGATTCTGATGATTTCTTTTTCACACATATGCGAAACAAACACATGGCGGATATCGCAGCGTTTTCAAATGTTTAATATTCTTTTTATATTTGTATTCTTGAAATCATTGTTCAAAATAGAACTTAGTTTTTGTGACTCATTTCTTAAGAAAGCGTCTATTATTTCGGTATCTGAAGGAAGTCTTGTAAGCGTGTCGATAAATATTCCCGAAACGAAATATGTTTTGTCTAGTATGGGCACTGATGGATCGCGCCGTCAAGGCGCGTTCCATCTGTGACTCATACTTGACAAAACATATTTCGTTTCTAATTGAGTACAACTCATACCAAATGTAAATAATCATCGATCACCGTGACTTTGTTTTGGTGACGTCATAAGAATAATATCTTCGCTTTTGATATACGATAAGAAATTTGTTCTGGATGAAACGTGCTTCCGTAATGACCTATCGATCAAATGACGTAACTCTTGTGCTCTGTCGCAGCGTTTTTTAACAAAGACTTCTTTTTAAAAAGAGTTTGAGATGATGTCAAAACGATTTTTTGCGTATGAGCTTATTTGTCGACCCACCTCTTTTTTATATCAGATAGCAGGTTTTTAGAAACGAACTCATGTATTTTTGTCAAGCTTCATATGGGATATGTGTAACATGCTCCTCGACTGCTTGCAGTCTTTTATAAATCTTTTTTTTCTTTCGTTTAACATATTCTTCCGTTTAACATAATTTTCAATACACAAACGTTTCATTAACAAAATAAAAAAAATTGTATTCTTTATTTGTCCCAGACGAGCCTCATTATTTGGAATTTGAATACATAAAACAATAAAACTAAACACTTACTATTATTTTAGGGTGGATCAGATTTGAAAACAAAAAAGTTTTTAATTTGAGATCATTGTGATTAAATGGGCTGTCGAAAACAAATTTTTGAATTTTGAAGATATTTTTTGACTTTAATATACATATTCCCTCCAGAAACATATATATAATATATTTCAAGGAATATCTATTATGACATTAGTGCCGGCACTCAAAATGTACAGTCACATTGAATACATGAATTCAAATCACGATTGGGTGAATCACTTTTTTCTCATTTCTCTGAAATGCGCTCAACGTTTCTAGAAATTTAAAAATATCAACATTTTTGGACCCATTTCGTAATTTGTAACATTCCAAAGTTGTGCTTTTTTTTTATATAGAACTATCGGAAATATGTTTTCAAAGACATGCTTTAACAGGTATGGACCAATGATGGATCGCGACTCAGTGTCGCGATCCATCAGTGACCCATGCTTGTTAAAGTAAAATCCCTCATGGTAATTTACGAAACAGTCAAAATCCTAATTCCCAGCACGACGAGACCCTATTATGGAATTTCATACAACAATACTATATAAGGGAAAATATACACAAGAAAATTATAAAGATGACATATCTGTGTCAACTCAGCCATAAATATACCATATATCATAATTTATTCAAAAATTTAAAATGAGTCATAAAATTAGATAGAACGTTGTCTTGACAAATCACAGAACGGCATGAACCGATTTTTCATTTTTTTTTTTTCATATCGTTAGTTCAATTTCCGTCGATATTCTTTAATATCTCGAATAAATAAATATCTTACATATGGATATAATACAGGGATACTCAAATATTTTACAAGGATATTCAGAAGTTTTTGGCATATTTTACAACGTATTTGGGAAGAAACCTTACTCGGAGAAGAGTTGATAAATACACCGAATCACAGACAAACCTTTTATTGTCGATAATAACATATGCATAACCATATTATCTATACACCTCAAATAGGCGAGCTTTGCTTAACGACTTCTATATGTAAATATGCCTGTTTTTCCTTTAAAGAGGGATTTGGATATTCTGACATTTATTCAATCGCGGTTCGAAGCTTCGGAGTTCAAGCCTTGGTGAGTCTCGCTCGTTATTTCATGTCGATCACTCAGCCCAAGGTGCAGGCTAATATCTTGAATAGTATCGTCCACATCGAAAAGTTTGTCTTTCCCACATAATCTGAAGTTCTTCGTTTATAGGTGGACACGAATAAATTGTCTTTCTTGGTGGTCCACTCAAATGCGTGATTGTAAAAAAATGGCGGCAAAAAATGACCTGACAAATACATTTCACAGACACAGTCTACATATCTTACGGGAGCGTCAAAATGACATATTTATACAAATACATATATCTAAATTAAACATTCCAATAATCAACTTCATTTCAGTGTAAAAGTTTGTAACACCATGGTCGACAATAAACATTTCTGAATCAAGCTTGGGCGATAGATGGAACGCGCTTACAAGCGCGGTCCATCAATCGCCCACGCTTGATATGTAGTACTCTTAAACTTCTTTAAAACGAAACTTATTATTAGTCAAATTTATAGTTTCAAAACAATCACTTGTTGGGAGAAAAGAACTTCAAAAATTGACCAAACTTTCTCCTTTTTATGAAATATGACCTATTTGGTAATCTAAGATAAATATTAAATGTCTTTGCCCTTTATGTAAAATCATTAAAC
>OZ023151.1:13959830-14129359 GCA_963675895.2 Styela plicata | reverse complement strand
TCCATGTCATTTATATTACCGAAACGACCGTAAATTACAAGAGGGCGTTTCGATATAGTTCTCACTCGCTCCAGGTGTTTCTATGGTTTTCAATCGTTTCGATAGTTAAGAGTAACCGCATAATACTGAATATTAGCGCAAAAAGTACGGTACGATCAGGCGGTACAAATATAAATTAGGATTTGATTATAAGGAATTTTTGTTCAATTTTATCTTTTAAAGCATTTTCCAGGCTAGATCCTCACTAATCAAAAATGTAGGCATGGGTTCTTAACGTACCGCACCGGTATCGTAACTTTTCAAGCCACCACCAATACAGAACTGAGAATACCCCCGGCCCCTGTAATACTAATCTTCAAAATTCGTGTCTTCCCTGGTCACCAGTCCGTTATTTTGGCAATAGGAAGGGTGCAACTATGAACTGTTTTGACAAGCTGTATGAGCACATCTCATAACAGTATCAGCTTAGCAATGCAGTTTGCTTCAACATTTTGCTTAAAGACCACTTCCACGGAAAAACAAAATTATTCATGCCCCTCGCAAACTTTTAGCAGCTTTGAATTCAGAGTTAAAGAACCCCTGCGATGTGCACTAATGCAGAATCCCTTAACCAGTTGCGTTCTCTCCTAATCTGACGTCTTAATAGGCCATGATTCCATCTATCACAGACTAAATTGACATACCATTTCAGTATAGACATAGCTTTTTAGTACCGTACAGAGTAAGGGCAGAGCAATAGCATAGGTACCGTGCCGGTACATATTCTAGTCTCCAGTCCCTACTGCGTAGGCCTCACCCCAAAACGCTCCACCTTTTAACTCTGAATTGGACTGCTGAAGGTGTATGAGATATTGCATCCATATCGTTCTGCGATGTGCATATGGGATAGAGTCAATTTATATTATTTGACAGTCAATTCGTACCCTGAAGAAACTTCAGTGGACTTGGCTGCTTGATCAGTGATGTGAAAGGTCATGAATACCTGTATTATGGTTGAATATATTGCTCTAATATTTAATTACGTTTAAAAATTAGCGATTTTTCAGGCGTAATCACAATTTGTTACAAAAACCATTTCCATCATTTTTATGCCCCTCCAGGTTTTGACACGACTCAGAAAATTAACACAACAATATTCTATTCACATTGTGGATTGAAAAGCGGTTTAAATTTCTGGCTAGAAAAACTATTAGAATAATTCAATATATTTCAAGCTATTGAAATAGCGAGAGCAACTTCAGGAAACCATTGTAAATTTCTAAAACATGATCTGTTTTAGAATAGCGGTTGAAGATGTGGTAATTCAAACAGTCACACCCACCCTGAGCATTGATCGAAGTGCCTAGGTATGATTTGAAAAGAGCTCAACTATTCAATAACATTAGGATTGTGTACTTGACGTTTAATATTTTTTCATTTCAGAAAAAGGTTCAGAACATTACTAAGATATAACCGTAGATTTAACAGAAAAAATGGTTCAGCCAACAATATCGATTGTGTTTTACAAGGATGCAATGGATCAGTGTCATACTTTTAATTCAAGATTAATGGCTGAGAGAAGAGTTCGTTTACCATATCTTGACTCACAAACTGGAGTTGCACAAAACAGTTGTAATTTACTCTTCGATAGATGGCAAAGGGGCCCTGGTCTTGAGCCAAATCAAGTCTACACTTATCCAAGCAAACGGTGGAAAAAGAAACCGAGAACTGCGCCGATGTTAGATCCCTTTTCTACTCAAACCCATAATAAGACATCAACTGGACAGTCTGTGCTAAGTTTAGAACCGCAAATCAATGAGAACTCAAACAGTTCATCAGGACAGGGTATAGATTTTGATGCAATGAGTGATATTCAAGATGCAGGTGCTGATGAATATGGTGATGATGATGATGAGGATTACGATGAAGATCCAAGACATAGAAAACGGGGAAGAAGACCGAGAGGAGGAGGACGGGGTGGAGGTAGAACTACGCGAAGATCTGCTATTGAAAGAGACGAGGAGAAAGAAAAACCACATCCATGTGTTTATTGTGGAAAACGTTACAAAAATAAAACTGGACTTAATTATCATATTCAACGTTATCATCAAGATGAAGCGGATGCTGATGAAGACTATAATCCAGGAAATGATAACGATACTCAGAGTATCGCAGATCAGGACTCAAATCAAGGAAATTCTTCAAAATCCAACATGCCATCATCAAGAGCTGGTAGTATGGCTGGATCAAACATAGGCGAAGATTTCGAAGAGGAAGAGAGGTCAACAAGAAGTAAAAAGAAAAAGGAAACGGTCAACAGCGCATATTGTGATTTCTGCCTCGGAGATGCTGATGAAAACAAGAAAACAGGTGAATCAGAGGAGCTTGTATCGTGCTCAGATTGTGGTCGTTCAGGACATCCGACATGTTTACAATTTACTGACATTATGACCATGAATGTGAAGAAATATAAATGGCAATGTATCGAATGTAAATCGTGTCATCTTTGTGGAACTTCAGACAATGATGATCAGCTTTTGTTTTGTGATGATTGTGATCGTGGTTATCATATGTACTGTCTCTCACCTCCAATGGACGAACCTCCTGAAGGAAGTTGGATTTGTGATCTTTGTGAAGCAGATAGGAAAATACGAGAAGAAGGCGACTCTAAAAAGTCTTGATGATGAGTGCTGGATGAACTAGCTTATTGTCAGTTACTTTGTTATACAGATACACTGAAGGGAGTGCAAAAATGTGAAAACTGACACATCACAAATAGAACAATAGACTAATAAGAAATATTTTGACCAAACATGTTTTGTTTAAAATAAGTCACTGATGGCCGCTTAGATTCATGCTTAGCAAAGTAAAACTTCTGAATTATTACAATGCTATCGTCAATCATCTAGACTTATGGCAATGTCATCTGTCAAAAAATTTTAAATTATCATGATGTTGAAGCTTTATGAATAACTAGAAAAAAATAGCATGTGTGCCAGAAACCCGGAGGAAACAGAGGTTCTGCCATTCTGTTGTGGGCATTTTTTGGTTGAATATAGATTTATTCTAATTTGTTGAAGAATCACTGCCATCTTGAATTAAATTTTTTCATGTTTCTGATTATCTAAGTGTGAAACACCTGGAGTTAGCAATTCAATGATTTGAATACAATTTATTCAAAGCAGTCAAAAGCCAGGTATCGGTGTAACCATATGACGAACCTCTCATGTGGATACCAGTTACAAATCGAGATGGAGGTTTTTTTACTCATTTTCCCTGTACCTGGGAATCAAAAATATGTTTCAGCACAATATTAGGAGTTTTCTAGAATATCCAATATTGAAGATTTTGGGAAAAATTCAATTA
The DNA here is from genome assembly GCA_963675895.2 of Styela plicata. Taxonomy (NCBI): domain Eukaryota; kingdom Metazoa; phylum Chordata; class Ascidiacea; order Stolidobranchia; family Styelidae; genus Styela; species Styela plicata. The sequence continues at coordinate 14,126,014 of OZ023151.1, read as the reverse complement.
TTGGTAAAAAAAATGACTAAACCATTTCCAATCCCTGTTTTGACAACTTTATTCCTTACCATATTTGAGTACCCTTTGATAAGAAAGTCAGGCTTATGCATTGAGGGATGAATCAGAGGAGATTTTTACTGCTGCCAGATTTTGCTTGAAACTTGGAATTTTAAACTGCCGGCTTCCCTTCAAAACTTTTTCAAATGAGCTAAAATTTCGTATGTTTTTTTTTTTATACAACCGCTCCTTTTGAGAGGGTTGTAGATATGTTTTCCATGAATTTCATTACTCTGAACCACTTTGATAGACATTGCAGAAAGTGAAACACTGTGCTTGTAAGGAGTCCGGCTGACTATTCGCATATAATCATCGCTCGCAGGATTCGAACCTTTGTCAAAATACACCTAGCGATTTAACAGTTTGATGAGTAGGAGAAAAGTAGATTGATCTAGGACTCACCAGACAAAATTAAGCACATCGTCTATAACAGATATACCCAAACTAGAATAGGATTTAATTTTCATTTTGCGGGAGAGAAAAGCCAGAATACGGCTTTAACAGTATGGTAACCTCGACATCTCGTGCAGATACAGGCCCCGCATCGGGGGGGGGGGGGGGGGGGGGGGGGGGGAGATTTTTGGCTGGTGGAGGAAGTCGTGAGCAACGCTTACGTAAACCACCGTTCGTCGGCGAGGCGTTCAACAGACCTCTCGCATATGACCATTCCCCAGGCCCGGGACGTCAGTGATGCATAGTTCGCATTTCCGATTGAGCTAATAGAGCACCCAAACTGCGAGCCAAATCTGGTCATCCTGATGTTTGTATTGATTAAAATTGATGCTTTTCACTTCAAATGGAATCATTATGTTTATTTCCATTTTATCATCACAGCCAAGGCTGGCGGTACGAAGTTAGGTACCGTACAATTGAATATCATGGTGCGAAGTTCGATATTTTTTCGTACCGTGCCGTGCTTTGTTTCGTACCTAAACATGCCACATTCCAATTCCTGCCATTTGCACGTAGCACCGCCACGAAAACAGGATAATGCTTATTGTCCATCTATGACGCCATCATACTTAAGTCTCGCTCGCACTCAAACGTTGGTTTGCACAGTGCTTTCTCGCGAATTTATGTTGGCAGGAATAAATTTGTGTGACTGTACTTACCTAAAAGCGGGTATTCAGTCGAGTTACCTGGTGCTTCTATGCGTTTCAGTATTCCATACTATAGCTGACAAAAATGGGTTGGAAGCCGCGACTTTCCTGTATGTGCTCGTCTTAACTTTACTGCTACGAATGCCGAGTGCAAAATATCTGATTGCGATTATAAAAATACTACGAAAAGAGGGGCGAAGTTCATTCCAAGCCGTTTGCTAGACCATCTTAAAAAAATGCATCCAGATGAGTTCAAAAAAGAGAGGAAGTACAAACGCGCAAACAAAGACATGAGCTCATTTCGAAATACATTCCTGGTTCACGTGAGCAGTCAGGTATAAAGTTCGATCGCAAAAAAATTGAGGTTCACTCCAGCAAGGAAGAAATTCGACGGTATGCGGCGGAGGCGGTCACGACGAATGGTTTGTCCCTCTCAGTTTTCGAGAATGCCGAAAATTAATTGCGCTCGATACTACAAAAACTAGAGATGTCTTTGAATTGTAAAACCGTAAGAATATTAACACTTGAAGCTGCTGAAACTAGAATGGATGTGGTAAAAGTCAAGTTTTCGGGACGTATAGTGTGCGTGGATATCGATTTATGTACTAGAAGAGGGCGACACTTTTTAGGTATAACTGTACAAACATTTATAGATGGAGAATTAGAAGTGAAAACTATGAGCGCCGAGTTCGATGTTTTGAAAGTCGGCGAACTGATGAGGATGGATGCCGAAGAAATACAAAATGTGCACGATCAAGATGTTGTTGACGAGAATCAAGAAACTGAATCCATCATTGTAGCCTGGACGAGGCTCCGAGCGACATCACCACCGCTTTCGACGGCGTATTATCAGTTCGTTGTGCCGTCCATACTCTACAGTTGAGCGTTCATGATGTCATTTGCAAAAACGACGACATTAAAAAATCAGGTTCAGATGTTCGCAAAGTAATTAACAAATCCCATACACAGAATATGCACCTGGTTTTCAAACAAAATGGTAAACCCCTGCTCAATTAGCTGGACCGTGGAACGCGATGGTGTTCAACACACAATATGTTGATCAGCATGGTGAAATGCGAAGCATTTTTTAACCGAATTGCTCTGGCCAACGAAGCCTTGTCAATCGCAGGTGAAACTTGGTTGCTCTTGTTCATCGAAGATCTACTGCAAACATTAAAACCCCTTTACGACACGACAATCGCAATGCAGCTAAGGGTTACTTACCTGCCGGAAAATTTTTTTTTCGGTCAGAACACCGATAATGTACAAACAAGACTTAGCAGATTAAGATACCAATAGTGAAAAATCAGACGAGGATATTTTTGATCAGCTTTTGATTGCCAGCGAAAAGGAAAGGCCTCCTGTGACAGGCTTAAAGATTTGTGAAATTGATGTCTTTAATAATACAACACGCATTGATGAAAATGTAAATTATTTTGCATAGTGGCATGCATACCCGAGTTATAACCCGAAAAAAATTGTCTGACGTTGCTGTAGCTCTTCCGGTAACACAAGCCAGTGTGGAGCGCATGTTCTCAGGTTTGCGTTATATTTTGGATGAGCTACGCTTGGCCTAAAAGGAGACATAATTGATGCAATCATGTTTTTGCGTTTCAATAATCATTTCTCTAGCCTGTGAATGTAATTAGCTTTCAATTTCAGTCGGGCAAACTTGAAGAGGCGGACTCTTTATTGCTTGATGGGAACGGCATTTTTAGTGAATTATTCACCAATAAATTTGGTCGTAAATTTCATCTTTCAACCAAAAGTTTGATTCAAACGAGAATTTTTTAGTGAAATGCAATTTCCACATTTTCTTTAGTAGTTCCCAAACGTTTGATTTGAGCTTCATCAGCCAAGCATGGACAATACCTGAAAATAGGCGGGCCTCGTTTAATGCTCAAGCAATGGTGGTTTGCTGAACATTTACAGCTGATTATGTTTGTATTTGTTTGCACTTTTCATGTTAAATTTTTATTTTAACAACGGTTACATAAAACTTCTGATATATTTAAACAAAATGTGATTACATGTTATCTGTTTCTATGTTATTAAAAATTGACAAAAAAAATTGGTGATTGGTGGGATTGTCCGGAATCGAAACACCGTATGTCAACACAAAAATTGTTGAGCGGTCTATTTGAGAATTTGGTTACAAGCCATGGGAGGGAGATTAAAACGTTTTTATTGCAGATATTGGCTTTTTCAAGAATTTCGTGTAAGTACGGTACGAAACACCCTTTCCTAAAAACGTACTAGTACGAGATTTGGTACGTTAAAAGAACAAAATTAATCGTACTTATTTTCGTACCGATACGAAGTTCGGTACGGTGTACGAAAAAATTAATATCGTACAGTTCGATATGGATTTTTTTGACCAGTACGGTATGAAACATACACCAACACCCAGCATAAAACAAGTCCCTCAAGGGCGAAAGACTTTAGCAGGGCCGCATCCAGACCGACAAAATGCCAGGTACTCAGACATCGGAAGAAAATGGGTTTCAATAAAAATGAATTAAAATTAATTAAATAAAAATGAATATATTTGCCTTACAAAAAAGTCTTCAGAATCGACTACTTGTCGATAATTTCAAGCTTGAAATGTATAAATGCAGCCAAGCAACGATTACCTGGTTTTAATTAAGGTAATACCTAGTTTTGAAAGTGAAACTTGGTTATCTAGTAATACTTTGCCTAGTTTTGTGATACATTTGTTCTACTTCACCCAGTTAAACCAAAAACTTACAAATATCGGGGCGCTTCGATCTGCATCAGATGAGCTAATGTCTCTTTTGTACTACTTCTGCGTAACTAGGTAACCCACTTTTAAATGCATATAGGGCATTTTAATGGATTCGAACATGGAATTTTATGATCAAATTCAAAATCTATTTTATGACGAATATCTAGTTTACCCAATTTCTTTTGCTGGTTACTCCTAGTGCGTTAAAACTTCAAAAAGAAATCTAGGTAAAGTCAGCTGCTGAACCAATTTTAGGTTGGTTCGTTTCTCCATGGTAAAATCCCATTCATTAAAATTAGTATTTCATGGTTTGTAAGCCAGTAGCCACACTTGGGAGACCATAGCGATTCTGTTCACGTATTTGCCAGTTTTAATCGGCCTCTCGGAATAGCTTCAAACTCGGTATCATCATCATAATGTCATCAAGGAAGTCAATGAGTCACTCTGTTAAATCTGTTCCGTTTGATTGTGTGACAAATTAACTCGGATTAATATTAAAGCATGGCCACAAATGGACCACGTATCTTTTGTGCGTTTCCCCTGCGATACGTTTTTTGCGCTTTGTATGGCTTCGCTTGAATAGGGGAATGCAGAGGTGTATACAGACGGAAAAGGTGGTTTCTTATCACTCGCCCACCCGGTTCACTGTGACAAATGTGTAGTTAATTTACTATTCATTTCCATCCTCAGAATATTTCCAAAATTCAAAACCGCCTTGTCGATGTGATGGAAGCCAAGTATGGGCTGTTGATGGACGCACCTTGGCGGCGCGTTCCATCAACAGCCCATACTTGGCCAAAAAGGTATATTTTGTGGCTTTATTTAAATATCACTGAATAAAATTACTGTGAAACAGCAGCAATTTTACTGCACTTTTGTTACAGTGTTATGTTGCAATTTTTCTGCTTATGGCAAGACTTATCCGCTTTATTCCAGAAGGCTTTTTTGTTTAATATTTCGATACATAATACTAGTATTAATTAGAGATTTGCAGAAGTGAGACATATTTTGTATTATTAACTATAAGGGAAAAATGTTTTGCATTGCATCTAACGTAACCGTACGCGCGAAAATTGGCGTATTCAGAACGATTACGTGATTTTGGTAGTCCAGTGAAACCTTAGGCGTTGTATTTTTATATTGTAACACCAAAAGAGGCACCAAATTGGTGTAAAAAACAGTGATTTTTCCTCGAAACTGATACCTGCAAATTTCAACAAAATCGCGAAAAAAAATCGGGTGGTTCCAGGGCGACAAAATATGGAAAAGTACACAGATTTTATAGCGTGCGAATACGTCATCGGTGCTTGTTACAATTTTTCTTGTGTACCGCAGTCTTGTTTGGTTGTTCTTTCGTAGAAATGAACAATATCATTTTCATAACCTATGATTCATGTTTGATTTAAATCACTCGCTCGCTAATATTTTGTCAGGATTCAGATTTTTCGAGCTTGAGTCATTGCTGAATCTCATTTCAACACCGGAGGTATCTGGTGTTATCTTGTCTTCCACCATGTTAACATGGTAGTATAGGATCGTATACGATCAACCACATTATCTGTAATTTATGGCATACGGAGGAACACACATTGTTTAGCGAAATGAGCAAAGTCTTTAATCAATAGAAAGCCGAAGATTTTCAGAGTAATCTTTCAGAGCTTCTATTGGTCAAATGATGCAAGGTGATAAGATTTGTCAGAAAGAAAATTGAAAAGTTCTAGCTGAGCAGAAAAGAGGGAGTAAGAGGCAAATAACACGATAACACCCTATCTAGTTTGAGTGATTGTCACCAGGGAAATTCATAGTGAATCTAATTGCTCCAACGGTGATGTGCAAACGATATTATATATTTTGCCAACGTTCCGAATGTCTATACAGACGTTCTTCATCAGGGCAATCACATCAATTGCTCTGATGAAGAACGTCTGTGTAGACATTCGAAACGTTGACAAAATATATAATATCGTTCGCACATCACCGGTTGAGCTATTAGATTCACCCTATCTAGTTGTAGTTGGTATATTTTTTAAAATATTTGTTCGAAGTACAGAACGTTACAGAAATAAACTTTGCGCAAGTGTGAAGCAAGACCCTGAATCTCTCTAATCAGGATATTGATACACGATTGGTTGAATAATTTCATAAAGTTATAATTGTCTGAAATTAAACTAAATTTCGAAAACCGTTCAAATAAAATTTCTTTTGTTAAGCATGTTTCACTGATGGATCGCGTCGATGAGACACGATACATCTGAGGCGCATGCGTGACAAAATTTAATTTCTGATTGGTAACTCTAAGAACGGCTGTTCGAAACGTTCTGAGATTTTGAGAAAGACCAGATCAGGTCAAATCATTTCGTAAGTTGGGATGTAAACAATTAGAGCTGGGTAATTTAATTGGAAAAGGAAAGGCTTCGAAGCAGAATTGATTCTAATCACGCGTACATTTGTCACCGGAAGAAAAGCTTGCAAAATGAGGTAGCGTTTTCATATTTCAACTTTAAAATACAACAAATATCAACTCCACGATATTGGTCAAATTTATTTCTGCACCTAACGATTAGGTGTAAATTGTAGTAAATCGTTTTTTATGTGATTTTGTATTTATAAATATCTGTTTCTGCATATTCGAGACCAAATTTTACGGTAAAACGTTCACATAAAATTAACAACTCGATCTGATTCGAAAAATCTTTCTTCATCAGATTTTTTTTCAGTTATTTGTTCTGGCTGTCTGAATGACTACATGGGGCTTAAAAAACAACAACTGTTTGTCAGCGACCTTTGTAGTAACTGATGTGTATCTAATATATTTTATAGTTACCCGCTATGTGCCTTGCTGAGGGCACGCCTAATTAGGTCCACCACTCACTGCACTTTACCATGGCGGTTCAGTTCTCTTTTGGGATGTTTTCCGCTTAGAGTGAAATTGTTGGTACTATACATCTTTTAGTAGCTCCTTGCTATTAAATGGCCGTTAGTTGGTTTCTTTTAGGCATTGCTTCCGACCTTGCACAGAGTGAAATTCAATAAAAAATATTAGAAATTTTGTTTTGTCAAGCATGCGCCACAGATGGACCGCATCTCATCGATGTGATCCATCAGTGACTTCTACTTTATAAAAAATGTTTTGACAAAACACCCCGGGCAGCCCTATCCACTGTGAATAGAAGAAACGCACACAATTATCTTTGGGTCATTTTGACAGAATGAACAATATGATATGGTAATAGCTGGTTAGTCAACCCACAGAAAGGGCGAATACTGGGACTTATGTGGATTACTATCCACCGTGTAGCTTCAACGCTTTTAGCCAATCAGAAGGTTTAATATGGTTTAGTCTTGAACGTCATATAAAAATTTTGTAATTTCCACACACGACGCTATGGCAACTGTGGCGGTAAGCCGTTTCATAGACAGCTACCCAACGAAAAATTTAACGGATGAAAGCGTGTGGTCTCGCGTGGAATATCAATGTTTAGATTTGAAGTTAAGGTGATATAGTCCTATTTTCATAAATGCGAGCGTCTTATTTGGATTAAAGGACCATATTTTTTACTGTATTGACGCACAGTCGTTTTATATGAGGCTAAATTTGCTAGGATAGTTATGAAATGAAACAGGACAGCCGGGAAAGGAGCAACAAAATATGCAAAATAAGGTATAATTCGGAAAGGTTCGGTCCGAAAAAATATTTCAAGGTATTTGAATGTGGCGACCATCGTAGTAGTTTGATCGATCGAGGTGCGGTCCATGAACAGTCCATAATTGGCGTAAATCTCTTCGAAAAAGCGATTTCGAATTTTTGCAATGTACAATTACTTCAAATAAACATAAATTTACTGGAATTTTTCACAGTGCGATCACATACGAAACGAAAAGATTAGAACTCGCTATCTCCGCTTGTATTTTGTTCGGCTGTTTATCTGTTCCATAATTTTTCTTCGGGGATTTATGATTTATATTTTGTATCATCAGTATTTCCACTATGCAGTTGGTTACCCAAGATCACTTGCGTATTTATTGATGGCCTTGTGTCCTCTCCTCTCTCTTTCTCCTCGAATGACTGAATTCACTGAATGACCCTTTATGTGTATTAAAACGCAAGAAATCCCAAAATGTTTCGTTATAACCTGAAAAAATTGTCTGACGTTGCTGTAGCTCTTCCGGTAACACAAGACAGTGTGGAGCGCACGTTCTCAGGTTTGCGTTATATTTTGGATGAGCTACGCTTGAGCCTAAAAAAAGATATTAGTGATGCAATCATGTTTTTGCGTTTCAATAATCATTTCTCTAGCCTGTGAATGTAATTAGCTTTCAATTTCAGTCGGGCAAACTTGAAGAGGCGGACTATTTATTGCTTGATGGGAACGGCATTTTTAGTGAATTATTCACCAATAAATTTGGTCGTAAATTTCATCTGTAAACCAAAAGTTTGATTCAAACGAGAATTTTTTAGTGAAATTCAATTTCCACATTTTAGCAGTTCCCAAACGTTTGATTTGAGCTTCATCAGCCAAGCATGGACAATACCTGAAAATAGGCGCACCTCGTTTAATGCTCAAGCAATGGTGGTTTGCTGAACATTTACAGCTGATTATGTTTGTATTTGTTTGCACTTTTCATGTTAAATTTTTATTTTAACAACGGTTACATAAAACTTCTGATATTTTTAAACAAAATATGATTACATGTTATCTGTTTCTATGTTATTAAAAATTGACAAAAAAAATTGGTGATTGGTGGGATTGTCCGGAATCGAAACATCGTATGTCAACACAAAAATTGTTGAGCGGTCTATTTGAGAATTTGGTTACAAGCCATGGGAGGGAGATTAAAACGTTTTTATTGCAGATATTGGCTTTTTCAAGAATTTCGTGTTAGTACGGTACGAAACACCCTTTCATAAAAACGTACTAGTACGAGATTTGGTACGTTAAAAGAACAAAATTAATCGTACTTATTTTCGTACCGATACGAAGTTCGGTACGGTGTACGAAAAAATTAATATCGTACAGTTCGATACGGATTTTTTTGACCAGTACGGTATGAAACATACACCAACACCCAGCTTAAAACAAGTCCTGTCCCTCAAGGGCGAAAGACTTTAGCAGGGCCGCATCCAGACCGACAAAATGCCAGGTACTCAGACATCGGAAGAAAATGGATTTCATTAAAAATGAATTAAAATTAATTAAATAAAAATGAATATATTTGCCTTACAAAAAAGTCTTCAAAATCGACTACTTGTCGATAATTTCAAGCTTGAAATGTATAAATGCAGCCAAACAACGATTACCTGGTTTTAATTAAGGTAATACCTAGTTTTGAAAGTGAAACTGGGTTATCTAGTAATACTTTGCCTAGTTTTGTGATACATTTGTTCTACTTCACCTAGTTAAACCAAAAACTTACAAATATCGGGGCGCTTCGATCTGCATCAGATGAGCTAATGTCTCTTTTGTTCTACTTCTGCGTAACTAGGTAACCCACTTTTAAATGCATATAGGGCATTTTAATAGATTCGAACATGGAATTTTATGATCAAATTCAAAATCTATTTTATGGACAGGACATGGACATGGACATGGACAGGACAGCCGGGAAAGGAGCAACAAAATATGCAAAATAAGGTATAGTTCGGAAAGGTTCGGTCCGAAAAAATATTTCAAGGTATTTGAATGTGGCGACCATCGTCGTAGTTTGATCGACCGAGGTGCGGTCCATGAACAGTCCATAATTGGCGTAAATCTCTTCGAAAAAGCGATTTCGAATTTTTGCAATGTACAATTACTTCAAATAAACATAAATTTACTGAAATTTTCACAGTGCGATCACATACGAAACGAAAAGATTAGAACTCGCTATCTCCGCTTGTATTTTGTTCGGCTGTTTATCTGTTCCATAATTTTTCTTCGGGAATTTATGATTTATATTTTGTATCATCAGTATTTCCACTATGCAGTTGGTTACCCAAGATCACTTGCGTATTTATTGATGGTCTTGTGTCCTCTCCTCTCTCTTTCACTCTGAATGACTGAATTCACTGAATGACCCTTTATGTGTATTAAAACGCAAGAAATCCCAAAATGTTTCGAGCAGTTATAACCTGAAAAAATTGTCTGACGTTGCTGTAGCTCTTCCGGTAACACAAGACAGTGTGGAGCGTACGTTCTCAGGTTTGCGTTATATTTTGGATGAGCTACGCTTGGCCTAAAAGGAGACATAATTGATGCAATCATGTTTTTGCGTTTCAATAATCATTTCTCTAGCCTGTGAATGTAATTAGCTTTCAATTTCAGTCGGGCAAACTTGAAGAGGCGGACTCTTTATTGCTTGATGGGAACGGCATTTTTAGTGAATTATTCACCAATAAATTTGGTCGTAAATTTCATCTTTCAACCAAAAGTTTGATTCAAACGAGAATTTTTTAGTGAAATGCAATTTCCACATTTTCTTTAGTAGTTCCCAAACGTTTGATTTGAGCTTCATCAGCCAAGCATGGACAATACCTGAAAATAGGCGGGCCTCGTTTAATGCTCAAGCAATGGTGGTTTGCTGAACATTTACAGCTGATTATGTTTGTATTTGTTTGCACTTTTCATGTTAAATTTTTATTTTAACAACGGTTACATAAAACTTCTGATATATTTAAACAAAATGTGATTACATGTTATCTGTTTCTATGTTATTAAAAATTGACAAAAAAAATTGGTGATTGGTGGGATTGTCCGGAATCGAAACACCGTATGCCAACACAAAAATTGTTGAGTGGTCTATTTGAGAATTTGGTTACAAGCCATGGGAGGGAGATTAAAACGTTTTATTGCAGATATTGGCTTTTTCAAGAATTTCGTGTTAGTACGGTACGAAACACCCTTTCATAAAAACGTACTAGTACGAGATTTGGTACGTTAAAAGAACAAAATTAATCGTACTTATTTTCGTACCGATACGAAGTTCGGTACGGTGTACGAAAAAATTAATATCGTACAGTTCGATACGGATTTTTTTGACCAGTGCGGTATGAAACATACACCAACACCCAGCCTAAAACAAGTCCTGTCCCTCAAGGGCGAAAGACTTTAGCAGGGCCGCATCCAGACCGACAAAATGCCAGGTACTCAGACATCGGAAGAAAATGGGTTTCATTAAAAAGAAATTTAACAAATTGTAATGTTTCATAATAGATTTGAGGCTAGGAGATTTAAATATCTCTTCTCGAGTATTTGGAAGTATATATAAACTCAAAATCATCAATACCACAATGAAATAGTCGTGTTGAGTATTATGAAGTTCTTCTGTTCACCCGAGGAAAATGACATAACGATTTTGGACACCCGAAGAAAACCAAGATTCTGCCAGCCTGGCCACATCCACATTTTCGAATAACTGCAACCGTGACATTCAGGTATCAAGTTGTGATCAGATTTGGGCGAATTCATTTATGAATATCGGCTCTTGTCAAAAGTTAACTGGCTCAATATCGTTAGAAATGTAAGCATAAGCAGCTTATGACTGTAGTATGTAATTTACCACCTCCATATCAAAAGTTTCTACTCTACACTTGCATTCATAGTGTTCGGATCTTGTTGAGACACTATGGGTCTATTTTCTACATTTGCGTAAGTTAGTTGATTTGCCTTATTCCCTGATATCGTGGACATATGTTGCAATTATTCAGAGTTGTCCTTGGTCTCATCTGAATTACTTGATGTCATTGTTGTGGGTGTTTATTGCTTTTGATGTACGCCGCCCATTATTTGAATTATCAAATTGATTTGTTTTGGAACTATTCACTGGCATTTCAACAATTATGTCTTCAATGATCGAGTTCAATTGAACACTGGACTCTCGTATATTAATTTTTTTTTTTTTTTTTTTGAATTTCTGCAGAAATTTGTGATTGTACCCTTCTGATGTTTGTAGTCTAGTATTGAATTTATTTATATTTACTGGTTTGCAGGCCATGTCACCAACTCACAAGGCTGTTCACGGCGCCCGAATAATTGCATTTGTTTTATAACGATATTCGTTTTTTATTTATTTTTTCATCAATCTCACGTCTTTGGGTAACTAAGCCAGTTTTTCGATTTAAGCTTAGTTTTAGTTTTCCTGGTTCTGCTTTTGTATTCGTTGTGTTTTGTGACAACGGATTAATCTATCATTTACGGGCAATGCACACGGTTGTATGTGGCCTCCGTTTATGCCGGTTGCTAATATGGCACTTAAATAACAAAAAGTCAACTAGAGAAATAATAATAAAATTAGCAATTCCACAAATCTTCCAGGTTCCCTTGCAAGCCTAATAATAACAATTTTTATAACTATGTAGCATTGCTGTTCTGTTATAGCTCTGCTGTAGCGGCTATTGTCATTTTCAAGACACCCCTTTCCCTAAAAAGTCAACACTAGTTCGGAGACGTCAAATAAAATGACATAATTTAGTCTTTCTATACTTGCAGAAATATGTTCGAAAACAATGTTTTATGGGTACGGAATAGTGTTGGCAATTTTAAGTAACAGTACCTGGTATATTTAGTTTATTCTCAAAATACTTTTACCTAGTTTCACTGATAACTGACTTACCTAGTTTCAACTTTTACCGAATTTTCTATTTTGGGTTTTAACTATGGAATTACTGGGTAAAATTAGGTAAATTTACCCAATTTTTAACAGGTACCTATATTTGCCTTACAAAAAAGTCTTCAAAATCGACTACTTGTCGATAATTTCAAGCTTGAAATGTATAAATGCAGCCAAACAACGATTACCTGGTTTTAATTAAGGTAATACCTAGTTTTGAAAGTGAAACTGGGTTATCTAGTAATACTTTGCCTAGTTTTGTGATACATTTGTTCTACTTCACCCAGTTAAACCAAAAACTTACAAATATCGGGGCGCTTCGATCTTCATCAGATGAGCTAATGTCTCTTTTGTTCTACTTCTGCGTAACTAGGTAACCCACTTTTAAATGCATATAGGGCATTTTAATGGATTCGAACATGGAATTTTATGATCAAATTCAAAATCTATTTTTTGACGAATATCTAGTTTACCCAATTTCTTTGCTGGTTACTCCTAGTGCGTTAAAACTTCAAAAAGAAATCTAGGTAAAGTCAGCTGCTGAACCAATTTTAGGTTGCTTCGTTTCTCCATGGTGAAATCCCATTTATTAAAATTAGTATTGCATGGTTTTTAAGCCAGTAGCCACACTTGGGAGACCATAACGATTCTGTTCACGTATTTGCCAGTTTGAATCGGCCTCTCGGAATAGGTTCAAACTCGGTATCTTCATCATAATGTCATCAAGGTAGTCAATAGATCACTCTGTTAAATCTGTTCCGTTTGATTGTGTGACAAATTAACTCGGATTAATATTAAAGCATAGCCACAAATGGACCACGCATCTTTTGTGCGTTTCCCCTGCGATACGTTTTTTGCGCTTTGTATGGCTTCGCTTGAATAGGGAAATGCAGAGGTGTATACAGACGGGAAAGCTGGTTTCTTATCACTCACTCGCCCACTCGGTTCACTGTGACAAATGTGTAGTTAATTTACTATTCATTTCCAGCCCCAGAATATTTCCAAAATTCAAAACCGCCTTGTCGATGTGATGAAAGCCAAGTATGGGCTGTTGATGGACGCACCTTGGCGGCGCGTTCCATCAACAGCCCATACGCCAAAAAGGTATATTTTGTGGCTTTATTCAAATATCGCTGAATAAAATTACTGTGAAACAGCAGCAATTTTACTGCACTTTTGTTACAGTGTTATGTTGCAATTTTTCTGCTTATGGCAAGACTTATCCGCTTTATTCCAGAAGGCTTTTTTGTTTAATATTTCGATACATAATACTAGTATTAATTAGAGATTTGCAGAAGTGAGACATATTTTGTATTATTAACTATGAGGGAAAAATGCTTTGCATTGCATCTAACGTAACCGTACGCGCGAAAATTGGCGTATTCAGAACGATTACGTGATTTTGGTAGTCCAGTGAAACCTTAGGCGTTGTATTTTTATATTGTAACACCAAAAGAGGCACCAAATTGGTGTAAAAAACAGTGATTTTTCCTCGAAACCGATACCTGCAAATTTCAACAAAATCGCGAAAAAAAATATCGAGTGGTTCCAGGGCGACAAAATATGGAAAAGTACACAGATTTTATAGCGTGCGAATACGTCATCGGTGCTTGTTACAATTTTTCTTGTGTACCGCAGTCTTGTTTGGTTGTTCTTTCGTAGAAATGAGCAATATCATTTTCATAACCTATGATTCATGTTTGATTTAAATCACTCGCTCGCTAATATTTTGTCAGGATTCAGATTTTTCGAGCTTGAATCATTGCTGAATATCATTTCAACACCGGAGGTATCCGGTGTTATCTTGTCTTCCACCATGTTAACATGGTAGTATAGGATCGTATAAGATCAACCACATTATCTGTAATTTATGGCATACGGAGGAACACACATTGTTTAGCGAAATGAGCAAAGTCTTTAATCAATAGAAAGCCGAAGAATTTCAGAGTAATCTTTAAGAGCTTTTATTGGTCAAATGATGCAAGGTGATAAGATTTATCAGAGAGAAAATTGAAAAGTTCTAGCTGAGCAGAAAAGCGGGAGTAACAGGCAAATAACACGATAACACCCTATCTAGTTTGAGTGATTGCCACCAGGGAAATTCATAGTGAATCTAATTGCTCAACCGGTGATGTGCAAACGATATTATATCACATCAATTGTCGTGATGAAGAACGTCTGTATAGACATTCGAAACGTTGGCAAAATATATAATATCATTTGCACATCACCGGTTGAGCAATTAGATTCACCCTATCTAGTTGTAGTTGGTATATTTTTTAAAATATTTGTTTGAAGTACAGAACGTTACAGAAATTAACTTTGCGCAAGTGTGAAGCAAGACCCTGAATCTCTTTAATCAGGATATTGATGCACAAATGGTTAAATAATTTCATGAAGTTATAATTGTCAGAAATTAAACTAAATTTCGAAAGAAAACCGTTCAAATAAAATTTCTCTCAACTTCCTTCCAACCATAAAGTTTCGTTAAAACATCCTTTGTTAAGCATGTTTCACTGATGGATCGTGTCGATGAAACACGATACATCTGAGGCGCATGCGTGACAAAATTTAATTTCTGATTGGAAACTCTAAGAACGGCTGTTCGAAACGTTCTGAGATTTTGAGAAAGACCAGATCAGGTCAAATCATTTTGTAATTAGGGATGTAAACAATTAGAGCTGGGTAATTTAATTGGAAAGGGAAAGTCTTCGAAGCAGAATTGATTCTAATCACGCGTACATTCGTCATCGGAAGAAAAGCTTACAAAATGAAGTAGCGTTTTCATATTTCAACTTTAAAATGCAACAAATATTATCTCGATATTGGTCAAATTTATTTCTGCACCTAACGATTAGGTGTGAATTGTAGTAAATCGTTTTTTATGTGATTTTGTATTTATAAATATCTGTTTCTGCATATTCGAGACCAAATTTTACGGTAAAACGCTCACATAAAATTAACAACTCGATCTGATTCGAAAAATCTTTCTTTATCAGATTTTTTTCAGTTATTTGCTCTGGATGTCTGAATGCCTACATGGGGCTTTGTAGTAACTGATGTGTATCTATTATATCTTATAGCTACCCGCTATGTGCCTTGCTGAGGGCACGCCTTATTAGGTCCACCACTCACTGCACTTTACCATCGCGGTTCAGTTCTCTTTTGGGATGTTTTCCCACTTAGAGTGCAATTGTTGGTACTATACATCTTTTAGTAGCTCCTTACTATTAAGTGGCCGTTAGTTGGTTCCTTTTAGGCATTCCTTCCGACCTTGCACAGAGTGAAATTCAATAAAAAATATTAGAAATTTTGTTTTGTCAAGTATGCGCCACAGATGGACCGCATCTCATCGATGTGATCCATCAGTGACTTAAACTTGTTAAAAAAATGTTAAAAAATGTTTTGACAAAATAGCCCGGGCAGCCTTATCCACTGTGAATAGAAACGCGCACAATTATCTTTGGGTCATTTTGACAAAATGAACAATATGATATGGTAATAACTGGTTAGTCAACCCACACAAAGGGCGAATACTGGGACTTATGTGGATTACTATCCACTGTGTAGCTTCAACGCTTTTAGCCAATCAGAAGGTTCAATATGGTTTCGTCTCGAACGTCATATAAAAACTTTTGAAATTTCCACACACGACGCTATGGCAACTGTGGCGGTAAGCCGTTTTATAAACAGCTACCCAAAGAAAAATTTAACGGATGAAAGCGTGTGGTATCGCGTGGAATATCAATCTTTAGATTTGAAGTTAAGATGATATAGTCCTATTTTCATAAATGCGAGCGTCTTATTTGGATTAAAGGACCATATTTTTTACTGTATTGACCCACAGTCGTTTTATATGAGGCTAAATTTGCTAGGATAGTTATGAAATGAAACAGGGCAGCCGGGAAAGGAGTAACAAATATGGCAAAAAAAGGTATAATTCGGAAAGGTTCGGTCCGAAAAAATATTTCAAGGTATTTGAATGTGGCAACCATCGTAGTAGTTTATTGATCGACCGAGGTGCGGTCCATGAACAGTCCATAATTGGCGTAAATCTCTTCGAAAAAGCGATTTCGAATTTTTGCAATGTACAATTACTTCAAATAAACATAAATTTACTGGAATTTTTCACAGTGCGATCATATTCGAAACGAAAAGGTTAGAACTCGCTATTTCCGCTTGTATTTTGTTCGGCTGTTTATCTGTTCCATAATTTTTCTTCGGTGATTTTTGATTTATATTTTGTATCATCAGTATTTCCACTATGCAGTTGGTTGCCCAAGATCACTTGCGTATTTATTGATGGCCTTGTGTCCTCTCCTCTCTCTTTCACTCGAAAATTTCACTGAATGACCTTTTATGTGTATTAAAACGTAAGAAATCCCAAAATGTTTCGAGCAGTAGGAATTAAGGTATCTAACCAATTTTAATTCCGGAAATTTCATTTTTCATTTTTTTTTATATTTTGAGACTGCTGTCCTGATATACTCTGACAACGCTCTTTATTATGGAAAAATGACGTCATGATTTGAATTTTGACCCAATAAGCCCTACACAGGGTTGATGTCGATTGATTTATCATATGCACACTTTTTGATGGTGAAAATGATACATTTATAACACGATGTTTCTTTTTCAGAAAAATTATAAAATTACAGTAAAATTATATATGCGCATTTAGAAGAATGAAAAGCATAATTTGGAAAATATTTGTGTTAGTGTGTGTGGCAGCTAGCATTGTGTTTTACTTAACATCGTAAGTATATTTACTACAGTATAAGTGGAAAAATCGAAATGTTTATACCATGATTTATTATTATCCGCGATTGTTCTGACAGGAGACATAACCACGAAAAAAATCCTATTCAAGATTTTGGACTTTATTGAAGCTAGGTTGACTACTACTCAGGCACCTGAAAAAAAAAAAGTTTATTACTTTTTGATAAATCATTTTGGACTGCCAGATCTATTTTATTATTGATATTCACTCCAAGTCGGTTCAAAGTGGCAACTGAAAGATATTGAATAATGGCCATTTACATGGCAAAAAGCGTAAGGAAAATGTAGTACCAGCCACTGCCCTATGAGAGAAATACATCCCGAACAAAACTGAACTCTATGGTAAAGTGTAGTGAGTGGCATCTGCCCTGAGCGATGGAAATAGCGTATACCACTTCTTTTTTTTATAGCCATTCACTTGAGTGGATGACCCTGAACAAGACCCTGCACCAGTGGCCACTTATAGACGAACAAGGTTAATGGAATTACGTTAGACTAATTCAGAAGCCTACATCTACAAGGACTGATGTGGCAGTGTTCATAGTTTTGAAGCATTTTGATTCATCCCGAGAAATAGATCAATGTACTGAATTTACCTAGTAAACCTCCTGGTTTAGCGATTTTGTCATAATACTAGCACATGTTTTTGTCTGCCGAATATATTAGGTAATTAGGCTCACTGTAAACAGGATCATGTCCCTTATGTTTTGTAAAAGCTCGAATATCGGGCAACGTATTTCCTTCCGGTTGTACGAGGCAAAAAAAATGAAACAAAGGATGATTTCGTAGGTAGATAAATTGCTGGGTGATTTTACTATCCCATAGGTACCACTACACTATATTATGATAGTTCATTTTAGTTCAGGATGTTTTATTGTCCCAGAATGCAGTGCAGTGCATCCGACCCATTATTGACAAATAAGGTCTGACAATCTACACTATTCAAGCCTAATTATATCTATTCACCCCAATTATGAATGTCAAGTTTGACTATTTTTCTTACATCTCTTACAGATCAACTGCTCATTACCTAAACCTGACACCTTCATCCGACAACTGTAATTGTGATCGGTCACCATCTATAAACCAAGTAGAAGTTCCTGTTCCAACCAATAAGACTGATGCAACGTTCAAGTTGCAGAAATATAAAAACGGCAAATTCGGTGTCATTCGTAATGTTTTTGTTGGAGAAGAAAATCCTCTAACGCACGACGTTTCAATTGTGACGCATTTTGACGGAACAAGACTTGGAAATATTATTGATCTCTCCAACGCATGGGAAGGACCGTTGCAACTCACAGTTTTTCTGTCCTCGGTAACATGCTATGCTTTTTCCCTCTTTTGGAGTTGCTTAGAAAGAATTTCAATACTATATCCAGAAGTAACGCTATCTTCTGTTCCACCCTTCTTGTGAAGATGGATCCATGTGTCCACCAAGGTCGCAATGATACTTGAATAAGATGAGGACGATAGTTAAACAACAAAGGTCAGAATCTTATTCCACACATTACACTTACTTACCAAGCTTTCGATGCGACATAGTTTTGTTCTGCCTGGTGAAGCTAGACTATGCTCTAGCGAGAGATTGTCGAATAATTCTTGTAATGTTTGGAATAGGATTCTTTTTTTGTTGATAGATATATTTAACTGTTTTGCGTTGTCTATCATGTACAACATTGCACGATTGTAAGAAAAAGGAAATATGCTCACAACGTGTTCGATTGTCTTGTTTCCTATTCTTCGTATTTATCCTTCAGGGTTATCAAACAGGCAATTCGCCCGATTTTCGTTCAATATTAAATGAAACGTTGTTAAATGCATATCAGCACCTCATTGTTACAATAAAAAAAAGTAAAAAAGCGATTTTTTTCTATCAATTTGAAAAGAAATTTGGTATTGTTTTTTATGATCGCCTCTGTTATGTAGTGGATCGCTCTTGCTCCAAACAATAATCAAACCAAGCATTCTTGTACCATGCCCGATCGCGCGTAGAAACACTAGCGCATGTACACTCTCAATGAAATATGCTTCGTCGATTTGTATAGAAGTTCTTTCGTTCTATATATTAAATTAGCACTTCTTTGCGCTGAAAGTATTCTAATATTCACTTGCTTTAGCGGTCGGCCACATACGGTACACTATGACAAGCCCACCATCAATAAATCGACAAAGATAAACGCTCAGATAGGGCTGCGCAATTTAATTCGGTGAATCGAAGCGTAAATTATTTGAATAAGTCGGCATTCAGGCATATCCTGAATCACAATTTTTCAAGCATGGGCCACAGATGGCCCGAGCCCGACGGCGCTATCCACCAGTGACTCATGCTCAACCAAAAAAAAATTCATCGATTTTTTCTGAATGGGTAAGAACGACACGTAAATTTCAAAATTTACCGTAAAATACCGTGATTTCAGGATTTTCATAATTGAAATCAATTTTTTTTGGCTGGATTTACGATTTGTACCGATTCGTAAAAAAACTACTCGAATCAGATTCGAATTCCGAATGATTCGGATTTGCTAAGACCTTTACACAACTATAGAAATCGCTACACTGCGTTTCGTACTGGTAGAATGGATTTGACAAGTCATTTACGCCCTACTGATTGAGTGCATCTGCAACATGAAATATTCAATGATGGCAAAGATTTGAAAAACCTATACCTTGTTGAACCCTAAAAATTGTTTTGCTGGAAACATTTTACTGAAGTCAAAAATACGCAACCGTTGGCAAGTGAATAATGTCGAGTTTACCATTGTCATCAGCGCAATCCGCCCATGAATAACTCGGCATATTTTGTCAAATATATTTCTTTCGGGTTAATCAAATCACATACCACATTCAGCATATTGAAATTATTTTGACACTCGGACAAATACCTGATTTCATTTTCAATAATTTTAGAGAAAGATTGGTGGAATGATTTTACTTTAAATTTCCTTACAGCGTGAACTATGGAACAGCACCATCCGTACGATCCGTTACGTGAGAAACCATGTACCTAACGTTAAGAAATTTGTGAGTTTCCATCTTCTATTTCCCCTGCGAAAGGATTATTATGTTGCCGAAAAAGAAGAAGACACAGAAAAACAAGAAGAAACTGTTTCTGGGTTCATTTCTTTCCCCAGCGTTAAAGATTTCGGAAATGTTTCTATAGATCAAGTTCTTCAAACATTTTCTGAAAAGAACATGCAATTCGCTCTCAAAGATAGTACGAGAGAACACATCGCATTTTATCCACAAACTATAGCTATGAACTTAGCCCTGTCATCTTGTAAAACTGAATATTTCCTCTGCATTGACAGCGATCTTGTCCCAAGTAAAGGATTGAGAAAACAATTTATCAAATTTGCAGAAGACCACAATCTTTATGCTCCTGCGGCATATTATAATTCTAACGCAAAAGTGGGAGATATCCCTCACACCAAAAAGGACGACAAGGGACAGTGTTATATACACGTAGAAAACGAGATAAGATTACCTGACATGTATGTTATCCCTGCTTTCCAGAGTAAGAAAGAATACCCGATACCAAGAACGCACAAAGACCTAAGCGATGCCGTAAAAGCAAAAACGGCAGGGCGGTTTTTTGAAGGTATGGATTCGTACAGTTATCCACAAACTGACCATTGGAAATGGTTGACTACTTCAGACGGTGGAGATTCGCTCTCTTGTCTCTATGAAGTAAAATATACAAGACTGTATGAACCGTTTGTAATAACGCGCAAAGGAATACCAAAATACGATGAAAGATTCAGTGGATGGAGCGAAGTAGAATCGCATCACGTAAGTTTGAATTTGAGAGTGATGGCTATTTCAATTATTAAATATTACTGAATTAATGACGTCGTATTAGACTCGTTTACATATTCCAATTTCATTGAATTAAGGTCTCCCAATAAAAATGACGAAATAATATTTATCGAGTATTGAATGATAGCGCATCCCATGAGTGTGCTTCAATTTCATAAAAAAATTAGAAATGGTAGATGGTTTTACCATCGCCCAGGGTAGATACCATTCACTGCGCTTTATCACGGAGGTTTAGCTTCACTTGGGATGTTTTCCATTTAAAGTGCAGTTGCTGGTAATACATCTTTTCGTACTTCTTTGCTATTAAGTGACCGTTAGTTGGTTCCTTTTAGGGACTGCTTCCGACCTTGCTCAGAGTGAATTTCAATAAAAAAAATATATGACGAATTTATGAGATTGTGAACCGAGTTCTCAGTAATAACCAAGTCTTGTTACGATGTTTGGAATCCTTGTACTCACTAAATCAATGGCCTATGTCAAATAAAGCAAATGTGCACAAGTGAAACTTATTCTCACATACAATAACTATATGGATGTCCTTATCCGAATAGTCAGGTTGCACAGAATTCTGATTAGAAATTGAGTTCTGAAAAGAAATCAAGTTTTTTCTATTATTCTTAAATTCTTTCATTTTGCAGTGGAATCAGGATTAATGCAAAATTCTACGTTTTAAAATTTGACATAATTTTTTTTAATAAAATTCGCTCAAAGCAGGGTTGCATGAGATGCATCATACATGAAAAGTATCTTGAAAATACTAGCGCACATAGAGCTTCATAAATTCAGGAATGAAAAAAGATTAAAGAATCTTCATTCCTGAAAGATATTTATTGACCCTAATTTTAAAACAATTCAGGCCAACACTATCGGGAAAGCTATGTGAAGCTAAGAATTCCAAAGTTTAAAGTATAAAGTTGATTATACACATCGAACATTCGATCGGGCTTCTTGTCTCGTAAAAAGCATTGCTGCAAAATATTGTCAAATATTAGTAATGTCGTTTATCTGAATTATTAAAACATGACTTTGTGACATAAGGAAATCACAAATCCGATGCCAACCGCTATGAAACATTTATGTTAACTGAAATGCCGAATATCATTTTTTTTGTGTAGTAAATTTCGAATACAGTTTGAACTGAAACATTAAACTGAACAACCCTAAGATGTTTGTGTTTATTAATTACAGAAACTACTTCTGGCAACCCTGGGATACAGATTCATCGTTCTACAAAATGGATTTCTGGTTCACAAAGGGTGGAAAGTTTCCTCGCATATTTCAGAGCAGAAAAAGCGTGAACGCGAATTTCACCGAGGAGTTTGGAATGATTTCAACAAGGAACTAAAATTGTTGTAGAAGAGAACGAACAAAGTTAATTTATTGTCACATGGGCGTCCACATGGGGTGAGAGGTTCATGCCGCCACAAACATCGGCTGTCATAAAGTACACTGCTCATTTATTGATTGAACAATCGCCCAGGGCAGACACCCCTCACTGTTCTTCATTATATCGGTTCGATATTGTTTAAGATGTTGTCCGCTTAGGGCACCAAATTTTGTGGTGCCCCTTTGCCATTTGTTTCTTTTTGTAGGTTAATTTTGGCCTTGCCTAGAGTTATACAGAAAAATCTTCTAGTTGTTGATAGTGGACCCTCGTGACTGCCAATTAATGCGGGCGGACGATAATCGGTACCTTCTCTGAGCTGCTTCTTACTATCTGCCTTGATTGAGGTGAAAATACTTGTCACACACAGAACGTAACGTAATCACACACAGAAAGCCAATAAGAAAACTTCAAATCTCTAACATCTATTAAGATGTATGCAAAATAGAATAAATAGGCCTGGATATATAAATGACTTTGCCATTGGAAACCACCATCATTTGGCATGTAATTGGCAATAACATGATGTAACGAGATCGATTACAACTTTTAACCTGAATTTCTTCAATTTTTTTCATTAGAATTTAAAATCTTATCACTGATCTCATATTTAAGCCAACTGACGTTGATTATATGCTTCAAGCATTCGATCGGGCTTCTTGTCTCGATGCTAAATCTATCTTCATTCATTTTTTTTTTTTTGAAAAGAAACATCATATTATAAATATTCGCATTTCAAAACTGAATTAGCTATACTCTCATAAATATTGAGAAGCTCTTGCTGAAATGAAAAAATAATGATAAAATGAAAGAAAACTGCTGAAGCGAGATATTAGAATTTAAAGTTCCATTCTGATAAAACCAACGTTAAGTTCCCAGTCAAAAAAAATGTGAGCAAAAACTGTTTTTCAAGTATAAGTCATTGATGAATCGCGCGGTCCAACTGTGGCGCATGCTTGACAAAAATATAATTTCGGATAGAGTTATATTAACGAGTCACATTCTTGTCCGAAGTGGCAACTGCTCGGTTCTGAAGTAACCGAATCTGAGGTTGATTGGAATCGATTCGAAGCACCATTATTTCGAATCAATCATGAATCGTTCATAGTAACAAAAACTTTGTCAGGGGAACTAGGATTCTCGCATTTTTAACGATGAAATGCATTCGATTTGGTCAAATTTGACCAAAATCGATTATATTTTGTTGTTAAAATATGAAAATAGTTGCTCTTAGTTTGAATTGAAAACATGCTACAAACTATAAATTTCTTTATTTGCACAATGGAGACAAGTTATAATATTAAAAATGGGATATTTGTTATTTTCAAAGAATTCGCGATTCGATCCGATTCGAAAAAATTATTCGAATCACATTCGAATTCCAATTGATTCGGTTTTGCCCAGCCTCGAGTCCGAATCTTGTTTTCTGTAGTTGTTTAAAATTATTTGTCCATTTTTTCCTTCAAAGGCGCGGTCCATTAGTGTGCCATGCAAAAAAAAAATTAATTTTACCGAAAAAATACAAGCTGTGGATTTCGATATTTTGATGTATCAGTAAAACCGGTCGATAAAGAAACGGAATTATCGATTCGATTCGAAGTTAATTCGAAACCTATTCGAATTCTAAATGATTCGGTTTTGCCCAATGACCCAATCTGAAAATTCTTGATAAAATTTGTCGAATGAAAAACCAAAAACCTCGTATTTGTATATTCCCCCCGCTCGATCATTTGCATTGTGTATTTTTTTTTTAATTCGCTCAGGGCAAGGCCACAGGGGGACAAATCATACTTGAAAATTCTCCTGAAGCCACTAAAATGCAAAGAGCTACATGAAATGCAGGAATAGGGACTAAGTAACCCCCATCCCTGATAGATGTCTATTAACGCGAGTTTTAAAGACTTGTAGATCAACACGATTAGGAAAGCAGCGAGAAGGCAAGGAATTCCAAAGTTTGGGGATTCTTGGGAAAAAACTTCTTGCATAAAACTGTTTGTGACATTGTGGAACCTCCACAGTGAATGGGTGCGAATTGGTAGACAATCGTATTGACCGATTAAAAATTTTGTTCTGTGGAATGAGAGCCGAAAGCTTCCTTGAACAAAAACCCTTATAATATCTGTAAAATAAACAGAGTGAGGCATCGTTGCGGCGGTGTGGCAAACTTTGCAGACCGGAGGAAAGTTTAGAGCCAATCATATTGATCACACGCCGTTGAATACGGCCGAACATACTAAGAACAGTGCCCCAATTGTGACAGCAATACTCCATGCAGGATCAAATCAATGATTTGTACAAATGGAGAATGACTTCGGGAGTGGGATAATGGCGAGCTCGAACCGACTTTCATCGAGGCTTGTTTAGCAATACTAGTGACATATTCATTCGAATTCATGTCCTTAGACAGTGTGAGTCAAACAAGACTGTTAGATATAAACTCGTCGTCTTACTTTAGTGAACTCTAAATTAGTGTTTCTTTATAATATGCGCCGAGAGGTAACTCTCTTTTTTATCCTGACGAAAACATGCCCAAACATGTTTATGTGAATTTGTTGCGTCACAAAGCATTTTGTATTTTCCCCGTGTTGCGCGATAAGGATTTTCGCTTTTCAGGCATTTTGTGTTTTACGACTTGTGTTAGGGCGATTATTATTGCATTCTGGTTGATGAGTTTAGTTTTAGTAGTATCGTATTATAGTGTTCTGGCTAAGTTGTGTTGTGATAATTTAGTGATATTCTTGATAGTTAGGATTATTATTACTGCTAATTTGTATTGCAATAGTTAACTGTAGAATATTTATAATGTATTACAGTGGCTGTGTCATCATATATTAGTTTTATCGTTAATTTCCGAAGGTTTCACGCTGTTCAACATTTACTACTTGTTTGGTGAGATCATTGAATACAGTTTCAGTTTCATTGGATCTCGTTGCATCTATACTTTGGACTTTGGTTGGGCAGATGCTGGAGGCTAGGGAATTGCGCATAAAACTCCAAGAAACAGTCACGTTACGGGTTCATTTGAAGAGAAATTTGAACTCTTACTCCACAATTTATAAAACTAATATCCAATCTTGGAATACAGTTTGCCGTTTTACTTCAACAATATGGTTTCGAACCTTTCACATGATATAATTGAATCTGATGATCGTACGATTTGTTCCGCCTCTCCAGTGCAGTTACCAACGAATGACCTTGATCGAAATGAAGCAATTGACAATTCACGTTATGCGCAAGCTTATACAATTTTACACAATGATTTCACAACGCTTATGCTGGTTAAAGATAATCAATCGAAAGTTGTTTCACAATATCAGAAAATATGTGATCATCTACATGACTGGAAAACTTGTTTGGACACTTATATTTCACTCAATGGTCCTGATTCACACACCGCTAAACTACATCATATTCAAGTTGAAGATAACCTGAAATCAAGTACAATGCTTTATAGAGAATTTGTGGACAGTTGTGCCACCCAGCCTCGAACACACTCTGCTTCACAAAAATCTAAATCCCGTTCATCAAAATCTTGTTCCTCAAAACATCGTTCATCGAAGTCTCGCTCCTCAAAATCTTCAATGTCGTCTAGCAGGATGTTGGAGAAGTCAAAATTGCTGAGACTTGAGGCTTTACAAGAAAAACAATTAGCAGCTCATGAGGCTGAGCAAGAAAGACAATCGGCAGAATCGGCGGCACATGCTGCTGAAAAGAAAAGACAGCTGGCTGAGATGAAAGCTAATTTCAAAGAACAACGGGCTCAACTTCTTGACAAAATGGCAAGTGACAGAGATTCAGCAGCATCGAAGTCTCTTTTCAGCGATGACGACATTGTAACTTCAAAACAGATCAGTTTACGTGACTTTGCAAATCTTACTTCTACTATGGTACCACAAAGATCGAGTTCAGTTCCTCCTGTGGTAACTTACAATACGGAAAATCAAGGTATCGATAATGACTTGTTACCTAATTTTATCTTTGAATGTTTTGCGTAATATTCCCTTTTGTGGAGATCAGCCTCCACATTCATGTACTGAGTCAATTTCGATGCAAGCAGGAGCCACAGATGGATTGCATTTGCGACCACAACAAGCTAGTAATGTTAGAGATTTGAATCTACGATCTGTTCCAAATGTTTCACAAGTATCGAATAATTTTAGTTACTCTGCTAATAATTTTCATGATTGTTTACCCAGTAATAATGTTAACACTGCTGCAAATTTTACCCCTGGTCGGTCTGCGGGGCCGGTGCAAAATAATTCTATGATTTCAACTCCACAACAGCTAATGGCACCAATTGCTGCTATGAGTATGGGTCCTCATTTGCAACCAGTTAACTCACATTCAAGTATGAATGTTGTTCAGTCAAGCATGGTTCATGGCACTGGGATTTCTCGCCTTTCACCCATACATAATATAGGAAACCCCTACGATATAGGACGTGTTTTTCCTCATGACGGTTTAGCTAGTATAGGTTCAAATGTTTGTTATCAGAATCAGCCTATGTATTCAAACATGCAGCAGCAGGTCACGTCAATCATTCCGCCAACCAGACCTTATTATTCTGCAATTTCACAATCTAACATTTCCAGCGCTTTACACACTTCCACTGCCAGTGTTTCCTCGACCTTGCCACGTATGAATAGTTCACAGTTACCCCCTCGTGGCCTTATGAGGCAACAACCTTCACTTGACCCCCACATTTCTCATTATGATCCTTCGTATTCTTTTCCTACTCATCAAGCTGCAAGCAAAGATGATCTGTATTTACTTGGTAGGAATATACAGCAAGATTTTTCGCTTACCCACTCTTGATAGGGTAGAATTTAATGGTGATCCATTAGAATATCACGCGTTTATAAGGTCATTTTACAATACGATTGGTCGTCTTACGTCTGATCCCTCGACACTTTTGGCGCAATTACTTGCTCACTGCAAGGGGTAAAGCATACGAAGTTATCAAACATTTGCGAATGGCTGATAACCCAGCTGAGGCTTACAATGCTGCAAGAGAAACGTTGGAATTTCATTTTGGCAATAGATCACTGATTATAAATGCATTTATTCAACAACTTACTGAGGGACCGAAAATACGCACAAATGATGTTAAAGGACTTTGCAAATTGTCTTCTCAAATGAGAAATTGCGCTATCGTATTTCACGATTGGGATGCTGGGAGCTTGCTTGATGCTCCAGCATATCTTACTGCTATTTTTGAACGTTTACCGCCTAATATGCGTACTGACTATGTTATGAATGGCTCATGGACATCCTTCGCAATTCCTTCATTCAATCATTTACTCAAATTCATTGAATCAAGAGCACGGCTGTATAATACCTTTTATGGTCGTGCTTTGGCTGACTTATCTTCACGACCTGTGGGTCAAAACAAGCAAAACAACAGGCGTATTTCTAAATTTTCTACATATGCAACATTCAATATGTCGAAGCAAGATAACGCTTCGAGTAAGCAGAATTTTCATTAACATGTACCCTTTAACAGGAGTATTAACTCTATTGTGACTTGTTATCTTTGCAAAGGTGATCACACGCTTATGCGTTGCTCGAAGTTTAAAGAAAAAACCGTCACTGACAGGCGACTGTTTGTTAAGGAACAGTCAATTTGCTTCAATTGCATGTCTTCAAAGAGACATTATTCTAGTAGTTGTCCTTCAGAGAAAAGGTGTTTGATTGAAGGGTGTGGTAAGCTTCATCATACTCTGTTACACATGAAGCAAGCGACTAAACCGCCTTCATTGCATACTTCGCGTTCTGAGGAACCATTATCACCACAGACACCTAAACCTGATGCGGCAACTCCTGTTACCTCTATGTCTATTCTTGATCCCTTATGTCCAGTGAGGCTGATGGCCGTCGCCGTCGAAATAAGTCGACCCGATAATACAGGCAAAAGGACAACTATTGCTTTCTTAGATTTAGGATCACAGAGATCTTTTTGCTCTACAGAATTGGCAAAATTACTTGGGCTTTCTGGTAAGCCAGAACGTTGTATGGTGCGCTCTACGAATGGTGTCAGTATTCACACTGGCGAAAGAATTTCATTTTGCAATAATGGCATCAATAACACTGACATTGTTAAGGTACAGAATGCTTTGACTTTTGACAAAATTCCTGATGTTAGAGACTCACTGCCAAAACCTGACATAATTCACAAATATCCACATCTGCGTGATGTGGAATTTCCTAATGTTGATGGAAAAGTCGAACTCTTAATTGGTGCTGATGCTCTGGGTGGCTGCCCATTTATTGACTCTAGAGTTGGTCCGCCTGGTACCCCAGGGGCTCTTCTCACATCTCTTGGATGGTGTCTTTATGGCAGGGATCCTTTAATGGCTACAACAAATAATTTGACAAACTATATTGAAACTTCTGTGCCAATGGTATTGGATGACAGTGGATCTGATTCACAAAGTGAGGTTGCTGTTAACTTCATTTCTACCACATTTCCAATTTCTGACACACGTCTTCTATGTAATGATTGTGTTTTCCCAATTACTGATTTGTCGCAAGATGACAATTTACATGAGGAAAATAGTTTACAAGACACAGACGGTGCAACTGATGGATTTGAAAAAAATGCATGCATTATTATGATACTAATATTAACGATTTTTACGATAATAAATTTACTCATGAAAATGTTTCTGATTTCTTCTTTCTATGCTCTGCTGTGTTTGACACTCTTGAAGAAGAAAGTACTGAACCTGAAATATCTATCTGTCAAATTTGTGGAAATGACTTTCCTGATTTGAATGAAGATCCATTTACCACTCAACCATCACTCGATGATGAAAGAGCAACTAAGATTATGAACGACACTCTAAAGCGTGTCAATAGCCGTTTACAAATTGGTTTGTTGTGGAAGTTTGACGATATCAAATTACCTTACAATTATGTTATGGCTGTGCGCCGCTTATTGTCAGTCAAACGTAGAATGGAGAAGGATGCTGATTTTGCTTCTAAATACATCGAAAAAATGGATGAGTACATAAGAAACGGCTATGCAGAATTGATACCCGATGATGAATTGGCACCGACAGATAGAACTTGGTTTATACCGCATCATGCTACACGACAGTCAAAATTCCGTATTGTCTTTGACAGTTCAGCGGAGTTTGATGGGACGTCTTTAAACAAGAATTTATTAACTGGACCTGATTTCAATAACTCCCTTGTTGGAGTGTTGTTGCGGTTTCGCCTGAACCCCATCGCAGTTTCATGTGACATCCGTCAAATGTTTCATAGAATACTTGTCAAAACGGAAGACACGGAGTCATTACGATTCTTATGGTACCCCTCACATGATATTTCACAGCCTATTGCTCAATTTAGAATGCTCTCTCATGCATTTGGGACTTCTTGTTCTCCGTCAATTGCCTCATTTGCTATCAGGCAAGTCGCAAGAGACAATCTATCAAATGCTGAGCCTGAAACCGTTTAATGTATATTTTCTAACTTTTATGTAGATGACGGACTCTACTCCAGAGAAACAGTGTCTGAAGCTTCTGTTTTAGTGCAACAGACAACTGAATTGCTTGCTACAGGTGGTTTCCATTTAACTAAATTTCTGAGCAATGAACCACAAGTTCTGGAGTCTGTTCCGAATCAGGATAAAGCTCCCGTAACACATGAATTAGAATTGGGAGACGACGCGCTAAGTCGTACTCTCGGATTGAATTGGAATGCGACTACTGATCAATTTATTGTAAATGTCAATATCAGTGAACGACCGCCTACTCGTCGTGGTATACTTTCTATGGTATCTCAAATATTCGACCCTCTTGGTTATGTTCAACCATTTGTTCTGATTGCCAGGATGATATTACAAGATCTGTGTTATGAAGAATTTCACTGGGATGATTTAATTGATGGACCTCTCAAACAGAAATGGGAAGATTGGATTTCAAAGCTACCAGATTTAAATGGACTTTCATTCTCACGTTGTTATAGACCTGCCGGATTCGTTCCTACCTCTTACCAATTGCATGTTTTCTGTGATGCAAGTTCATTTGCTTACGGTACTTGTGCTTACTTAAGAATGATTGATAATGCAGGAAATGTACATGTAACATTTGTGAAAGGTTCGTCAAGAGTAGCGCCAAAGAAAGTTATCACAATTCCACGATTAGAACTAACTGCTGCTGTTTGCGCGACAGAGTTGGCTCGATGTATAAAATTGGAATTACCTGACTTGATAACCGATGTGTTTTTCTATACGGATTCGATGACAGTTCTGAGAATGATTAATAACAGATCAGAGCGTTTTAAAACTTTCGTTGCGAATCGCCTAAATACAATTCGCTTACTTTCTGAACCAAGTCAGTGGTATCACGTTGACACTAAGTCTAATCCAGCTGACGTAGCAAGCCGCGGAATGATGCCTGACAAGTGCCGAAAAGCGGAATGTTGGTTCCAAGGACCCTCGTTTCTAAGAGATGAGAATTTACCTTCACATAAATCTTTACAGTTTTCTGATTCGCTTGAAGATTCTGAGATATCTTCGGAAGTCAAAGTTAACTACAATATTGCATCGAATGTTGCTACTGAAACAAGTACAACACGTCATGGATTGTTTATATTATTGGAACGTTACTCCAAGTTTGAGAAACTTCTTACGGCTGTAACCTGGCTTAATAGATTCAAAATGTACCTGATTCAAAAGCATTTGAATCGTGGGAACTCCCAAACAACAGGTTGCTTCACTGTCGCAGAACGAGAGAATGCGACACTGGATATTGTAAAGCTAATTCAACAAGATTCCTTGTCTTCTGAAATGTGTTACTTCAGTGATTTGAATTACTCTGGTCCACCTCCTGCTAATAGAAAATTACTCAAATCGCCATTTGCAAAAGAACTTATACAATGCAACCCTTATGTCTCCGAGGGCATACTTCGTGTAGGAGGAAGACTTCGACATTCTGAACTCCCCCCTGATCAAAGGAATCCTGTTATTCTACCTCCATATCACCATGCTACAAAACTTCTTATTGATCATTATCATTGCGAAAATGGTCATTGTGGATGCAATCAAGTGCAAGCGTACTTGTTGCAGAGATACTGGATTTTACATCTCCAATCTGCTGTTGCAAAGGTACTACGTGAATGCATAAACTGTAAAATTCGCGTTGCAAGACCTGGCAAACAATGGATGTCAGATATGCCTGCTGTTAGGCTTTGTACTGGAAACAAACCATTTCATCATTGCTTCGTTGACTATTTTGGCCCTATAAAAGTGAAGCTTGGAAGAAGTGAGCACAAGCGTTATGGCGTTATTTTTACTTGTCTTTCTACACGAGCTGTTCATCTAGAAGTAGCTGAGAGTTTAGATGCTTCTGCCTTTCTGCAAGCATTTTTTCGATTCGTTGCACGTCGCTCTAAACCAGCTCATATGTATTCAGACAACGGCACAAATTTTATTGCGGGAAGTAAAATTCGACAAGATATGTTCAAAACAGGCCAAAGTTCATCTACTGCACACAGTTACGCCTCCCGAATATACCTCAGACGTCTCAAAAAGCATATCCATAACAATCATGCTTGATCCATCGTTGATCCACGTCTTTCGCAAAACAGGCTACCAGCAGGAATGAATCGCATCCTGTAAAACTCAAGTTCGCCACGCATGATCACATCAATTTTTCGACACCAAAGCTCCCCAAAAATCATCAATTCACTTCGTTTCCGACAATACCAACAGCAAAGATTCGCACATGCCAAGAAGAATAATAAACGTCAATCAAAACAGTTTCTCTGGTACTACAAAAAAGGTAAAACATCGAAGTCTATATACAAAGCTGCTTTCCGTCCACCAGTATTTGCAAGACTGTAATCCAAGAACCGGTTACATTTTCCCTTGAAGATGTGATTGTTACATCATTAAGCATCATCCTGGCGTGCTCGCCAATTTTGCAGCTGGGCGGTTTAGAGAAATAACAGTGTGCTCGCCAGCACAGTCCGATAGACTGCGCAACCTATAAAACGCTTTCAGAAGACTCCTGCGTGCTGCAAAAACCACACAATAAGGTTCGTCGAGGATGATGCAAATGTATTGAAACGGCAACAACGGCTACAGATAAACATTAACACCTTGACTGAAACTGATACCGGACGACCCTGCCACCGCCAAGGCGGCGGGACGGAAAAAGAACGTCGCTTACCAGCAACGTGGTAATATATCAAGCAGTGACCTCTGAACCCTCAACCGCTATATGGCTCAATTCAATTAAGAATAATATAGAGAAGTGTCACTGTAACATTAACTCAAGACAGTAAGGAATATACCAAAAATCCAGTACCGTCACAATATTCTCCCTAAAAAGGTGCGATTATAAATTCAGTTTTAAAAACAAATGTACCGAAAATGGCAAACCTACCAAATTTGAAATCATATTTTGACAACCGTGAGTCACAGATGAACCGCTCTTCCGTGGCGCGATCATTCAGCGACCCAAACTTATCAAAACGATTATAAGACAAATATTGCTGTATTGTATAAAATATTGCTGATTCATGTACAAATTATACGATACATGGAATCCACCAAAACCAAAATTTCAGAACAAAAATTTAATTAAGAACAGTATTTAATTTGGGTAGCACTCTTAACTCGGAGAAGACTAAAGTTTTATCAAGTCATCGCTACACTAGAACGAATGCAGCTCAAATTTCATTATCTGATGCTGTTCTGGGGGAATCTTAAAATATTTGTCTTTGTGAAGTAAGAGTTCAAATTTCTCTTCAAATGAACCCGTAACGTGACTGTTTCTTGGAGTTTTATGCGCAATTCCCTAGCCTCCAGCATCTGCCCAACCAAAGTCCAAAGTAAAGATGCAACGAGATCCAATGAAACTGAAACTGTATTCAATGATCTCACCAAACAAGTAGTAAATGTTGAACAGTGAAACCTTCGGAAATTAACGATAAAACTAATATATGATGACACAGCCACTGTAATACATTATAAATATTCTACAGTTAACTATTGCAATACAAATTAGCAGTAATAATAATCCTAACTATCAAGAATATCACTAAATTATCACAACACAACTTAGCCAGAACACTATAATACGATACTACTAAAACTAAACTCATCAACCAGAATGCAATAATAATCGCCCTAACACAAGTCGTAAAACACAAAATGCCTGCAAAGCGAAAATCCTTATCGCGCAACACGGGGAAAATACAAAATGCTTTGTGACGCAACAAATTCACATAAACATGTTTGGGCATGTTTTCGTCAGGATAAAAAAGAGAGTTACCTCTCGGCGCATATTATAAAGAAACACTAATTTAGAGTTCACTAAAGTAAGACGACGAGTTTATATCTAACATCACACAGGAGTCTTCTGAAAGCGTTTTATAGGTTGCGCAGTCTATCGGACTGTGCTGGCGAGCACACTGTTATTTCTTAAAACCGCCCCGCTGCAATATTGCCCGAATCAAAAATTGGTGGAAAAATTTAAAAAGTGGCAAAACATTTTTATATTGATGAAATTTTTTTAAATATATATAAGATTGCAACTTATTAAACGATTTTTTTTTGTTTGCTCATTCCCACCAGATGTATATCTATCAATATTTTGTGCACTCGCACCGTTTCGTTTAAGCTTCAGTCACTGATGGATGGCGCCGTCGAGCTGCCAAATGGAATCGTCAGCCTTCCAGTAGGGACGTAAGATTTATAATTTCGTTTTAGCCTTTCTAATAGACCCTTTTGGTGTCGTGTTTGTGAAGTTCTGTCGATGTCGGACCTTTAAACCAAACATTTTAAACATATTTGACCATCTGGCGATATTTTATAATTACTTTTTGCAAAAAATTCTTAAAATCAACACGCAGATATTTCGTTTATGCTCAGAGTTGACTCGGTAAATTTCAACAACGAACGTATTTTTTGTTTTGTAAACTAATATAGTTGGAAATGAGTTTTTTTAGATAGAATCCTATTCAAAAAGATTCGATTTGAAATTCTTTTCATAGAGATTAGTTTCTAGGGGAAAAAATATTCGAATCTTGCATCGCTGCCGTTCAGACAACAATCGTCGAATAAGCCACATTAGAGCCAGTTTTCGATTCAATACTTATTTATGCGATTCGATATGAGTAATTTCTAATTTCATCCCACTCTCCCTTTTTGGTTTCTGTTTATCCCACTGTAGTTATAATTTAATCTTTACTCGTTAAAAGAAGGCGTATGCAAATTTATTTCAGATATCAATATTTTGCGCCGAATAGGAAAATTAAGTCAATTTTTGAAGTTTCAAACTCATTCTATAAATATGAATTCTATTTATCTTTGCGGTTTTTCGTGACATTTAATATAGGAAATTAGACTTTCTTTGACGCATAAAACTGAATTCCAGGCAGATCAAGTAGATGTACGTAGCGCACAGGTGCAGTATTGAAGTGAAGGTAACCTGTACTGATAGATATAAGTGTATCTTATCTATGCTTGTTACGTAGAAGTGGACAGTGCAATTCGATAATTTGAATTGATCTGAAGTACAAATAGTACGAATCTGCTGTTGGAACAAGAACTGTGGATTTATCCTATTTTAGTAAAAAATGCAATCAAAAGTAATGGGGGCAAATTGCTATGCTAAAACGGGGCATTTGATTTTTTTATATGAAAATCGCAATTTGATCCTGTTCGAAAAATTATCAGAACCAAATACAAATTCCAAATTATACTGTTTGGCTTTAGCGTATTGTTTCATAGCGACAGATGAGAAGTTTTCAGTCCAATGAGTAGATGCGTAGACGCAGTTGTAAAAGTGAATAAAGGTAGAAAATAGATGGGCACAAGAAGTTTTCAGATAGAAATAAATAACATTTAATATTTTGTATTTGGTGTTATATTCGTTCAACATTCTTTCAAAAAAAAACAGCCTGTTCAAAACACGGGATTTGTTTTATATCATCTATTTGAAGCATTCTTTTGTTTTAACTGCCGATTAATACCCAAGTATCTAAAACATGCGAATAAGTAGTCATGACAAGACGTTATTTTGTACCTGTAGATACCAAGATAGTCTATATATATATAGAAGTGTCATCCGAACCGACGAATATGTAACTCAATAATTTAAAAAAAATGAAACTAACATTATTTTTCGTCTGAAAACAAAGATGTAAGAAATATTACAATAAAAATAAAGCATTATGGCTTATATAATTGTAGATGGTGACACAGAAAGATACCAATAATGCCTTACAACGGCACTAGTTTTGACACTAGTTTTGAAGAGATGTAAGATTTAATTCAACCATATTGAACTAATGCAATATATTGCCTTATCCACTAAAAATTCCCCCGATCAGAAATTTGCTTTTGTCGCGCATGAGCAAAGAAACAATTTCGAATATTAAATTCATGCAAAACAAAAACAACAAAATATAAGACATGATTTAGAATAGTCAGAATAGTCTGTTTAAAATCCCATGTTTTAGAATGAATCCCCCTACTCATTGTACATATCAAAGTTGAAAGTAGAGTTTGTGATCTCTCGCCAAGGCAGAGATCCAGTCATTTCACTCTACAATAGCATCGCAGTTTAGGGTTTAATCATAAAAAAATTCTCACTTTGTTCTTACCTTGCTTGGAATGCATTTCAACAAACTAAAATGGACTTTGTTGAGTGATGTTTGTGCTTTCTGTTCTGTGTTTGGGAATGAAGAATATTGACCATTTACTGCCGTAGTTTTATTCGGCATAGGCATTAGGTACAAGTACTAATATACTATACTAATAGTCAAAGAAATACTATATAAATTACCGTTAAATATTCCGATACATCCGCACTCATGACAATATCTGGGTATGCCTGAGCACAGTGTTTTTTGAAATTGCCAGAAGTAAATTGCCTGAATTGGTGACTACAAAAAATTAAATTAATCGAAAAACGTCCAGTTTCTGGAAAAAATGATTGTTAACAATTGGCCACCAACATTGAGTTTTGCTCTTGGTGGCCGACATTTTGTCTGAAAATGATATTATTTTGAGTCAAATATTTAATCAGCCAGAAAAATTTGTCTCGTCAAAGAAAGGACATTGATAAATCGGATTGCTTTGGCTTGGTCCGTCTGTGACCAGTATGATTGATAAATCAATTTTTTTTATTTAAAATGTGTCTACGAAAATATTTATGTGCTCGCATATGTAAATCTTCTACTCAAATTAAACTGGATAGACAAAACAATATCAAGAAAATGGCGGCACTTCTAATTATACCATACCCATAATAGAAATCCGATACGCCAAGTCTTGCAAGTGCAAATACTGTATAAAGTAATTTGTCCATTTCTAGACCCAGAACATACGATTTTCAAGATTTTTTATTCACAGAATGGATCTAAGATTGTTTGTGCAATTCACTATTTTTTCGTGTATTTCGTGTAAGTTGTCGAAAGAAACGATGAAATTTACGGGACTATCTCGACTACCTCTTCATTCAGACACGAGAATCTGAGTTTCGTCCGCGATTAGGTATAATGAGAGAATAGTTCTATCAAGCAGAATGACAATTGACATGCATATTGATCGTGCGTATGGTTCAATATAAAAAACTAAAATTTATTATGAATGATTTTCTGACTAATCTTATCTAAACTATGTAAAGAAAGCGACATTTTCATCACACCAGATAACTTTTTATTAGGTAGCCTAAATCCACGTTCAAAACTAGACAGAGTTTTTTTTATAAACCAATTAACTCTTTTCTGCATTGAGGACATTTTGAATTTATTTAATACATTACTTAATTTGATTTACTGGGTTTACCTAGTTTCTTGAACTTACTTATTATACCTATTAAGTTTACTAGTTAAAACGTCAGAAAGAAAAACTCGATAGAAGCCAAACTAGATAAGTCAGATATGCGTAAGACTAGGTAAAAATATTTTGAATTGATATATGAATACGGTAAACTAGGCATACTAAATAAACTCGGTATTTTTTATCTAGAACTGTTTGTTTCTGATACAATTAAAAACTAGCCTATTTTTCTGTTTCAGGTACAATTAAAATTGACCTCAAACCATAACAGGCCATGGGCACTTAAAATTTCCATCTCTACATCTCCTCGGGTATTCATACACCAGTCTATTACTGCCACAAGTGTAACCAATGTCAATAAACACACCGAAATTTTCAATATTTTCCCAAAACCATGTGTCTTTTTGCCCATTCAAAAAAGTGTACGTTTATAAAAAATATTTAGCAATTTCAACCAAGATGTAGATACACCTTCTGGACAGTTATACACGGCTTACTGATTACGACAGTTTATAGTCTAAGTACCAGGTTTACCGAGTTCATTTTCAAAATACTTTGATATAGTGTCACTGATATTTACCTAGTTTTCGAGGTTTTCTGTTAGAAGTTTTACCCAGTTAATTTACCGGATAAAATAGGTAAATTACTCTAATTTTCAACTAGGTACCTGATTCAAAAAAAATAGTTAACTGGTATAAAAAACTAGGTAAATCCTTTTTACCCTTTTAAAAAAAAAACTTTCAAAATGGAATTTTCGAATATTTTAATCTTCGACTCTTTCAAAAATGCCAACCGTTTATTTATTTTTACCTGGATTTAAATCAAAGTCCTACCTAGTTTTGAAAGTGAAACTTAGGTTACCGAGTAACACTCTATCTAGTTCTGTGTTAAAATTGCTTCAGTTTGATTTGTTTAAGAAAACACTAAGTTGCCATCACTAGACTTTATACACTCCCTCCAATTGATCACGACATCCAATGATATTCGTGTTTTAAATTTGTATTTGAGGTCGGGATCACATCGTATATTGAGTAAATGGAAAAACACACATTCAAAGCATAATGTTATGTGGTACATAGCCTCGGTAATAAAATCGGCTAAAAATGAGTTGAAAATCACTAAGAGCGACTTGAATTGACGACCACCTGATGTCAGGCTGTCCTTTCAATTCTAGCTACAAAAAAAATCGGAGCTAGGCTAGATGGTAATAGCCCGCAAGTTATTGAACTGATATGCATTTATTTTTATGAGAAAATAAAGATCCAAAATCATTTAAGCACAAAGTTTCTCGCGTCTATTTTGACTGGAAAACATTTATAATTATTATTTCATTTTAGTGTAAAAACTATTATCTTCGACTTCTCAATTTTTGTCCCAACTTTCCTGCCACAAAAAAACAGCCATTTTTTTTTAAATTCCCTTCATTTAATCCCTTTCTTATTTGTTTTCAATAAGATTGCAAACCAAGTCTCCTAATTATTTTCAGTAGAAGTACCATATTACTGGGTTCATAATGCTAGCAGTTTATGTATACGGAACGCGTTTTAGTATCTTATCGTTTAATTTCCTGTAGTTACCATTTTTTTTTTGATTGTCTATTATACCTATTTTACCGATTTCGTCTTCTGAAGTACATGCAAATGAAGGTGTAATTTATCAATACCAATTTACCTAGTAATACTTCGTCTAGTTAGGTGGTACAAATGGTGGTAGAAGTGGTGCACACGAAAGCGAGTGGTGCAAGCGTTGCGCTTGTACCACTCGTCTTTGTGTACACCACTCGCACAA
Source organism: Styela plicata (assembly GCA_963675895.2). Classification (NCBI taxonomy): domain Eukaryota; kingdom Metazoa; phylum Chordata; class Ascidiacea; order Stolidobranchia; family Styelidae; genus Styela; species Styela plicata. The sequence goes on along the minus strand of OZ023151.1, from coordinate 14,086,967 downwards.
CTCGCTTAACTTGAGCCAATTACACCGGCATTGCGCTTGCACCACCAATCATTGTGTGTACCACTTGCCCCCCTCGTTTTTGTGTGCATCACTCGCGCAATTTGCACCTGTACATTTTGAAGTCACCCCCTGAACTATGCCGATACCGGATTTTTACACTTTTTAACGCTTCAAAATGCATTAAAATACGTAGAAACCTCATTTCACCTGAATTTTTCAAGTGACAGTACGTATAAGAAAAACTATAAAAGTAGAGACTTCGGAAATAAAAATAGTTATAGTGACCAAGAATGTCCGCGGGAGAGTTAATCTGTTTCGGTGGTGTCAAATGAAAATGACTCGTCTTTATTTTTAAATCAATATTAATAGGGATCCTCTTGTTATCTTGCCCTTTAACGCCGGCATCATCTCCATATTTTGTACAACTTCTGCCACCCATTTTGTCTATAATGCTACATTCGTATTCAAATTTGTGTGGCTTTGCGCCTTACGTCGACTTGTGAGAACTTGTCTTGTTCATGCTCCCTATCTTTAATACCTCGGTAATCAAATACCTTTTATTTCTATTTCGTTATACTTTTTAATCAGAAGGAGTATCTTTAATTCAGAATTTGCATATTCAAATCCGTGAAACTTTAAAAATTAATAATAATATAAAGAACTCATTGGAAAGGCCGTAATCAAAACAAAAAATAACGCAGAAGTTTAAATAAAAGGAGTTCTGGCATTTGCGTGTGCGTCGCTCAAAATTTCTTTTCCTCCCCCAATCGCACCAGCGAACCACGATCCATCTGTGGCTCATGCTTTGCAATTTGTAGCTAATTGAAGGCTATAGGGTGCGTGATAGAACCAGAGTACTTTCAGATCTTCTTAATTTATTAGTCGACCCCCTTTTATAACTTTATTGAATTGCACTTCAAGCGCCGCAAAGAAACTAACTAATGACGAAAAAATAGCAAAGAGTTACTACAAATTGTAATACCAACAACTGCACTACAAGCGGAAAATATCCGAAACAGAACTAAACAGTCATAACAAAAGGGATCTTGGGCATATGTTCCGTTTTTTTAGGTAAAACCATGCATCGCTGCTATGTTTCCTTTTAGTCGCCTTGAAAAGCACGAAAAACATTAGGTTAATTACGAAGCCCGCAAACGACAACATGAAGAAACCGCAACATGGTATTTACTCATTATAAAAATATTTGCGATTAGGAATTCAACCGCCAACAATTTTTCATGGACACGGTTTCGTAATGATATGTTAGCAGTATTCAAATAATTTATATTTCAAAAAAAAGTTTCATTGAACTGATCCAAGGTCGTTGCAATTGTGTGATGATTACTTAGAAGTGTTTTACTATTAGGACCAGACTGGCAGAATGGGAATTAGAATGGGAACACTGGAAGCATATGCTGCTACAGGAGAAAACAAGGAACATTCCATAAAATAAAGTTTCATTAAAATTGAAGGATTGAAATGTCTTTTTCCGGGTGTATTTCAATCAAACAGTAGAAAAAGATTCAAACTCCTATGTGGATGGTTCTGAAACATTTTTGTCCACTGGAAGAAAATGACATGAGCTTCTCGCACACCCGAAGGAAACAAATTCCTGCAGGACCTGTTAATCCTGTTCGATATTCATTCATTTTAAAAAATGTAACGTATGGAATTTTAAAGCTCGGACAATGCGTGTTCAGGAATCATTTCTGTGATTCAAAAACGATTCCAAAGTATTAGGAGGTAAGATGAAATTTTACTTGTATTTAAAAAAATTCTCGCCTATATGTTGACCGAGTTGACCTTTATTGAAATTGTTACTTCAAGTTACTGAATAAAATTAAATGCAAAAAGATGCTATTTGGGATGATATGATTCGATTCCAAAATAAATTTACCTGAAAGTGACAAACCTTGTCGGGGTCGGCCCATCGCTGGCGTATAGTTCAATTTATAATGCATATTTGATACACGGCGGTCCATCCATGTATTTTCCGTGTCTAAGGATAGGCCCAACATCTATGCTGTATTCTGAAAACAAAGTCAGAAACTACTTGATGGTTCCATCATCGCCATTTCCGTCACATCGCCTTAGACTCAGACATCCGAAGAAAATGTCCACATCTGAAGAAAAAGTTGCAAACCTTCATGCTATATCTCTTGTTAGAAGATTTAAATGTTCTGGTAGTAAGCAAACTCTAGAAAAGGTTCAAAATTGCTATAAAATACTCGAGTTTGACAAAGTAAAATACATGCTTGCAAAACGTAGAACTGGAACGAGCTTTAGAATTCCCCCCACATTCCAATGTTTTCCCCGACTAAAAAGAAACAAAAATGTGGTGTATGGTCCTACCCTCGCCTACACAAGATATCCCAATCAGAATCTCATAGACGCGATCCATCATTTTTGACTAATACTTGACAAAAAATTTCTCCGATTGGAATCACTTACTGCAGTGCAGTCTAATATATCGGTCTACTTTTGTTTAAAATGTTTTATATTCTCATAGTACAGTTGCCGGTACTATATTTGTGTGGTAGCTTGTAGATGTTTGCCATGTGAAGTCGCCGTTGATTGAATTTCTCTGATTGCTTCTTCAGGATTTGATTAGAAAGAAATTAAAGTATAAATAAAAAAAGTTTATAGTCAATGAAACGAAATGATTTTAAATAAACATCGAAACGTTCTTTCAGATATAAAAATATCTTGTTACGATCGATCTCTCTTCAATTGGTTTAGATTTGTTCATAAAATATTAATATTTTATTTAACTATGAGGTGATTTCTAAAAACATTTCTTTTGCACAGAAGCGTTCAATCGTTTTAGCCGGAACAAAGAATCTACGTTAAACGTTAAATTAACACGAATGAGTCGTAGCGTGACGGGCTGAGGCGTGTGGCTACGTGAAACAACTCGACGTATTTTTGTTCGTCAAATGACGCCGCCGTCGCTCTGTCAACAGGTCTGACGCATTTCAAGAATCGCCTTTGCTTCGCGTTGTAAATTGTAACACAGTAGGCTACGTTTTGCGTGTAGATCAGTGTGCGATTTAACTATTTTCACCTGCGCGTTCTTAAGATGGCACACTGTGCACTGTATATGTTTTTACGCATAAGGAATGTAAAATCGATTTTGGATTTGTTCCAAACGTGGCGAGCGTTTTTTATGTCTTTTCTCAGTTTTTTCGTGTTCCATAAGCCTCTTGGGATTCTGAAATCCTTTTGCCAAGCGTTTCGTTTGCAGCAGCTACAGACACGTTAAGGTCGCTACGCAGGCGCCTGGGGAATACGATCGGTCTTCGCCCTTCTTAATTTGTTATGCACCGTAGACCGTGTTCTATATCATTATGATATGAGCTCTAAGGCGAGGTACGAGATAATCTGCTTTAAAAAGCTTAAGTATAATAGATGTTAGCGAAAGATATTACTGACTGTAGAATAATAGGTCACTTGGCTTTTAGGGTAAGTATTGAGTTTTATTTTAAAATGATTTGATAACAGGAATATAACGCGAAATTGTAAACATTACCCTGACACTATCTTATATATTATACATACCTCCGAATCGGGAATTTTATTTTGCCAAGCATGATCCACTCATGAATCGCCGCCTTGATGCCGTACCGTAGTTCGTGTATGTTTGGAAAATACGATACCGAGATTGAGTTGAAAATTTAATTCAAGTTCGAGTTAAGTTTAAGAAGCCACGACGTCATAAAGATATTTATCCACAAAGATAACTTTCACGACCAAGAAAATTATTTGTAAAATGAATGTTTACTGTTTAATACCATCAATATAAACATTGTTACATCATTGTCATAGGATATGTAATTAAACTAATACATTGTACGTGGCGACTGAAAGGAAATGAAGAAGTGCCGGAGGTTTTTCTATCGCGCAGGACAGATACCACTCACTGCATTTTACTATTGCAGATCAGTGCCGTTTGGGATGTTTTTCGCTGAGAGTGCCGTTGCTGCTATTACATCTTGAAGTAGCTCATTGCCATTAAGTGGCCATATGTTCCTTTCGGCACTGCTTCCGGTCCTACTCAGAGCGAATTTAAATAGATAAAAAGTCATTTCTAAATAATTCTACGTGCAATCGAGAGTCGGTGAACACAGAGGAGTTGGTAACGCACATTGGTACCCTAAAGGATAGGATTGATATTGTCGGGTGGGTTTCGTCGTCAGGAATGTAAATTCCCCCTATAGTTGAGGGCTGTATGATTGCCTGAACTTATTTCCTGCATGTTGGCAAGATGGTCCTATCATCACTCAGGGTATATACCGCTAACTGTGCTTTAGCATGGCGATTCAGTTCTGTTTGAGATATTTCACTAGTCATAAATACGGACCGGAGGGAATCGAACCCATGCTATGAAAATTCCAAGTAAAGCTGGAAGTGCGGGTTTTGATATAGGAAGAGCGGTGGCACCGTAGCTCTTTGAGATAATCTAGTATGTTTTGCAAGTCAAAAAATAAGAGAATGATGAAGAATACATCTTTACAAAAAAAATAACATATAAATTTTACTTCGTAAAATTCTACATAAAGCCTGACTTCGCTGAAAGATGATCAAAATATGGTCAAATATCAGCCATTTTGCTTTTATGGATTGTTGAAACATTATTCTACTCAAATAGCGGATTCCAAACCGCTTAAACTAAACCATAAATACAATCCTAGGTAACAACGCACGTGAGTTCGTTTGCAGGTCAACGCAATTAATGATCAGAGACGGACGACGGGTGCTAAATCGTGTGTTTAACTCCTTGGACTGTAAAAGCGACAATGAGTCTGGTGGTCAATCTTAGGTCATCATATTCAGCTTAGTTTATTGTATTTTGAAAGTTTATTCTGTTTAGATAGATTTAGGTACGTGTAGTAGTAGGTACGTGATTTAGAATAGTCCTAACGTATTTCATGTGTGTCGTAAAAGGGGAGTAAAAGAAAGCAAAAAGGTGGTAGGTGGTTTTGCCATCGCACAGGGCAGATACCACTCGCTGCACTTTGTCATGTCGGTTCAGTTCCGTTTGGGATGTTTCCCGCTCAGAGTGCAGTTGCTGGTACTGAATCTTTCAGTAGGGCTTTGCTATTGAGTGACCGTTGGTTCCTTCTGGACGCTGCTTCTGGCCTTGCTCAGAAAGAATTTCAGTGAAATAAATAGTAAACATTAGGATTTGCAGAATGTAGTAGACCAGGTATAACTAGCATTGCCATTTGTAGATCGATCAATCATTCTTACCATGCGCTACGTTGTCTTCTATCAGAAACATTTCGACCAAACATATTTCGTTTAGCATGGGTCACAGATGTATTGCGCCCCTTGGGTGTGGTCCATCTGTGACTCATGCTTAACAAAATAATGGAGTATTATGTACTGATATCTGATGGGGTATGGTGTAGTTTAAACGGCATCCGAAATTCACTATATAAATGGACATTCCATATAAACAAAATCGCTGATATTTAACCACAATATGGAGATTTTACAGCTAAATCATGATGCTTTGTGTCGATTTGTGGCGATTTTTAAAACTTCGGCATATATATCATGACATGAAATGCCCCTACGCATTATTTCAGTCCCCCTGGCTGATTTTTTTTCTAATTGTCGCCTCGTGGATATATCGTCCAGTCAGGTCTGAAATTTAACATGTTACGCTTAGTAAGGGCCGCATATATGTTGCTTAGTTCTCGTTGATTCAAACAACCGTAAAAAAGAAACGATTTCAGTAACGATTTTTCGTCATAAATGTTACTATATTATGAGATGTGATGGCCCGTATAATATATTTATTGCAAATGAGTATATTCTTGAAAAGCATTGTTTCATTTTCTACTGATACATTCGATTCAGTCAATTCATGGTTGACAAATATAAATGCCCGATTCGAATTTGTAATGGTTTTGCTACGTTTGTTCGGAAATATTATTTTTCAGATGTGTATTTTTTTAATGCGATGAATTTCGTTCAAATATCACTGACGTAATGCTATCAAACTTATGAACTCATCACGTCACGTCCAAACTAGGATTACCACTTCCAAATAGATTTTTTCGAATAAAGAATCTTACATTGCGAATCGAATCTCACCCAATCGAATTTTAATGAAGAATTTTATAAACGACTCATTTGTTATATTAGCCAAAATTTTTAAAATTCACTTTTGTCCAAAACTTTCGTCCCATCATACAGAATCACGGAAATGATTATTCGAATCTAATCGGATATTTTACAGGTTCTACTTAAGTTATTTTAAATTCTGATATCATAATATAGTAAGTCACATTCTAAAAATTCAGTCACGACGCCCAAAGCGTAAATCGATAAATAAATCGATTTTTGTCCTTCGATTGGTCTTTCATATTGATTATTTTCGTCTCTTTATAGCAATAGCGATTGGGAAGAGATGAAATATTGTCGCATTTGCTAATGACTTCGATCGCTTCATGACCTCACTGCGGTACCGGTACTGTAAGAACATTGCTGCTAGGTTTTGTTAAGTGTGAGCCACTGATGGATCTTGCCACGCACGGAGCAATCCATCGGTGGCTCATACTGAACAAATAATAAAACCACCTGTTCAAAGTATGAACCATGATTATTTTGAGAATTCGTTCTATATATGGGAATACTGATCTACGCGTTACGAACATTTGTCTTTTTGTGAAATGTATACTAATTGTTGAGAGTTGAGAGTGACAATATGAATTATATGTGATAGGTGCAGGGTGGTGACGTATTATTCAGAACCATGGAAAAGATGGAGGAGGTGGGGTTCAAAACTGGGAGGAAAGATTTTAAAAAGTTTCGAGATTGAATTAACATGTCATAATGGGCGCGGCCATTTGTAAAATTTGGCATAAAGCGTGATTTTGCTACAAAATTAGCATGTTAATTAGCACGAGTAAAATATTATAAGCAATTTCATTTATCTGAAAGATTGAAATATTATTTTAATCATATATTGAATTTCCAATACCCCTTAAACTGAAATAATTCAATAACAAGTCTATTGTGATCGCAGCGTTTTAATGCCGCTCTATTCGCCATTTTGGCAACTGATGAAACAGGTGGATTCTTTTTTAGGGAATCTTGATACGTTGCAACGTATGGATAACATGTCCATCGTCAACTTAAATTTTATTCCAATAATTAATTCCAATAATCCTTTGATAGATGTATCGACGCGATATCAATTCTGGAATTTCTTCAAATTTATTATTGATTTAGCCGCCTTGATTAGAATATAAAAAGAGGACCTCGTCCTTTAAACAAAAAATAATATTTTATAGTTGTTTATCTAACGATACGGGACAAGGTTTTTTTACAGTATTGTTTTTTATTCGAAATTCACTATATAAACAGAATACGGTTTCAACATTTCAGATATATTAGACTTATATTGCAGCAAAATCATGATTTATGACAAATTTTACAACATAAAATCTGGCATATATATAATGTTTTCACAGCAAAATGATGGATATAGTTAGAAAGCTAAATTATTTTGAATCGGATACCAGAATGTCTGACAACGATTCAATATATCTGTTATTTGCAATTGGTAGTAATAAAAGTGTTTATGCTTATGCGAAGTTTTTGCTGGAGCTGACTTGCAATCGCACCCTTTTGTGACAAATACTGAAATTCATATAATATATTTTCCAATTGAAATCTTCTTCCAAATAATCATGTAAGTATATGCATCTCTGTCACAATCAAATATTGCAATTTCCTTGATGATTAAAACAATCCAGGCTTTAACACATTTATAAGAACTTTCAATATCCCATTGTTCTGCCGAATTATCAAATATCGGTATCTGCTAATAGGCTCATTCGATCGATCTTATGGAAACACAATCCAGGAACATCCAGCAATGTATTTTTGTTAGGCATGGACAACTAATGGAACGCGCCACGTAGGCGCGGTCCATCTGTGTCACATGCTTAACAGAAGTAAGTTTGCGAATGGAAATAGCGCGAACGCAATCGCAGAAGAAACTATTTCCCAGGCATTGACCCTGGGTAGAATGTCTTTTGCTTTTTAATTGTCCGTGAACTTGACGTATTGGGAACGACTCCACTCTACGTCTAATCAATTTTCCAGTCCGATCACGTGTCCATTATTAGTCCCTTAACGAATAATTTCCACATTTTTTGATCGAGTCCATTCTTAATACGTTGCCATCTTTGGGTAGTATATTTTTATATTATCAAGCTTGACTCATGGATAGGACTGTCCAAAATATTGATTTGTGATTCGCGAATTCATAAGTTTTTTGATTCGGTTTTCAAAATCAAAAACGTATAAATTTTTATAATTATTTATAATTTTTTAGGTATCTTACAAGTTTACAGAAAGATTATTTTGTTCCTATTTTTTAAAACGGTGATTCAAATATTCGATTTACAAAAATGCCTCGGCTCGATTTCGAAATCAAAAGATCCGATTTTGGCCACACCTACCCTTACAAGACTGAACACGCCTTCTCGGCGCGATTCAGCTGTGTGTCGTGCTCGGTCATCAAATATTTTTTCATTTTGTGTATTTTCTTTCAAAATATAAGACTTTGCGGAATCGCCTCCTACACACCCCTTCCCCAATGTGGTCACGCACGTTATTGTGGGTACGTGAGGTCGGCACAGATACGTCGTACTGTTGTGTAAATAAACGTCATTTGTTAGCAAATTCTCGTATTTAGTATGGAATTTCGACATCGAATTCCGCAATGCATTCTGCACAAAATACCACCCAACGTTTAAAGCAAGGATTGTGTTTTCCGTGGCGGTTTAAATTCAAAATCCACTGTCGTGGAGCAAGAAATTTGTTTGTATTTTTTGCCAGAATCTGTCCCATAAAAATGCTTGTTAACGAAGGCGCACGGAAATTATTCGAACAAAAAAATATCATAATTTATATCCCAAGACACTGGATAATATTTGAAAGCAAAGGCAAAGATCTTCTAACTCGAATTCTGATTAAAAGCATGTTATTCCGTTATCGATTATTGCCAAATGGGTTCATTTTGAGGTGAAATCATTAATATACACGCTACCTTTTACTTTTAAATTTCGACATTAAACGTGAATTTGCTACCAAATGGGCAAAATTTGGTCCAATATCGATAATTTTGTTTATCTGAAATGTTGAAACGCTATTTCATTCATTTAGTGAACTTAAGGACAGGTGCGAGGTATCGCCTGATTGATGCGTTTGGGCGAAACTAGTCTTGGCTCAAAAATGGCCCGTCAGTGGCGTACAATATTATGTTATATTAAATTGACGTCTGAAAAACGTTGGACGTTACTTATTTCGCGCTTTCAACACGCTATTGAGAGCGAGGAATGTATCTTGCAAAGGAAGTATTACATTTACGTGGGTTGGATTACTAGATAAACCACAGCACGTGCGTAAAAATTGTCTGTCGCGTTTTCGCAAAGGAACGCTTGCTTGTATTACTTACAAACGTCACGATTCTAAGTTCTTAATTAGATAGGTCTATTAAACAGCGCCATTCACAACTGGATTCTAATGAAACCCGATTTTTTGCTAAATTTTTTATCTGATTCTATAAAACATTCTACTAGGGTGACAGCATCTTGTTTTCCTTCGGGCGCCTTGCACATTTTCTTCCGTTAATTCAAAAAGCTTCGACATCATCAACACTGCTGTTAAATAGCAGTGTTGGTGATGTTGAATCTTTTCATTATTTGCTATTAGTACAGGCTGATTGAATGGGGTATTGATGTTATTTTGTGTCCGATGTATTTATGTATGTTATTTTTTTTTGGCGAATTTTTTTCAAGGGACTGGAAATGCAGGAAATTCCATCGCGGAATTTTATTTCTCAAGGTAGCATTTGAATGTGTTAGCTTGGAATTAGTAAGCGATTTTTGTGCACACCTGAAATATCGGAACTAAAATGATATTAGAAATGTTTTTAAGCGAAACGAAGAATGCGTACTTTTCCCTAAACAACTCCATGGGACATAGAGAGCTACAGAAGATGATAATCCATCAACTAAACTATGACCACAAAACATTCCATACATAATCACACCTCTGTTGTAGAGAATATATAACAAAAAACTCGAAGTTTCAGTGCTTCGACACCATTTTCATGTTTTTTTTTTATTTTATGATTTTCTTCTAGCTTTGGTTGAGCACTCAACGGGATTCGGGCCATATTTTTGCTCCATAGCGTGATTCACCATTTGACCATTATCAATAAAAACCAAATGTATGCCCGACAGATTTTATTAAGGGTGACGCAATACAATAGTGGTTCATTTGCCTCTATGAGAAAATTGGCAACGGAAATTCTTTTGTTAAGCATGGGCCACTAATGGACCACGCCTTGTAGGATGAACATAGATAGACCCGTGTTTGGCAAACCCAAGCATGATTGGTAACTTCAAGCCGAAAACATATCAACCGAAACTGAACCGCCATGGTAAAGTGCGTGGAGTAGATCTGCCCCGGGTGATGATAAAATCGTCTAGAACTTATAATTTAGTATACAAGCTAAGTCGATGTTCATTACCCGCTTTCCTGTCTGTTGTCATTTGTTCTTTGCTGAGATAATTAAGTTAGTTGGAAGCGAACCGGTGTTCCCATAAAATATTTATCATACGATTTCATTTTATAAAGGATCTCATTAGCGATTTAATTAGAGGGGAGTTGAGCTAACGATTTTGTCGTTCGGTAATCGTTAATCTTTCAGACAATGGCATTTGAAAAAAGTTTATTTTTTAAAAGGTCGGTTTGAACTTTGGTCTATAAATGGCTTATACGTAACAAGATTTTCGTTTTAATCGTTTTGATTTATTGACTCGATTTGAACTTTTCAGCTGAGAAAAATTTATTATACGCTTTCCAAAATTGTATTTTGGTTTCATTCCAAGCAATAAATTTTTATGAATGACTGTTACAGTTTACGAATCGTGCGTAACTTTTACATTTGTAGCTATTAAAAATTTTAACTATTGTTGCGTTGCGTCGTTCGTTACGCAGCACGCAGTTGAATAATTGTAACCAGGAAACGAAGTCCAATTTATGATTCTGCGCACGCAAATAGGGAATTACTGTTGCGCTGTATTTTGAAAAGCATGGAATATAAAGCATTTGTGGGCTTGTTGCTGGAGAACAAAACTTTACGTAACGTAGATTAATAAAACTTAATGTAGCTTAGGTAGCATGTAAATGATATTTCGGCAAATCTGGTTAGAATATGATGTGTGAAAAGCATAACCATTCAAAAAATGTATCCGAGCATATTTTGTTGAGTGTGAGTCAACACTGATGGATCGCGTCGACAAGAGTAAGAGTAGATACTCAATTGATGCCCTCGTGCCCAACCCTGTCCGTGACTAAGACTATCCAAAATATTTGATTCGGTGATTCGCGCGAATCATATATTTCCCGATTCGGTTTTTCTAATGATACGAAAAAAAAACAAAAAAATATACATTTTGAGCAAATGAATGTAAACTTTGATGTATTTTACGATTTTTCTGAAAAAAATATTTTCGTTTTTTTATTATATTTATTCTATTCGATTCTAAATTTAACAGATATTCGAATTAGGCCATCCTGTCTGTGACCAATATTTAACAAAACATTCTCACTGATTGTTGTTGATTCGTTCCAATCATGAACTTGGCCTTGTCTGGCGATTGACTATAGTTGATCGTATTGTTGAGATTATAACGTCATAATCAATATGCATAAGATATTTAATCAAAAATCTAATCTTTGACCCATTGAATTTTTATAAGTCAGTCGTCGTCCTTTGTCCTATAGGTGGCGCCAGAGTTCGGGGATCAAAACTTTGTAATGGTTTGAATATTTCTTAATTGTAGGCAGGACGTAAAATTTAGGAAGAAAATTGTTCTTGCTACTTAGCAACATTAGAATCAAGGTATCAGTTAGAACGGTCAGAAGTATACAGTCAGAAGTATCAAACTTATATGTGTCACTGATGGATCGTGCCGCTTAGGCACGGTCCATCTGTGAATGATGCGTAACAAAATAAATTTCCTGAGGCGGTAACGTTAAACAATCATTTTCCCGCATGATGAATCAAAATCATGAAGAAATCGCGCCAAAACCTCGGGAAAAAAATATAAAACGATTTCTTAAATACAAGTACCCTTTAATGATTTATTTTTTATTTTTCGGAAATTAGAATAAAATTGCCAATTAATCGCGTCGAAGGCGCACGAACAAAATGTAAAAGTGGCACCAAACTTATTAGCAAATGCGCTTTTCAGACTTCAATATAAAAGTTTTATATATTTTGATATAAAATCAATTGTTATTTTGCGTTTTACGTCGTTTCATATATTATAATATAAATTTATCATAACGTGGCTACCAGCGACTGGGCTGACGCCATGAATAATTTAGTTCTTTAGACAGAAAACTAGATAATGTACGTCACATAACAGGACTTGCTTCCAGCTACATTAAAATTTAATGTCCTCTTAATCGGACGCATCGTTAACTGGATTTGAAAAGATCTGGGGAGAAATTATAAAACCTCGTATATCTAGATATTGGTGGCATTTGCATTTATTGATTGTCAAACAATAGTCACAGACAGATCGCGCCAATAAGGCGCGGTCTATTTGGGGCTTGTGTTGGACTAAAGATCTAGCTAGGATTTACTAATCGGTTTCATTCGAATACATATTCGATTCCAATACATATTCGAATTTTAATGATTTAAACATTTCTTGGACTTGGAATAAAAAATTTTTCAAATTTGATTATTTTCAGTAAATTACAAAAAAAAAATTAGCAGTCAACCCAGGTTTTTAATCAACCGAGGAAAATCATTGAATATTTCATCAATCGTTTTTTTTTTTTTCAAAACTATACGTAAAATGTATTAAATACGCATTTTAAAATTGAAAAAAAAGGTTTCCTATTTCCCGTACTTGGGGTAGATTTAAATATGTCGCTATGTCGCTAAAATTACGTTTTAAAAAAGTAAATGTAGATTGCGATCCGACCAAATGAAAAAATGTATGTTGAAACAAAAAAAATATACGATGAAGGATCGCGTCGCTGTGGCGTGGTATATCTGTGGCACACGCTTGATAAAATATATTCCCTGGTCTTTATATATTTTAGATTTATTATGTTTTTATTGGATTTATTTCGAAATTTTGTCCTTATTCGCATAAAAATGTCATAGCTAAATCCGGAATGCCTAAAAATAGCTCTTTTGGGATAAATATAACTGGGTCATAGGTTTGATGATTCGACTGTAGATTTATGTTTGTTAAATGTGCACCAAGGAGATTATTTAGTCAAGCATGAGCCATAGATGGCAATGTTATTTGGCAATGATGAGGTTAGCTATAATTGAATCGGAAAGGTATTCAATGATCCATGATAGTCTCGGTTCCCAACAGGAATTTTGTTTTGTCAAGCACGAACCACAGATGGATTGCGCCTAATATGCGCGTACATCAGTGACAAGTGCCTAGAACAAAGCTTGCTGAGTAGGGATGATGCGCGTTTACTAGAAACTCATGTTTGACAGGATTTCTTACGGTTGGGGAATGTTTGAAATATTTGATTCGTGATTTGCGAATTCATGAATCATTCGATTTGGTTTTCCAGGTATTCGAAGACAAAATCATCAAAAATTTACAAATTTTCAGAAAATATATGTTAATTCCCATGTATTTGACTATTTATGAAAAAGGTACATTTGCTTGTTTAATACTATACTAAAACCCTGGTTTAAATATTCGATTCGGTTCCGAAAAAAATTTATCGATTCGATTCGGAACTCAAAACATTCAATATCGGTCACCCAAACTTAAATAAAATTTTCCAGACGAGGCCACGTTGAAAGAGAATGCACAGTTAGTAATATTTTGTACCTAAATCATACTTTGGAAAGCATTTGTAATTTACTCGCCGAAATATTGTTCATCTATATCATGTTTTGTACTCACATCTGTGACAAATAGTATATTTTAATTTGTCTGCATTTTTGACAGACCAAGCCTTGACCGTCTGATAATAGTGACCGATAAAAATGATTAGAAGATGCAAAAAAATAATTTGGATTTTAGTTTAATCCGGAAATGGGTGACATGTCTCATCTACTCGGTTTCTTCGATAATTCGCAATCGGAAATTATATTTTGTCAAGTACGAATCACAGATGAATCGCGCCTCGTTGGCGCGATCCATCAGTGATCCATACTCGACAAAACTTGAATAAATAAGAATTATCCGTCTGAGTTTCAAGTGGATTAACATCTCCTTGTTTTTCTGTACTTAAATTAGTATCGTCCTAACGTATTTCATACGTGGTAAGAGGCGATTAAAAGGAAACAAAGAAGTGGTAGGGGTTTTCATCATCGCCCAAGGCAGTTACCACTCACTGCACTTTACTATGGTAGTTTAGTTCTGCATGGAATGTTTTTTGCTTAGAGTGCAGTTGCTGGCAACACTTCGGCATTTGAGTGACCATTAGTTAGATTCTGTTGCTTCCGGCCTTGCTCAGCGTGTTCGCCCAGAATGACATAGTTTCGGTTACTTCGTGTGTCCTAAATAGCAGTGTTGATGATTTTAAAACTTGCTACGAGACACTCTAAAACACAAAGTTTAATCTTCTAGTAATATTTTTTTGAAACCTTGTCCATTTGCCAAATATACTCCTGATGGCAGCCATAAACTTCGGGTGTCTAAGTAGCGGAGTAGCTGATATTCTGCTAGTCTGGTTCACTGTATACCCTCACCATCCGTTTCAGCCTCATTAAAAAAGCTAGAAGCAGCACGAAGAAGCAATCAACTAACCAAAGACGATTGGTAGGGCAAATAGGTGCACAAAAATACAAACTATCTCAAACAGGACGAAGAAGAAATATTAAGATTAGGATTATCGTTTATTCTTCATTTTTGAATGAATTCTTCAGAATTAGATGTTGACCAATTTTTGGTGTGAATTTACCTTTTCCTTTGTTGTTATGTATTATAGAAGTACATATTTTAATATTCGAGTCGAAACCGCAGAAAAGAGTTGGATTTTAAAATTCGAAATATAAATAAAGATAAAGAAACTTAAATAAGATTATCTGTTTTATCAATTTTAAGATGTTGAATTTCTCTCAATCGATTATCAGATTTAACGATTCTCTAAAGTTTTTGAAACTTGGCCACAACTTGTATTCAAATAATGACCAACAAGATATAATAAATTTATATGAAGAAAGAAGAAATATCGTGGCAACGAAACTATTTTTTTTTTTTCAGATAATTGATCGTTTTTATAGGAACTGGTAGCCTTTAATTCGTGCCAATAAAAGTAATTGATCTTGGCATTGGTTTCAGCCGCTTTGGCTGGTTATCCCCGCAAAGGCATTATCTCGTACAAAAGGGCAGTAAATTTACATATCATTTGTAATTGTATATAATCAAAAATTGGAATTGCCTCGTTGATATTTATGCCAAGTGTGGACTGTTTATGGAACGCGCCGTCCGAGGCGCGTTCGACAGTACTTGACTAAAATGAATAAAATTTTATGGTTTTATGTTAATATCACCGAGTAAAAGCACTGTGAATGAACGCTGATTTTACTTACTTTTGTTATAGTTATAAAAAGTCGTTGTTGTCGCTGGAAGACGTTGTGTGTGGCTAGGAAATGTAAATCGTGTGTCCAAGAATGAACTGAGGATAAATCTTGCCTAAACGATGCTATCCATATCCTATTTGTTTGGCCTTTTAAGGGCTTTGAAATTTTATTATTAAAAAAGAAAGAATAGGTAATTTTGTTGCATCTTGTTGAAATAATTTTGATAAAATGTAAGTTTGACGAAAAATAATGTCACAGTGAAAATTTAAAGTGCACTATTAAAAATTTAATATAAAATAAATGCCCTATGAGCGCCTTTAAAAAGTCACTCTGACGATGACGAATGCGAAAAATAAGTGAGAGACTTCTTGGAGTTGAATTTTTTTTATTGATTTTTAAGACTTTTCAGTGTGAGACCTTTTGCTTTGCTTGTGATATCTCATATAATAGAGAATAATTAAGTTAATATAGTTATTGTAGTGATCACATACCACTTTATAAATTATTTTGGGATAGTTTTTGTTG
Organism: Styela plicata; assembly: GCA_963675895.2. Classification (NCBI taxonomy): domain Eukaryota; kingdom Metazoa; phylum Chordata; class Ascidiacea; order Stolidobranchia; family Styelidae; genus Styela; species Styela plicata. The sequence goes on along the minus strand of OZ023151.1, from coordinate 14,070,829 downwards.
ATTTTTCATGCACGTCATACGTTTTAGCGTCGGAGAAGGACAGCATACCGGATTGCTCAATCTTCTACCGACCTCGATCACCAAATATCGTGATCGCTCCCATCATTATACAAATGGCTCCGCCGAATGCCACCCAAAATTAAAGCACAAAATATTTAGCTGCTTAAATATATAATATTTCTGTAACTGCATGGGCATTTGATTTTCAAATACCCTAAAACATTAAAGGAAAGTTTGCTTTTAACCTCGTAAGGGGAGATTGATGAACATATTAGCACTCAATCTAAAAGTGGCCTAGCTCTGAGAGGCTTATATATATATATTAGTGTAAGTGAATTACTAAAAATACTTCACAATTCGGTTCGCGTTAAAAATTTGCTCGCTATTTATGTTAATGAAGGCGTACAGCCAACAATTCATTTGCATACTGGTTGAGTTGTAACTATGTAATTAAAAAGCCTAAACGCTTGCCCCAACAAAAACAAAAACCAATTAAATTCCTTTAATTTTGTTCAATTCTACGTCTCACTCTTACATGCGTATATTGCTATTCGAATGTAGCGGGGTTTGAACTTTAATGAGGAACAATGCGTTAATTTGCGTAAATCAAAAGTGCTATCAGGCGCCCGTGATTACCACGTTGGCATTATGGGTAAAAGGTCCTGAGCACGATTCCCCGACTTGCTAGTCGACACCCCAATAGGGGTGTGCAGGAAAAATGATATATGCCTAACTTTACGTTATAAAAATTTGTCATTTATACTGATAGTGTCGGATGTTGGAGATGTTAAAATTTGCTCACTTTAAACTTAATATTTAAATAAAGAAATTCGCCGATATGTGTTAAAATAAATAATAAGGCATTCATTTGGATTCGTTTTCAAACGGTTGGAACTCTAATCATGAAATGGAAGTCTTATCCAATAAGCACAGAATATATAAAGTATACAGGATGCGAATATCAAAATTTGCTTCATAAAAAATGCTGGTGACATTTAGATTTTTGGGGAGGAAGCCATTTTGTTGACTTTTACTTTACTTTACCTTTGGACAGCTTTCCGAGATTATCCAATATTCGTTTAATATTTTGTTTTTTGTTTGTGCCTATGTTTTTTATAGATTCAAGGTACACTATATATATACACGCCCCTGTTATTTTTTTAATAAGTGTATTTTTTTATATTTGACCTCATTGGCAGTTAAATGCTACATTGAGCTCTGTAATATGTGTGAATACAATCACTTTTTATTTCAAGGACAGATTTACACATCAGCCAGAATTTGGTATTGTTAAGCATGTGCCACAGATGGACCGCGCCTCGACGGCGCGATCCATCAGTGACTCAAACTCAACAATACGTGAATGGAATGATTGGCGTTTGAATTGGTTTTTCAATACATTGCACCATGCGGGGCTTGCGTTTGTGGTCTCAAAAGCATATGTTACGTGATTTAGCTATATTGCTTTTATGTATAAAAAATATCGCATTTTTATTCATGATTCGAGTACATATAAATACATGTGCGATTGGTGTTATTCATAATAATTTGGAAAGTTTTGAGCAACCAATGTTTGTTGTCAGATTTAAAAAGATTTGATGCGAAAATAAACGCATCTGAAGATAACAACTCCTGATGTGTGATTTATTTTTCGTCGTTTGGTTGTATCATATGTAGCAAAATCGAGCGTAATTCTCACAGAGTGTATATGTGAGATGCTTCTACTATTGCCCAGGAAGGATACCACTCATTGGTAGTTGACTCTCCCAGTCTTGCCTAGAGTGAATTTCATTGAAAAAAATCTTTAAAATTACAAAGCCACGTGGGCGTGAAGTTTCATTCTTTCCTAAGCTCTTTGACATAATACGAATATCATCCTGACATTGAAATTTGACGAATCTCCAGTTCGAAACCGGTAAGTCCGGTTCATCAATCCTTGCCATTAATCAACCCAGGGTGTATTGACTTGAGTACGATCAGTCAAACAGGAGCGCTTATGATCTTTTTGGCAACATTTTATATACACTGTGTAAAAAATGTCTTAATACTGCATATTGTAAAATGAGGTTCATTTCATTTCTAAGCGAAAAAATCGACGACGGTCTTTGACAGTAGTTTTACTTGGTAATGTTGGAATCAAATCGGCTTTCGGTCAGTTATGGACTGTTTATCAAATGTACAGCCAAGGTGCGGTTCATCAACAACCCATACTTGGCATTAAACTAATCAACAAAGCTATTTCGAAGTTTGGAAGTATAACTTTCTGCATTACCGTGATTTTATTTCTGTTTCAGGCCTTTTCAGACTCAACTCACAATATATAGACGAAAAATGTATAAAGTACAATGTTGCCTGAGTTAAATTCATTCGGATTCGAACATTTCGGGCAATCGACTAAATTATTTAAGTTTTAGACAAGAGAAACAATTTTTCGCAAAATATGCGTACGTCACATACGCACGTTCATATTCATACACTGTAACAAAAAATACAATAAAATCACATGTCTTTGACAGTAATTTTACTTGGAAGTTTTGAAAAAAATTCAAAATTGACTTTTCTAGCCAAATATGGAGTGTTGATTAAACACACCGCCAACGGTCCGTCGAAAGCTCATAATGGGTATAAATCTTATCAACATGTAGCTTTTTTTAACTTTGGAAATATACAATTACTGCAGATGACCAGTAAATTTACTGTACTTTTGTTATAGTGTACCAACGTACAAATTCGCCCCAGGCTTTATTATAACGATTAACTATTTCTGAAGATTATTATATATTAAGAAGAATAGATAAAAGTATGTAAATTAAACTTATTTTTCATTGTTAATAACTTTATTGTTATATGTTAAATGGACAGACATGTATCACAGTTATATAGCTTGTTTATGAGCATATTTTCAAGAAATAACTTTGAAATGTTGTAAATTTTACCTTATTTGCAAATTGATATGTAAAGATAAACTTTGATCACGATTTGATTAAATTATTCCACGTTCTTCGATTTAACAGCGATTTAACTAGGTAATCTTGTATTAATGTTTAAAGACATATCATCGGTGCAAATTTTTGACATAGTTCCGTATAGCGACGGTACCTGTACTTTGGAACTAACCCAAGAGAAAAATTTCTGTCCAAAATATTCTTGCCATGCATGGGTCATTGATGGGCCGCGCCTAGGCAGCACATTCCATCAGAGTTTCATGCTTGACAAGAAAAGTATCTGTTGATAACCAAGAAAGGGCTGGCGAACTTAAATCAGGTTATTGTATGTGACATGATTGCTTTCAGAATCAAATGTAATTTTTTTTCGAATCGAGTCAAATATGCAGGTAAAGAGTTTTAATAAAGATAAAGAAAGACAGTTGTCTGTAATAATTGCTAATCATTCCATCAAAAATCACCCTATTCACTGTCAGATTAATAAAGGGCTCATTTGCGATGTGAAGTAAGGTGAGACACGATTCCAAGGAATTCCATACCGTGAAAGGGTAGAATAGAACATGGGCTACACTTTGGCGGTGATGCCTCATCTAATCAGAAATATTATTTTTGAAATGCGTCTTTGTCAAATATCTTACAAATATCTTTTTGATATTTTACAAATATTTTCGAACTTTTAAAAATTTTGTTATAGATTGGAAAGTTTCCATCATTTCTAAAATAGAATCATATTCTGAAATATTCGATTTAAAAATAAATGAAAGCAACAAAATTAATTGATGGCAAATTATTTAATTTTCTATTAGTCAGCAGCCACAAAACTCAACAGACTCTTCGCCAAAATTCTTAATTCTTGTTTTTTACGCTGTTTTTGCAGGATTTAAATTAAAAATATCAGTATCTCGGCTTTATATGCATTTGGCATACAGACTGCACTTTATCAAGGCGGTTCAGTTCCGTTTGGGATGTTTTTCGCTTAGAGTGCTGTTGCAGACGCTTTATCTTCTAATAGATCTTCGCCATCCAAATGGCGCTGCTCCCGGTATTACTTGGGACGAACTATCATAAAAAAATAAGTTACCAAATAAATAAATAGGTGCAAAATTATTCACGGGATAGATGACGAACTATTTTCTCACTAAAATCCAAAAATAAATCGCCATTTTGTTTCTACATTAGCCCATTATTTCTCTTTTTCTCCGCTTTTTTCGACTCTTTTCCTGGAACTTACAAAAAAGTACAAGCTAGTGTTCAAATTTGTATATAAGCTGAAGTCGGTATTAAGGAACTCACTCATTATTTCACGCAATTTGGGAAAAGTCGATATCCTTATGCGTTAAAAGTAAAACTTGGCGAACCAATTCCGAAATTTTATTCATTTTGTCAAGCATATGCCACAGATCTCATCGACGCGGCCCATCAGTGGCACTTGCTTAACAAAAGTTGAAAATGTTTTAAAGAGATTTTTTCGATTAGGAAAAAGTGCACACCCAAAGGCTTTAACTTATTCCAATTTTAATACTTATCATTGATCGGAAACTTATCGAATGGCGCCGTTGATGACTGTGTTGGGAAACGTAGATTTCCCATAGGGACTATGTCAGTAATTATCATATAAATACCATATATATAAATACTTTTCACTATTGAATTATATGTTGGATTGTATCACACGTCAGGTATGGTGCTTAGATAAGTTGTGCTTCAAATGCGCATGCATACACATGCCATACATAGCCTGTGACAGAAATATTGCGCTTGAATAGGTGAGAGAGAAAAGCTTGCCTGAGCAGCACGCAGGTCTCTAATCGAACAGATAACTAAAGTTATACGCCGTGTGAGGTGACGGTTTCTGTTTGGAGGATGTTGCAAACGAACCGGCGGGGGAAGGGGTTTATCATTTTGGAAAACATTTCTATGTGAGGATGTCTAGATTTAGGGGGAACCGGTATGTAAGTAAACGTTATTGTAGTTTGTAAAATATATTAAATTGGGAGAGTTATGTGAGTGTTAAATCATGATGTACTGTAGACAGTCAGTGAAGACTGAAAGATCTATTTATTCTTCAAGTGCCAAATACATTCTTGCGTGCTTTTTTTTAATGTTTGTTCTATTTTACCCCTTGCATTATCCGTGTAAAATTTCGAGGATTAAAATAAAACAAAGTAACGCAACCTACACAAACATAGTAATTGTAGTAATGTTTATTTCGATTTCTACTACTGCTGCTGCTATATGCAAATAAATAATCTTAGCCTGACCGTCAGAAAAGATGAGTTGCTGATGAATAGCATCCGTCCATCCGGGGCTCGTATTTGATATAATAAACAAAAATCTGACATTCTGTCGTTTCGAAATATTTTACATATTCAAAGCAAATTTATCCGGGTGTCTTAAGTACGCTGTAGCTATTTGCCAGCTTAATAGGAGGCTACATGACATGACAACGTATATTGTGTCGGATGTAATCTCGCTTAATTTACTAGCACATATAAAGCATAAAATGAGCAATCGGGATGAGGTATGAGTTGAATGATTTCCACGAATATACCCTGCTAAAATGTTTCGGTATTGTGTATCCCAAATTCAAATTTTTTGATGGACGGGTAATGATTTACGAAACTCGATTCGGAAAACAAACCCGGAAGTTCAGATACGTGTTATATCCAAACCAGGAGTATTATTTTGTCAAGCATGCGCCACAGATAGATCGCGTCTTAGCGACGCGATCCATCAGTGACCCATACTCAACAAAATATAGAATAGTCAAATATTTATGACTGTGATTTATATGACTCAATTAAATATTCAATTTGACCGAGCATGAAACACTGATTAATCTCCCCTCGACAACACAATTTATCAGCGCCGCATGTTCAAATATGACTGAACAAAAACGTTCAGATTTCTAACAGTTTAGTTTAAAATTATTATTATCGATATTAAATCGGATAGGTTGTATAAAACATTTTAAATATGATCTGAGTTATCTTGCTGAATTAAAATCGTAGAAATAAAGTACCGGTAGTGACAGTTGAAAATTTTTAGAGAGTAAATTGATATATCAAGTTAATGTATTTCGTATATCACGCGAAATTAATTTTAATATGCGTCAAGAAATTTTGGCCTCCAATCGAATTAAATATCACGATTTATTGTGCAATCTAGAACCTAGAATAATCTTATAGACGTAATTAATTTTAGTTAAGCAGGGCAACTTATCGCGATTACACAATACTTGAATAAATTATGACAACATATTGTTATACGTTGGCAAAAAGCTTGCTAAAACTAGCATTTTTATCACATATAAGAGTGAAATTGTCCAAATGTCTCGTCGGTCGGAGCAAGAGTTTTCCAAGAATGAGATTTTAGTGACAGAAACTGGCTGAATATCTTCTGCGCGTCGAGGCTAGAAAAAATGGAATTTCTTACGTTTTTGACCATTTATAGCTCATCTCAATATTTTTTGAAATTGACGAAGGGGGCATGGGACATTTCCCCCTCCTAAATATACCAGTGAATCAGTTAAATCATCTACACCTCATCACAGACATTCAAACTTTACATATACTATTTTATTTCGTTTAATGTGTCACCTGCGCGTTCTGGCACAAATTATGTCAATAAAAATAGACGTTCACGTTCCTCTACAATATGAAAACTGAAAATTGCAATTGAATTAAATTCTAAAATGGGCTTTAATTGCAAAATCGTAATTCCGGTTTTGACGTTTTGATCAATATAGCTTAATTATTGTAGAACGTTACATCAGACGATGAGTAATAAAAGGCCTATATACTAATAAACGTACTGGTCATTTGGTTGACGCTTTACAATTTTGCTTAACTGTACACATTATTGTGTTAGCTGTCATATAGTTTGTAAGTAAGTTGTGAGAAAGATAAAAAGAAATAGTTAATGAAATAGGTAGTAAGGCATTTTCGGACGAGATTTTTGGTATGTCGCTAATTTCTCTCTTTAAGTCGAACAAATTTTATTTTGTTAAACATTTGTCACATTTAGACCGCGCCTCGACGTCGAGATACATGGCACGTTGGGTTGAACTTTCTCGTACTAGTCATTTCCCAGTATATGGCTGAACTTTATCACATACAAAATATCGAAGCGCAAGGAAAATCCGTCATTTCTCTCCTGATTTCGAGTCAACGGGTGAAAAATGAATGCATTTCACGTATGATAAATTATATAAATAAATTGAAATTTATTTTTGTCGCCTAAAACAATAGATAGAAATGGTATTGTTATGTTGGCAATCGAGTTTCCACATAACAAAATAACAATCAGAATGGGTTTATCCAGTCAAAAAATTCCTGCTCAAACCTGTTTTGTCAAGTATGTGTCACTGATGGATCGAGTCGATGAGACGCGGTCCATCTGTGGCGCATGCTTTGCGAAACATGTTTGAGCGAACATTTTAGGATTTGTCTCAATTTTTGTTCTGTTTAGTAAGGGACATTGATGGATCGCGCTGTTCCGGGTCAAGCAACCCAAAATATGAGTCGAATTTTGTAAATCCGATGCATCATTACAGTCAAATCAAATCATTGTCGGTATCACATTTTAAGAAACTCTTCGTCATTGAAGTAGCCGTTAATCTGTTCTTTGTAGGTGCTACTTCTGGTAAGGCAAAGAGTGAAGTTCAATGAAAATGCAAAAATAAATATTCGATCTTATTTGACCAAACGATTCGATTCTAATGTCAACTGTTCACGTGGTATTTAACCACAATTGTAATTTATGGTTCGAGATTCTTATTAAATCAAAATTTGGATATTGAGATTGTGTTCATTTGATGTGTATATTTTACAAAACAGAAACATCCCTTTTAAATTAAATAACACGTAACATTCCCTCATAACCAAATAAATTCGGCTACGTTTCATTACAAAATTTACGAAAATTTCGATTTGAAAACGAATTTTCATGCAGGTCCATTTCCAATCAGAAATTGTATTTTGTCAAGTATGAGTAAAAGATGGCCGCGCCTTGGCGTTGCAATCCATCAGTGACCCAAGCTTAACCAATATTTGTGTACACACCATTTTCTAACTGGTTTCGGACTCGCCAGATTAGACCGTGGATAAATTAAACAGCCAGATTTTACCCCACTCGATCACTGATGTTACATCGTCTGCTGGCCTATTTTATTTTGCGTGGAAAATGTTAGCATTGGCAATTCATTAACTAAAATATCTAATATGTTTTTACAATATTAGTCTGGTTGTCGTGTTTGTAACATTTATCTGTTTGCTTTCTACTTGTACGGTATCGATGTAGTCTTTCATTAACGAAATGGGTTTCGTATGTTCAGCAGATGTCTTCGCTTTTTATGGTTTGTTTGCAAGAGGAACGGCTTGCTATATCTAAATCAAATTTCAATAATGCAATGATTCAGAGTGAAATTTTAATCCGAAATGGGGCAGAATACTTTCAATATCCCCAAACTACCAATGTTAAAATGACATGCAGAGTTTAGAAATACCCTAACGTATGTAACTTGTCGACTGAAGAGGCGACTAAAAGAAAAACGGGAAAGGTGAATGGATTTACCATCGGCCAGAACAGATACCACTCGCTGCACTTTATTATAACGGCTCAGTTCAATAGCAAAATAGAAGCATTTATATCGAAGGGCAGTAACATTTATATCGAATAGTATTATGGATTGTTTGCGAGATATCGGCGTGTTACTGTACAAGGCTATGTGTTCGCATGAGAATGAACAGACCAAATAGGGAATTTAATTTAGTCTAACATAAGACACAGATGAAACGTTCTCTGGCGGCGCGATACTAATAAGGTACGGTCCATCTGTGACACATGCTTAGCAAAACTAAATTTGTGATTAATGAGTATCGAAATGATTCTCCTTTGGTGAACATCATGTGTAAGTACGGCTTACTGCCGACGTCGAACGCGCTTATACCTATAGCATATACTGTACCGTACAGTGTCATAGTTTGATGGAATGTACAATTCTCTTGGGTGAAGTTAAGGTGAAAAGTGAAAAGTTTAATTACGTAGTCAAGGTTGGACTCTGGCAAGGTTAACTTTCGCGCACATAATATACCGTTGTTTCAAAAATATCTTCGTTCAAACGATTAATATTTCATTTTCGAAATGATTCAAAACTGCAACTTGGCGAGGAGTTGGGAAAGGAAATAGATGCATGACGAATTAATCTGTATTTAGAAAATCAGAATATATTTTGTTTTATTTTCAAAGTACTTTTACCTAGTTTCAATAAAACATGCTACTTACTTTAATTTACCGATTTATAAAGTAGTTTTTATCAATAGTAAATTTTAATTTTTAAAGTGAATAAAAATAAGCAAATTTACCTAATTTTGAACAAGGTACCGGAATAAAAAAATTAAGGAGCCTACATATTTATTTTCTGTATAAAAAATCTTTTGGAATTGGGTATTTGATTTCAATCTTCAAATCTATCGAAAATGCAGTAAATGCATCGGAACCATGAATACCTAGTTGACATGATTTTTAATCTAATCAACGTACTACCAAGTGTGGAACGCGAAACTAGGTTACAAAGCAATACTTTACATAATTTCGTTTAAAATTCGTTATACTTTTCCAAGTTTAGGTCAAAACTAGGTTTCCATCACTAAGTCAGGGTGCGTTTGAATATTTGTTGAACTCATGAGTTTAGATAGTCATGATCTAAGTTGCTGATCTCGTTTTCAGTTTGTTTTTATCTCATCGAAAATACTGGTCTATCAGTGGACAGTAAGGTGCCACTTTTAAATCCAACATTCTAATCCATTGGATACGATTAGTTCGGAAACTCTGTTTGGTATCATTCGACGACGTGTTCGGGCAGTGTTATTTAAAAGCATAGGCTTTGTAGAGGGTAGCTGGATTATTTTGTTTTGTTTTTTACTTGAAAGGAAGCCTAAAATGGCATTTAAAAAGATTTTGAGGCATAATTTGTGACAAATATTTTGACGAGATACTGCAGTGTAAATTGCAAATATATTGTTTCCACTGGTTTACTCGTATTAATTTTAGTCAAGTCGGTGCAAAAAAAGAGTTGTTAGAGTTGATTATAACATTTCCTTTGTATAAATTTCACAGATAGTAAATATTTTCGAGAAAATATTACAAAATTCAATGATGAATATTTTTATTATTAAGAAGTTTTATCGGCCAAATGCAACGATTGATATTTTTATTAAAAATTTATTGGCGAATTGGGGATAAAATATGCGAGAATTAAAACGCTATAGCTTGTTTTGCTTTTATGACAGTAAATTATACAGATATTTTCAAAAAGCGTCACAATTTTTCGGTGCATACTTTAACCGTTTTTTTGTGTTTTATTTCTTTATTTTCAGGCGGATATTGGGACACACAGATAACACGGATTTTGCGGCACACAGATTATATTTCTGAGCATTTGTTTTCTCTTTAATTAATCTATCCTGTGTGGATTTTAAGAATAACGAAATCACCTTCTGGTCAATGAGCGATTTTTCAAAGAGAAGTAAATTTAAAATCGAGATTAACGGTCGGTACGTTACAGACGACAGATTGTACCCATGAAATTGTGAATCTAATCACCCAGAATAAGTAGGTCTACTTATCACACTTTAAATTGATCGTTTGTATTTTCTATTGGTTTGCCAAACATGGGTCATTGATAGATCGCGCCGAATGACACTAACAGGAATTGGAACTGTTTAGTAATAAAAGGAAGTATTGCGTTGTCGAAATTGTTTTTGAAAATGAAAATCTGATTTTGTAAGTAACTCATCTAACGGAAATGCAATCGATATAGTGCTATCCAAACTATTCGATTCGAATCGTTATTCGAAAATTCACATATTATTCGATTCTATTTTTAACATCTATTCTAAAACAAGATAGTGGAAAACATGTAAATTTTCACAAAATATATCTAAACTTCAATGTATTTTGCATTTTTCTCATTGAAGCGTATTTGCTCGTTTATCATAAGACACATGTGATTCGAATATTCGATTTGATTCGAAAATCGGATATTCAATTCTGGCCACCCTCAAATAGTAATTTATTTTCCACCGTTACGGATGCGTGTTCTCGTGGGTTGGTTAACATCCTGTGCAAGCTTTACGGCAGAGGAAAATTTCTTATCATTATTTGTTCAATGATATCTTAATTTTGTCGCGAAACCAGGAAACTCATCTCGGTTATGTGTCCTACTTATTATTGCAGTGTTTGCTGTTGGCCGATTGTTCTCGTTTTTAAAAAGATTTCACTAAAAGTTGATCATTTTCGTTTATTTGGCGCATCAAATTTACGCTTTTTTACGAAATCTTATTTTGTGGTGTTCAGACAACCGAACAGTAATGTTTGTTGACTGTAGACTGACTTTTGCTTCTGTTGCCTGAACTTTCTTTTCTAATTCCAGCGATTGCATCGCGCAACGTTATTTTTTTATAACCACTGCTTGGAGTGGGTCACCCTGACCCTATACCAGAGGCTACTTATAGATGGACAGTGTTAGAGTTGTTTAAAAAATATGATCTTTCCGGTTCGGCTAAGCCTACCCACGGTATTATACCGTGGGTTGAGTGGTGGGCACGGATTAACTAGACGGACTCGCCGGGACTCGAACGCGAGATCTTCAACCCGGAATGCCAACACGCGACGATCGCGCCATATTTGTTTCAAAATATCCGAAGCAAGTATAAGCGATAATAAAAATCTATTATCAAAAATTCAGTTAAATAAATTTCAGAAGATACAAGTCTTCTGCCATTTTTGCAAATATTTGGTGAATTCTCTTTAAAACTTACGCAATTTGCGCGGCTGACGTAAATAACAAACCGACGCATCCAAATATAATTGCATTGACATGAGACTTTTAAACAAAAAATATTATGCCCACACTTTTAAAAATCCGCAGCAATACTACGTTAATTTTTAGATTGTTGTTGTTGCGCAAGCTATGAGTTTCAACAGTATAGACAGCCGTTGGACAATGGTTCAGTCGCATTTTATATACCACTAATAGAGTAATTTACTGGGCTTGAATTGTAATGAAAATGCTATATACTTTACTGTTTTTTGTGGGTTTGGACCAGTACGCAAATTCATCGATTTCGAAAGAAAAAGTCATGTTTCGATGGCGTGATATTTGCGATTTCAGTTCTTATTTTCAACTTGTGAAGCCAAGTTTTCAATTTTATCAAGGAGTTTTTGTCAAAATTTGCGCAGATAAGCTGAGAAATTTGGTTATTTATAGCTGGGTTGTACTTTAATCACGGGAAGGTCATCAGTTGAATATTATATTATTTATGTCAAAGAAAAATTCTTTCAAGAACGTGTATCAGTGAAGCAAACCCAGTTACAGAAATATTGCCAGATCATATTTTGTCAAGTATGATTCAATGATGGTTCGTGGCGCCGAGGCCTGTGTAGGAAATCTCGAACATTTTCATGAAAAATACCATTTATTTGGACTATTCTATGTTTTGAATTTCCCTTATGCAAAATATTTTGCTCTGTCTACAGGTAGGGTTGGGCTTTTTGATCGCAAATTCGAATCGATTCGAAGCCTAAAGCTCATTCGATTATCCAGAATCACGCATGAATCGACCATGGGAAAAAACATGCAAAAATAAGGATAATCATACTTCAGATATAAAAATTTGCCAAAATTAATGTATATCTTGAGAGATGGTGCATTTTCTCTAATACTTTGTACATATTTATATATTTATCAGTAACTTTTTATAATATATATATTTACTGATTCTGATAATAAGGATAACTTGTAATAAAAAGTGAAACATATGTTAACTATGCGGAAATAGTCATTCGTTCCCATTCGGAAAAAAATATTCGAATAAGATTCGAATTCTCAATGATTCTGTTTTGCACAGCCTTACCTATAAGTGACTTCAGTGTGTGGGGCAAGGATTTCTAGCTATTTTCTACTGGTCGTTCAGTAGAATTTCCTTTATATAACCAGATTCACAAATGTATGCAAAATTTTTTCTCGCTATATTTCAGTAACAAAAATAATATGATCATTCACTAAAACGATTGAGAGAGGGAAAGATGGGGGGGGGGGGGGGGGGGGGGGGGGGGGGGGGGGGGGCTGGGATCATACAAAAAATCATGTTTGTTTGCAATTACGTTGAAATCGATTCGTTTTTATATTTTAGAATTAGATGGTATTTCTATTTCAAATGGAATCGAATGTTTGCATCGTATTTCTTGCATTTTGACTAAAAAGCAGGCGCGATCCATCATTGTCTCGTGCTTAGCTTTACATGTCGGGGTTCTTGGCTGGGTACGTCAGTATCATTTTTTATGTTGCTAATCGTGCACACTAGATGAATTGTCGTTATTCTGGGTTAATTGCTGGTGTCCAATAAAATATTTCTACCCTTTGGATTTTTGAAGTATTTCCTTATTATCAGGAAAAATTTGAACGAATTCCCGTTCATAAATGAATCTTAAACCTAAAAAGTTGATTCCATCCTGGTGAGCGTATTTTTCTCCTAACATGGGCCAAGCGACGATCTATAACCAATCGGAAATATTTTTATTGAAAAAGGATTTGTCACGGTCGCTTAGTCACGGTCCATCTGTGGCACATACTTAGCAAATTGAAATTTCTGATTGGGTATCGCCGGTCCATGCTTAAAAAGTTGCAGTAATTTTTAGCCGTATGCGTTGCGGAATCTTTTTCGTGCAATTCGGCCATTTTCAATTTTACGGTGAGGTCGCCTGCTCACGTTAACATCGTCGGCCATTTTATTAACCGTGACCGCGTTTTTTATTTAGCCCTGGTGCGTTTTAGAATAGAATTATAACCTGAAATAGACGGCGGGTTTTCTCTCCAATTGTGAATCAAATCGATTACGCCAAGGTCTACTTATACCGAGTATCATGCAGCGTTATCGCTTCAGACGCGCTTTCATTTGCTTAGAGGGCAGTCGGATCAAGACATTGATTGCTACTTGAATAATTTATTTCTTTTTTTTTTAAGCCGACCGCATGTATGTACGTGGTGTTGAATATGACGGTTATAATTAAACCAGGCGTGCATACTGAGACGGCGGTCAGCTCCTTAATTTTGTAATATGCCCACAGCAATCAGAGAATGAGCTGGATGCTTTCACACCTACATATTTTGTGCCTATACAGTATAGTAGTGTTAGTTAAAAGGAATAATGCAGTAACTATATGAGGGACAATTTATAATTAAAGGGTGAGGAAAACATGTTTGTAGTGATTAGTTAAAAAGGAATAGCGTGATTTCTACCAAGCATGAGCCATAGATAAATTGCATCATTCAAACCCAATTCATCAGTGGCATGGGCTTGATAAAATAGAAATGATGAATATATTCATATTTCGGCAAAAAAGTCTAAATATAAACAACTTCTAAGTTTAAGTAAGGTTTATCAGAAACCCATGTCAAACCACTGGATCATGTTTGATGGAGCATGTTAATGATTTTGTGAAAGCGTTTATCAGTTATGACTAACATTTTTATTTTCATCCTGCGGTAGAGGATTGCTGAGGATACAGCTTAATCATGTGGTGAACCACAACCTCTCGTGCAGATACCAGTTCCGAATCAGGGTGAAGGTTTTTTAACTTATCATGTTTCTTATTTTTTTCTGTGCATGGACCTGGTTGGTGGAAGAAGCCGTAAGCAGTGCTTACGTGAACCACCATGACCCGGCGAGCCGTCCAGCAGATCTCTCTCGCATATATTCATCATCCCTCACGAGATTCGTAACTGCTTCAGGATAATCAGAAATGCATAGCCCTTAAGCCTATTCACAACACTTTTACCAATTGAGTTAATGTAATTTAAGAGGTTTAGTCCACTTTTTTTTGAACTACTCTTACACTGTTGATTTTGATGTTGGGTAAGCCAATTTGGTTATCAATCCTAGTAGACTTCAATTTACTTAAAGCAATATTCTTTTTTGTTATAATAACCACATCAGTGATAGATCATTGGAAAAGGCAGATGAAAATATTCACTACTGAAAAAATATTTTTAAACTCTGAGCAGCTCACATGTGTGACTTGTCAGTGGCTCATGCTTGACAAAATTGTACTACTTATTGTGTCTGGATATACCACATCCTCTCATTTACCACCAACCACCAACCTCAAGGCTTACAAAGAGTTTCAAATATCAGTGAATTGACCCCTATCGGGTTCAAATTCATAAAAAAATTGATGTTTTATCTCAATAGTCTAATATGCAAAAACGTTATTTTTTTCATTATGCTAGTTATTTTGGGGTTCAGATTTTAATTTTTCTTTGAGTGAATTTCTATTGAACAAAACATTGTATTTTTCAGAGCAGCCATATTTTTTCTCATGAAAGTATTCAGTATTAAACAGCCAAATTATAAAAATCGTTTTTTGTGTTTTGTCCAGGTTTTGAAAATATATAAGTTGAAGTATATTTTGAAATAAATCAAAAAAATATTTGGCAGTGTGCAATAATACCAATTATTGAATTAAAATGTCAGTGAGATAAATGGTGCAACATCATATTGTATATTACTGTATTTATGGGACTGAACTTGGAATAGCAACTTTATGGAATACATTGCGGAATAAACATCTTCTAATCAAATGAATGCTGGAAATATAAATCTTCTGAGATAAAATACAGATATAAAGACTGATTTTGAAACAATTCAAATTGTGCAGTTTGCCACAAAGTATGACAGATTCTACACCAAAAGCACCAACATGTAACTGCACACCAGATAATGCTCTTGTTGACGTAGCGGTTAGTACGATATTATCAACTTATTTTCTATAATATGTTATATATTGTATACACTCTGAAATATATTATGTATAATGACATTCCCATTCTCCAATTTTTATGTGTCAAGGATGAACCACAGAGGGTTCGCATCCCATCAATGTGATTCATCAGTGGCTCATACTTAACAAAAGATGTTTTGGATGAGTTTTCCAAGTGGGGTTGTTTGTATATTCTTCCTACACTGACACAGAGCATTGACAACTGCATTCTTGTCACAATTTTCAAATATATAGACATTTTCACACCTTTGTATGTTTGATTACTGTAACGATCCTTAATGAATTCCTTTTACAAATTACTATACACTCGTGGATCATGCCTGATGTTATGATGCTATCTATTGATTCATTGGCTCATACTTGACAAAATAAAATTTCCGATCGGACTTGAAATATTCAAGATGTACATGAAATGACAGATTAACTCATATCGAAGCAAAAAACTTAAATAACATTTAAAACACAAACTCTCTTACTTCTTGGTTATTCAGTGAAAACTCAAAATCATTGCAAAAATATGATAGGATTTAAGCTTTAATCTTGATATTTCTATGATATTTGGCTAGATTTTGACCAAAGTATGGGGAATTTGATTCAAGGTCACTTAATTTTTTTTTAATTTTTTCCGAAACAATGATGTTTTCAAGCTGGGCACAAATTGAATTAATTCCATCAATTCTTACATGTTTTCCAATTTCCACCTCATAGTGACAGAATATTGATTTTTTTTTGGGTCTTTTCTGTCCATTTATTTTTAATTTCATAATCAATATCTTTTTGATAACCACTCATTTGATTGGATCGTCCTGAACAATGCCTTGTACCAGCAGCTCCTTTTTGATTGAACAGGGTTAGTGTTGTTGTTGATTTTACCAGTTTGTCCAAGCCTACCCAAGTTATTACGTCCTTGGTTGAGTGGAAGGCATGGATAAGCGAGTCAGACTTCGAACTCGAGAAGATTTTCAACCTGTGATGCCAACATTATAGGTCATCCCATCCTCCTATATGTGAAAAATCATTTCATCAATTCTCTTTATTGCTTTCATAATCACAAAATGAAGTGAAAATCAATTAAGCTCAAGAATTCATCAGCATAATGTGAATCCTACTTCCTACATATCCATATTTGTTAAACTTTGAGTGAGATAAATTGATTCACACATTAGTTATCTCCATCATAAATATTCTGCATTATAAATGCACTTCCATTTCAACAAAATTGTCACAAGTAACAATGATAAAAAAGATTGCTACCAATTAATATATTATTCATAAGAACAAATTACTCCTGTTTTAATGATGATTGATTTAGATGCTTGCATTATCTTTGCTTCTTCCCAATATATTAAAAGATTGAAGTAATCTTTTATACCATACACCATGCAAAATATCATCTATTCTGCTGCTCTAACACCCAAAAAGTGGCTACAATCAGAAGAAAAAATCACCAAAAGCATATATTTATCGTAATAATAAATCACTTGCTTGAAGATTGTCTCTTCTCAAGTGTCTGATAGCAACTATACTGTAGGAAAAGGTTCAAGATAATCAATACTGCTATGAAATATTGTCTTAATTTTTTTCCATAAAAAGAAAATGGCATAGAAATTTTGGAAAACTGAATATGCCAATGACTGAAGGATAATACTCGTCTATTTATCTGTTTCTTTATATCTGACTATTTATATGAAATTGAATTATGAAAGAAGGAATGGCCTAGCCCTTTCAAAACTTTGGGGGGTGGATCTGTTTAAATAAATACTTTAAATAAATAAATGTCCTAAGATGTTTAGGTCATTTTAATAACACATGTGAACTCTTATGACTTCTACAAATGCGATTTGTTTACTAATTCTCTGTTTATAATGCATTGTTCTATAATAATTATGAAAAAGTATAGGATGAGGAAATCTGTTATTCAAGGGAATGGAATCTGGGTTGAAAATGATGCCTTGATAAATAAAAATCACTAAAATTTTAATATTTGCCAATTTAGTGTTTTTTTTTATATATACCTCAGTCCCTGAAACCTCCCTTTGATCATATTTATCAACAAGGAATAATTCTATAACTGAAGAACTTGCTTTCTTGCTTTCTGGTTTGCACACTGAGATATCAGTACTGTTAAAAACAAACAAGCTCAACTAGGGTAATATCGTAACAGTTCAGTTTGAATAGAATTCTAAAATACCTGCTCGAATTGAGACATCTATAAACTAAACTTTTATATAAAATATTTTTAGGTGACAACTGAGTATATGACAGCAAATGCCACACATACACCATGTGAACAAACACGTATGTGGTATGTGTTTCTCAGTTCTTCTTTGATCACATTCTTTGGAGGTTTGCTCATTATATTGATATGGAGGGTTTTCAACTACATGTGCTGTGCTGCATACAAGTATGTATTCTTGTTTTAGTATTTTGTTGGTTGGGTTTTGGCTACAACCGTACTCAAATTATTGCACTCTAGGTTAAATGCCCGATCATCCAAGTTTTCCACCACATATTTACTGGGACTTGAAGCCTGATATCTACAACCTGCAACATGTTGCCAGTGTGCATACCGCATTTTATGGGTAGCTGATGTAGAGAGGGAGAGGGGAATTTATGTCCAAACAAATATACATAGAAATGCACACATTTGCTGCATTTAATAGGTGGGACGATACGACCTTACAGCCATCAAAGTCAGCAGTCCACTATAGTGTAGTCATATTGAGCATAATATAAAACATAAATAAACATGAAAGTCATGTCCAATAAAAATGTTAACTGTTAAATAGTTATTCAAATCGAGATTTAACAAAGATGAATAAACAAAATACAACACTAACATATATTCAATATAATTGAATAGCAAATATTGAGTAAGTTAGATATTTATATTAATAAACTATCCTCTAAATTTGGGGCACCCTTGCATATGATATTGCAAGAAAAATATTAAATTATTATTCTAATGTAATTTTTTTTTTCAAAAGCTTGATAATTTATTTTTATTATTTCCATTTTAGTCAAATTCCCAAAGATGGCCACTCTGGCAAAGGGTCTGCAGGTGATAAAGATGCATCCGATGCAGATTCCACAAAATCAGCAGGTCCATTAGAAGTTGAATGGATGACTGTTGTGAAAGACTGGGCTGGTGTTATGATATCCGCCCAGACGCTAATAGGGAGGATATTGGTAATTATTGGAAACAATTTGTTTTATGATTGAGGATATTGGTGATGACATGAGTATAAGCCATAGATGGAGTCTGCAAAAATGAACATCCCATCTTTGGCCCATGCTTGTCAAAATACAAGTTTTTGTAAATTATTACATACAGTATAAAAATTATAATGTATTAACTGTATTATCTCTCTTTGACATATATAACACATATTTTAGTCATATAGGCATGTGCTTAAGAATAGTCTTAGCATATTTTCTGCATTTTGTAATATGTGTTAAAGGGTACAAAAAGATGGTGAATTGTTTGACCATGACCCAGAGTAGATACAACTAACTGTAGTTTAACGTGGCAGTTCAGTTTTGTTTGGGATGTTTTTTCTGTTACTCATGCAACATTTTTAGTAGCTCTTTGCTACTTGTGGCGCCCATAAATGTTTCCTTTTGGGAACTAATTCGGCCTTGCTTAGAGCAAACTTTAATAATGAAGTAAAATATTATGGTAAACTCTTAAATGATGCATTTAAATAAAATTTTAATCCTCACACAAACTGAAAATTTGAAACCAAGGAATCAATATTTGTTTCAGAATCAATTCGTATACATATATATATATATATATTTATATATATATATTACTGTTCTTTTCATCAAGATGAAAATTTTATGTCTGTTCTTAAATCATTAAATGAAATTAGAGAAATTGATATAAATAAATAAAGTTGTGCTCGATGGTTCTACCATTGCCCAGAGCAGATACCACTCAATGTACTCTAATATAGCAGTTCAGTTCTGTTTGGGATGTTTTCACTTGGAGTGCAGTGGCTGTTTTTTCATTTTGTAGTATCTCATTGTCTTCAAATAACTGTAGGTCATGTCCTTTGGTGTTGGTTTCAAACTTGATTTAACCGAAATTCAATGAAAAAATTGAGAAATATATATTTATTGCATGTTTGATAATCTCTCCATATTCTCATCCATTTTTATTTTTTAGGTTGTACTCGTTTTTATGCTCAGCATTGGTGCTCTCGTTATATATTTCATTGATTCATCAGAGTAAGTATTGCTCTGAAAACTCATTTCTGTAATTTTGTAGATTTGAAAAAGTGTTTATCAAATTTTCTAGTAGATTTCGTGATTGGTGATCTAGAAATTTTCTGTAGAGAGAGATGAGTTAGTTTGTCAAATTTATAAGTCACAATGTGCGCTGCGAGCAAATATTTTCTGACCGGAACATTCCATTTTATAGTAGATAAAAAACTGTATAAAAAATGTATCAGGGAGTGGAATTTATGACAGAAATAGTTTTTATGGTTACGACTGTACCATACTTATATAAACTGGGCTCTTAGCCTATTTTGAAACATAGAAAAGTGTTATCTCATCTAATATATAAAAATAAAAAAATTTGCATTTACCTACTATTTTTTTTAGTTTTTGAAAAGTTTTGTGGAATCCCCATATCTCTCACCATGTATCTGTGCCTGGAGGTGTCCAAAATTAAATTTATTTTTATATCCTAGTCTATTTGAATGAGCTTTTACACTGGATATTAGGATTGTTTTTTTTTCTGCATTAAGCATTAAATTATTTATTCCACAAAGTTGTGCAATGTCATATAGATAAATTATGATTATGTCAATCTGTTCTATTTCAGTCCTATTGAAACCTGCAAAAATTTTTACACTGATACAACACTTCAGATTGATATGGCATTCAACCTATTTTTTCTTCTTTACTTTGGCCTTCGGGTAAGTGTCACAGAGTTTTTGCCAAATAAAAGTGAACAGAATTTTGATAATTTTGAGAGAAACAATATCAGCCTTCAAGAAGATCAGCATTCTGTTACATACTGCATACAAAAAGTTTGCATTCAAAAATAATCGTTGCGACGCATATTCCAAATGCTTGTACAGTCTCAAAGATAAAATATACTACATTCTAGCTTTCTTATACATCCAATAGAATATTCCATGGCATTTTTGTTCCAACTGATCTGCTTTTGGCTGTGATTATCCAACCTCTTTTTTATTGGTTATCAATTTTTCGCCTTCTAATGTTTCACAGGCAGAAGGAATTGCGGCAAATTATCATAATCTACTGCTGAAATTGGTGTAAACATGAAATTTTAAAAAATTACGTGGTGAATTGAAACTATTAACATTAAGAGTGAAGGGAAAAGAATTTGTTTTGCATGCAGTATCTAATTTTTTATGAATAAAATTCCAATTTTTCATTAGGAAATAAGGGATTAGGAAAGCTCAAATAATATTTAAACTCTTTTGATCTATTTTTAACGAAAAGTTTAATATTCATTGTTTTATTTTACCATTCAGTTTATTGCTGCCAACGACAAGTTATTGTTCTGGTTGGAGGTCAATTCCATTGTCGATTTTTTCACTGTTCCACCTGTTTTTGTTTCCGTGTATCTCAATAGGACATGGTTAGGTAAGTGCTCGCAAACTCTGCATCTAAAAAAAATGATTCTCTCAAAGTTAATAAAAAATAAAAAATAATATTTTTGTGACAAATACTTTCATTTAATGTGAGGCTTTTTAAAAGTCCAGGAAATAGTTTAAATGTCTAGTAATGATAACTATTTTGTATTTGTAATATAGATGATGAAATGGATGCGTTGCGTTTGATGTCATCTTGATTTTGTCCAGTATGAATTACTTTATTGCATTTGAGCTTTCCTTTAATATGTTTGGTGAAAATGTCGATCAATACTTCAATAATTTAGTTCAGTCGCGCCTATAAAATATTAAACTGCCACTTTCAAACTTTGGCATTGCATTTTTAATTCCAATAATGAATTAGATTTATAAAGGAAAATCAATTTTCTCACAAAAAGTAGGTCATGCGTAACTAATACAGGTCCTAGCTAGCTGCTTTTATTATTATAAATGTCATCAAAGAGGTCACTGATCTGTTGTGCATTAAAGTATGGTCTATCTGTGGCTCATATGAGATTGCATTTGAGAAGTCTGAATACTAGGAAAAATAATCCTATTTTAAAAACTGCATATTTTGATTTCAAATTTAGTTAATATAATCAATGAAAAATTATGAGAATATGCAAATTTTCTCCCTCTGTGGATTCAAGGAATACAGTAAATACAAACGTATTCCAATTTTAAATTTGGAAAGATTTATCCTTAAAATAGAATATCAAATTAGTGTTTTTATTGCATTTGATTCTTTTAGTTTCAAGATTCAAAAATTTTTGTGCGATTTTATGCATTTTCATTGCCGCCTAATGGGAATACCATTTTTAGTGGAGCAAGATTTATTTTCCAAGAACCATTATTTATTTATTCAAGTACAGTTTTAATTTAATTTAATTGGTATTTAAAATTCAATATATATAAATAAAATAAGGTTCTAACATTCAGCTAAACTAAATCACGGATATTGTACTACATTTTATAGCAAAGTCATGATTAATGTTAAATTTACAGCATAATGTTTGGCATATATCATGATTTTGCTGCAAGATTATTCAATTTAAGAATAATCAAAAAGGAAATTTTGGATGAAAGCATCCCTAAATGCAAGTTTGATATAATTTCATTGTGCTTTTCCTAATTGCTTGTCCAGTTAGGCATATTTAAATACTGTAATTTTCAGTTTGATTCCAGAATTGAATTGAGTACACTGGCTAACTAAAATTTTGAATGTCACAAAACTTTTAAAATGAGGTTTAATTAAACTTTGTAATTTACTTGATATTTTGGATGGTGTAAGGCATATAGCCAAGACTCTTCATCAGATTCAATTGTGATATCAAGAGTGAGCACAAATTTTTAAGTGGCGTTTTGGCTGTACACCATGTTGAAAGATAATTAAATTATCATTTGTATGTTTTAAATAAAGAAGATTACTCACACATTTCAATTTCAACATCAACAACAGTATGTTACTTTCACAATCAAAATAATCTTGTCTAATTATGTCCTGATGCAGCTCTTGGCAACAAATAATATTCTGCTTATTTCCTTCTAAACTAAATTATTGTTTAAACATTTTTTGTTGCAGGATTGAGATTCCTTCGTGCCCTTCGTTTATTACAATTTCCTGAGATTTTGCAATTTGTGAATATTTTGAAGACAAGCAATAGTATAAAACTTGTCAACGTACTTTCTATATTTTTAAGCACATGGCTAACTGGAGCTGGTTTCATTCATCTGGTAAGACTGGTCAATTATATCCTTGTATAATGCTGATATTATTTTTTATCAATGCGCAATTTCTAATGCTTGGTGATTTTGGAATTAAATTGAACACATTGGTATTAATGTCAATCTCAAAATGGTCACAAATCTTATTTTATTAATAACACTCAAATGCAAACAAGAGTTAGTTCGTTTTTCTTCTGCGCTATTGTGAAAAATATGAAAAAATTTTATGCTATTGGTAACTATGGCTTCCCATTTTCCTTCATTCATTTTTGTATGAATATTAATATTATGGCTTATTGCAGATCAGAACTTTACTAATCTAATTTGAATATTCCAAATTCATGTAGTTCTGACAAGCCTACTCAAATTATTACACCGTGGGTTGAGTGATGGGCATGGATTAACGAGTCAAACTCAAATAGCACTCAAATCCAAGCCTACCAACGTGCAATGCTAACGTTGTAACCACTAGGGCATCGCGCCATCACTCATTATCAAAGTTGTATCTATTTCTGTTTAGTAGTTCTTCATTCTTTCTTATCAGGTTGAAAATACAGGAGATCCATGGCTTGGTTTTTCAAATGCTCAAAGTTTAACATATTGGGAATGCGTTTATTTGTGCATGGTAAGTAAAGTAACAAATAAATAAATAAAATAAATATAACAGTTTTTAAAGGATTCAACTATCATGTCTCACAGGTAAACAAACCACTGTTTGTTAAATATGGGCCTCCGATGAATCGCGCCACTATCATATATATAGTCTGTCAGCGCCCCCATCCTCTATGTTTGACAAAATGATTTTCTTGATCAGATTAGGCCAGAGTATGAGCAGATCCAAAACTATTATTATATTTGAAAAAAACTCTGATTGAAAGGATGAATCAGTCTGCAAAAGTGTGGCTTATCTCTGGCACATGATGGCCAATTTAGGGATTGTGATGAAAAATACAGCACACGCAACAAGAAACAAAATTCGGTGAATATGCATCACAACTTATAAATAAACACTTATTTTCTAACTAGGTCACCATGTCTACAGTAGGTTATGGAGACTTGTACGCTGAAACTACGATTGGTCGGTTTTCAATGGTGCTTTTTATATTTATTGGTCTTGCTATGTTTGCTGGTTCAGTGCCTGAGATTATGGATCTCATCGGAAATAGAAAGAAATATGGAGGCGCTTACACGTCTGTCAGTGGACGAAAGTAAGTACCGGTACCATACTGAATTTCATCATATTGACATAAAAGATTTACCTTCAAATTATTGTACCTAGGGCTAGTCAATTTGATCAACTATTCAATAAATACTGTAATCACATTATTGATTTTCTATCATATTGGGTTTCCCCGATAGTGTTAGAAAATTATAAATATGTATTGGTGAGTTTGAGCTACTGATGGATCTGGCTGCCTAGACTTTATCAATTTCGGGAGACATAACCCACAGCTTCTACGTCTTCTTATCATATCAACAAAAGTCTGTAAAACAATCACTGCTGTTATGAGCCTTCGACATAAGTTTTGTTACTACTCAACAGCTTTGCTCATACAAATCTCTCTATTTGTCAAACATTCAAGATATTGAGTTGAATATCATCTGTGTCCACTTGTGACTAGGGCTAGACAATTTGGTGTAGGGATTCAAATCGATCAGGAGCACAAATTATGCAAATTAAACGTGAATTGTTCATATGAGCAGAAACTTGCTAAAGAAAGTGGATTTTAATTTTCGGCTGCAAAATGCAATCAATTTTGGTCGGATATGACCAAAATCTATTGTATTTTTTGTATTTTATAGTTGGAAAATGAAAATTTTCGCTCCGAAACACAGAATATAAATTGAGCATGCTTATTTTAGTAATTCACAACTATAAATTTCTTATTTTTTATAATGTAGGCAAATTGTAATAGTAAAATATATTTATATAGAATTAGTGACTGGATCCGAATCGAAAAAATTGTCGAATCAGATTCGAAATACATAGGACTCGGTTTTGCCCAGCCCTGCTTGCGACTAAATGAAACTTTTGACAAATTAAATTTTGAACCTGTTTCATAAAATTTGTGCAATAAAGAAATCATTTTGTTGTTGGAGTAGCATAATATGTTAGTACAGGTATTAAGAATGATAACCGCAAAACAAAAATTTGCATATTTAGGACAAAATTTAATCCTTGATTATATGTAAAAGACGGGTAATTTGTTTAATGGACAACATGAAATTGAAATAAGACTGATTGAAGTTCAATAATTTATAATACAATGAAACAAGCATATACTTACTTGTTACAAAACAGGATTAAAAACTAATCGTGATTGACATATAGAAAATGTTTATTTGTTTCAGAATGGGAGTGATACTCTCCACAACCCGCAAAACAGAAATTTGCATATTTAAGACAAAATTTAATTCTTGATTACCTATATGTAAAAGACTGTAATTTGTTTAATGGACACCATCAAATTGGAATAAGACTGATTGAAGTTTAATAAATAAAAATACAATGAAACAGGCATACTTATTTGTTACAAAATAACATTAAAAAACTAATTTTGGTTGACATATAGAAAATGCTTATTTGTTACAGAATGGGAGTGATAATATAAAACACCCGGTATAAAATAATGTTGACACTCATTTTGTCAAGTATGGTTCAATGGTGGATCATGCCGCTAAAGCATGGTCCATCTGTATTTCATGTTTTGCCAAAATAAAATTTCTGACTGGACATATTCCAGTCAGAAAAATGTTATCCAAGCCTGTTTTGTTAAGCATGAGTCACCAACGGATCGCGCCGTTAAGGCGCAGTTCATTTATGGCTCATGCTTGACAAAATTATTTGAATGAGACATATCGAATCATTATGACCTTGTTTATTAGTGTCGTATAATATTGTTTTTTTTTAATTTCCAATTTTACAAATTATGCAAAGAAATAAAAAAATGTGCTAATTAATAAATTTGATCATCTTCATCATTTAAAATGGCTTCTCCAACCATTAATTGCTAAAAATCCATTTCTGGCTATGACTTTAATATAGCTTGAATTTTAATTGAAAACACTCATAAATAGTACCTCAATAACACACCTAGGTGAAATACCAATCATGTGCGTTGACAGATTGTTAATTGAACACCGGTTGAGTTCCGGTATTAATCATAATTTTAATTCTTAATTATAACACATTTATATCATATTTACAGTTATTTATGGCTGAACAAGGCGTCACGATGGCTAAGCTTTCTGAATCCTTTGGCTCAGTGTCAACTGGCATTCAATCAAGCTATTGGTAGTAAATGTAAAGTTATACTCGTTATTCCAATGCTAAATTTATCCATATATAAGCACAGGGAAAAGTCATGGCTCAATCAAAGTAAACAATAGGTGACATTGTTTACATTGCGACTGAAATAAAATGATGAAATGTGTAAAAATAACACAGAATTTGTCATACTTTGTTGCATGCGATAAAGAGTTTTGTGCCACGAAAGGCGAGAAAAGCTATACCATCTTTTTAATATTCAAAAATGGACTCAAGTACACATGCAGAAATCTTATTTAAGCTCATTGGCCCTGTTGTTTGCTTATATAATACCTATTATTAGAAATTAAAGTGTTTCCACATTTTGTGGCCATAGAATGATTTTACTGGAAAACTTGAGAATCTGCTGTAGATTAACATTATTACATAAGTTGAAGACAGAAAAACTTTTTCGAAATTTTCCAACCACACTTTCAGTTTTTAATATACCGGTACTCTAATCTGTATTTACTAAAATATGCTTGAGCAAGAAATGAACAAGTGTATAACATTAATTTCACTCGAAATTTCTATGCATACCAATTATCGTCCACAAATTTTTTCATTTAGAAATATGGAATAATGATCGCTGAAAAGTTCTCCAATTCCAGCTAAATGTTTTACATCTGTCAATTTTATATCATGTTTATATTGCTATCGTCCAGGATGGAATTATATCGATGAATCATAACGTACCTTGAGCATTTAGCAGTTAAATTGCGGCAACTTGTCTGCCACCTAAATCCCAGTGGGGAGATATGAGCAGCCTACCTATCTACTTATAACTCAATAGATATTTGAAACCGCTGACATACAAATGACAACCCAATAGTTGATTTTAATTAATCAGAAAATGTTTATCTGTGATGCCACAAAAATTTTTTTAACTGAGCGTAAATTACGCTCTTGGTCAATGGAATGCCTTTTTCGATGTGATGCCTCCTTTGACTTTGAATGTCTATCTGCTTTATATATTCAATTTTTTTTATCAAAGTTTGCCCAGATCAAGGCGGCAAGAGACATATCATACTTGAAAAATTTCCCTCAAACACCATTCTGCAATGAGCAGGAACTCTTCATAAGATGTTACTAATTACTAATTATTAATGCTTTACTCACTAATTAATGAATGGCATAAAACTGGTTGAGACAGTTAACTGGCACATTGTAAAATAAGATGTAAAAGCATTCATATATTTTTGGCATTATATCATTCTTGCATTTAATCTCCATACAAAAAAAGGGACTACACTAGTTCCCTCTACACTTCTCCATACTACCATACAATTAATCTTTACATTCTATTTTTTTCATTTTCTGTACTTACTTGTTTAAATCAACAGAGAACATATTTGGATATATGAATTAAAAATTGGTGTGTTGTTCTTATCAGAAAATTATTCAAGTATAGTATATTATATATACTAAGAATCTGAATAAATGGATTATTGACAAAATATAACTTTCGGTCAGAAAAATTGCAAGAAACACATATTTTGTTCAAGAAAACAACTTCATGCTTTTGTCTTTGAGGCACATTAAGCATTTTATTTTACTATATTAGTTATGAAAGTCTATGTAGGTTTCACTGAAGAAATAGATCATAAATATAAAGATATTTTAGTATTCAGGGACATGACATAATGATATTTTGAGTTCAAATATCAATATTCCTATATTGTATTGAAAATGCCAAGCACTGCGTATCTTAAGTAGAATAAATCTGAGGGAAAATGACTTGAATATTTCGTAAAATTTCTACAAAATTCATCAGAAATTTCTTTTGTGAAGCATGGACCACCGATGGACCACACCTCTGTGGTGCATTCTATCAGTGACCCATACTTGACAAACTATGCTTGACGGAATATTTTCTGATTGGGATGCAGAATTAGAAGTCCTTTATCAATATTTCATTGCTGCTTTGCTCTGTCTTAACCGCAACACACGTCACAACCTTGTCCAAAAATATTTACTTCAAAATTCAATTATCGGCTTGGATTATTGTGTTTAATTTTTTTCCAACCATGGTGGCTTAATAAATATAATTCCATTTTGACTACTAGGTCTAGGAAAGTGATTTTTGACGTAAATTTGACACTTGTGACAGCATTTCCATATAATAGCATATGAAATATTCAATAAGTTTATTGCTTATCTCTCGGACAATGTTAGCCATATACACATTTTTCTTGGTTTTGGTGGTTCAATGGGCTTTGGTTTTTGAGGCAAGCAAATAATTTGGTTGAAACAAATGACTCCAATTTCCATATTTTTTTTAAATATTTTTTTCTTTCAATTGAAATTGTGGGATCTGCCCTGGTCGACAGTGAAACCATATACCGTACAGCTTTTTTGTCAAGTAAAAGTCATCAATGAATTGTACCACCAGAATTTTGGTGTTTGGAATACGATTGGTTACCATTTGAACTGCAGCTGCTCCATTGCATTTACCTGACAATTGTTGAAATCATTCCATATAGATTTTTGAATATGCCGAAGAAAATGTATCAAAATTTTTAAAATGGCATTCGTCAAAATTTATATATTTTTTCTATGGCATTAATAAGTTTATATTATAAGATTCAATAAAAACAACTTTGAATCCAAAATCTTGTTTAAAATTCTCAATGCTCACCAAAAAGGATTCCCTAACTGGTACAGAAGCTGATGTCAACTGGCTTATATTCTATATTGATTTAATAATTTTCGTTGTCCACACTGTCGCAACTAATATTCAAATGCAAATTTGAGCGATATCTAGCCAACACATGATAATGGAATCTTGCAATCTTCTCTTCAGGTGTCTAAAATTTTTTTTCAAGTGAATCAATAGGCTTCATAAACATCCCCACTGCTATTTCATAGCAATATTAACAATTATCGTACGACTTTTTTTACGTAACACTCAAACCAGATATTTCATTTTTAATAAAAGCGGAACGTTTCGAAACAGTAATTGTCTGGGTAAATTTTCATCATATGCTCGAGCACCTGAAAATTTGTCAAGCTTGTCACACAATGAAAATGCGACTCTGGTATATTATACCTTTTATGAATGCGTATTCCATCTGTGGCTCATTCCACAAAAAAAACAAAATCATTAGTTTTTTCATATAAATCCCTCGGGAGTGCATTAGCTGCCGAACTTCTCAAAATAGTTGTTGAAAGTCTTGCGTCAATCGTTAGTCACGGATGAGCTTTTAATCTGCTATCTGTCGCTTTGTATAGATAACTGGACAGTAGTGGACAATTTATGGTGACCCATGTTTACTGTTTACTAAAACTGATTAGATGTCACAATGTTTGGTGTATCTATAATACAGATTGAGTGCAGATAACAAAATTTTAGGGTAAAAGGAATTTCGAAGAAGTTCACTTTGATCTCTTGCATTCGACTTAAAATACTATTAGGTAATAAGCTAAACCTTGAGGATAATATTCATTTTTAATACCGCAGAGTAGGAATTAGGCCTACACGGTCAATGTCTTTATATAGAAAGATAAAAATTGACGCATTTATATCGTTATTGAAAATTGATATCAAAAGTAAATAATATGTTTTTATGCCCCAATTGTATGGAGAATCTCTGTCAATAGGGTACTTCAAGACATGGAAAAACACTTCTAAACTGCAAGCTTTAGAATTGTCCAATCCTATTTCCTCCCTCCGTTGGAGTCGACTAAGAGGAAACAAAGAAGTTGTAGGTAGATAGCTCAACTATCACCCAGAGTATATACCACTTTCTACCCTTTATTATAAAGGTTTTACCTTTTTTGTGATAATTTTTATATATAGAAGTTTACTATGGAAAGGAGCTGAATAATGACCACTCAAATCAAAAGCTATTACAAAATTAAGTGCGAGCAACTGCAACTCCAAGCAGAAAATATTCCATACAAAACTACAGATGAAAGTGCCACCTTTGACCTTGCTTACAGCAAGAGACGATTCAAATTTGGAAAAAAAATAAAAGAAGTCAAAGACTCATAGTCAACAAAGCTTTTTTTTAATTATTCAAGAATAAAATACTGGTTGAGTTGTGATTACTGAATATAAGAAGAAGTAATAGATGATTTTACCATTGCCCAGAGAGTGCAGTTTCTGGTGCTACATCTTGTTGTAGATCTTTGCTAAGTGGCCATTAGTTGATTCCTTCGTGGCACTGCTTCCGGTCTTGCTCAGAGTGAATTTCAATGAAATCTAGAAATGAAAGGTTGAGAGGCAAACTGCTTCTATTTTGCTATTTATACAATGCCATCTATTCGCACTTTAAAATCTCATTCCCTCGAAATAAATATCATGTCATTACTGTGGCATCTTTCAGATCATTAACCTTGCTCAAGGTCAATTTCGGTCTCTAATTAATGATGCATTTATCTCTTTCAACGAGTATTCTTTAATTACCAGATCATTTTTGGAAACGGGATTCTGTAATTAAAAACATAATCTGTAAAAAGGTCTTAGTTGATTCGAGCGCATGAGATCACTCCTGCGCTCGAAGCAAATAATATCTTTTTATGTCGATTCGAATTACTGCTGCAATGCTGCGGAATAATTCAATCAACGACGTCACAAGTATAAACTCGGCGTACTATATACAGTCCCTAACACTAATTATATCGGAGGTGAAAGCTTCCGGACGATGCATGCATAAAGAGAAGGTGACGTATACTATGGTTGGTGTTTGTTAGAGTGTTCACTTTCATAAAATACAGTGTTCACTTTCTCTAAATTGTAGAAAACATTTTTATCAATTTTGATTAAAACGGAATTGTGAACACTGGTTGCAGACTCCTCCAATGGCCAGAAAATATGTAATGCCCTTTTAAGTTAAAACGAACAAATCCAAACACATATTTTGGATATGGTATTATAATTATATATTGTTGAACTTCACCTTTATTTCAAAACAGACAAACAGACACAGACACAGCAAACACAGCAAACAAAATCGATTTATAATATATCTATATAAGCTTGAAATGAATCTATTCGACTATTAACTTGTACATTTTTATGAACAAAAGTGACTCCCCCATTATTCTTGATTCAACGTTATTAAAATCTCGTGTTAGTAATAGCCCAACTAGGTCTAAAACTATTAATCCTGTTAAAAAAAATTTAATTGTTTTCAAATGAATGGCACTACCATACAAAATAACGTTGTTTTTTGTTAAGCGGATGCGGTCTTCACAAATCATTAAATTATGCGACAGCGTAAACTACTAATAGGCTCTAACAGTGCTTGCATGAAATTGCTCTTTTTCAAAATCAGTTTTGTCAGAAAGTGTGGACAATGTAATTATCATGCTCTTTTCGATTACTTTGAATGGGATACCGCAAAAAGCTTGTGCCTTTTTTCCCCTTTCGTAATCTTATTTTACTTTCCCATGGGGTACTGTTTGTCGATTTCATGCCTGTCATGAATCTGTTCAATAGGGTTCGTATGGATGGCTACTTTAAATAAAAAAATTATGCTGGTGTAATTAATGAAAGTATAACTGCAGCAAAAGGTGGCACTTATTCAATTCATTCAGAAATTTCATTCTGTTAAGCATTAGCCTAAACCATAAATTTTGTTTGGTCAAGCATGCATCACAGATGGATCGCGTCTTATCGATGCAATCCATCAGTGACACATACTTGACAAAAATCTGCTGACAAATCCGAACCCCAGCAAATGGACAATGTCTTCGCGATTCAATATGCACATAAACATATTTAATATAGCTTCATAAAAAAATATAACGCAAAAGCACACAAATTTAAAAACAAAGTAATCAGGAAGGTGAGTAAAATCTAAAATAAAGTTTATAAGGTACCAGGCGCACCACCCACTCACACATACAAACTAAACCTGATCAAAAAGCAGAAAAAACATGATATATTGGTAGCCTGCAAAGAATAATTATCACGTTGTAGAGAATTATTTTTTATTATCAGTATTTAAAAATACTGCTTTTTCAAATATATTTTGCTTGTGTTGCAGCAAAATCATGATTTATATCACATTTTACTATGTAGCTGTAATACAATAGATTACTACAATTTTATCGGAATTCTATATTAAACAATTCAGATAAGGAATCATGTAATTAATTCATCATCCATTTTTGGGCTATCTCAAATTTGTGCAATCTGCAGCGAAATCATCATATATTATATGTCAAAATATATAAAGTAAAATTGGGTTTGAAACCTAATTTTGCATTTCATCACAAAGGGTTGCTCAAATTTGAAGAAATTAAAGCATATTTTTATTATATTTTACGTAACAGGTTTTTGATTAAATTTCGAATTTTATACAGAGCCGATTTTATTAGTATCTATCTGTTCATCAGAATTTGTGTCAAAAAATTTTATCCGCTCCATATATTATCATCACAAAATTGTCCTATAAATATATGTCACATTAATGATATACAATAAATTATTAATGTATTTTGAAATTGAATAGGCCTATTTATTATATCTTTGCATTTTACATTACAGGCATATTGTGGTGTGCGGACATATCACACTGGAAAGCGTTTCATATTTTCTAAAGGACTTCTTACACAAAGACAGAGACGATGTTAATGTTGAAGTCCTATTTTTACATGGGTTGGTACCTTTTGTGATGCTTTCTTTTATCGTCAACTGCCCTTGTCCGAATATGGATGACGATGAATGGATTTTGAATTTTTTGTTTTCTATGCTATTCGAAAACGTATTTATTTTTACTTCGTACATAATTTATATAAATTTGGATAATGTTTTAATGAGATGATATTTTATCAAGTATGTACCACATATGGATTAATCTGCAATTGCATTTTCTATCCACACCCCATGCTGGATTGAAGATATTGCATTTTTACTTTCTATTTTTATAATCCCATTTAAAAAATTTTCTTTTATCAAGCATGAGACGTCGAAGGATCGTGCCTCCTCGCCTCCTCAATGCAATCCATTTATGTCCCAAACTTAACAAATCAGGTTTTTTAAGTGATTGTGAACTAAGCGACTATCAAAGGGTGGACAAATCAAAATCACCATTACCAATCACTTGAAATTGAATTAACTCAACCAACTTTTTACTTATATTCCATGACATTTATAATAATATTACGCTATATAGGACTAACTTGATTGACATCAAATTGGCAAACAATGAATGTTTAATTTGAAAGCTAAACAACGCTCGCCATTGAACTTCATATTTTTCTTTGAAATGCTGAATAGAAAATATTTTGATGGATTCTTCTTCATGTATTTTTTACATAAATTGCCAAAGTAAAGTTTCAAAAGCATCTTAGCTGTTTGTATATTATTTCTTTTCGATAATTGATTTGAAAGAAAACGGAGTATGGATATAATTGCTGCCATACAAATTCATATTATCACGCATTCTACCATTAAAAAAAAAAAACTATACAATATCAATGTACCATATATTTTCTTTTCATCTTCTGTGAGAAGATAGTCAAGAATATGACTTGACAAAAGGGTAAACCACAACCTATTGTGTATTTCCCAGTTCGAAGAGAGTTGTAGGTTTTTGCCTAACTGTTTACTGATAGGTAGAGAAATATTTAGACATTCGGTATGTGAATAACTGTGTGCGGGCAAGGTGTTCAACATTTCTTATTCATATATTCATCCTGTATGGGATAAAAACCTGCATGCAAGACTATTGGCGATTCATAACTTAAAAGCATATTTTTAGTTAGTTTTTATTGAACTACGGTAACTGCACAATGAAAGCCAACCCAAGATTTAGATAAGATCGCTATGATGTCATAACGGGCATAGGATCCAAAACTTTGGCGTTTATTGTATTTACATGACAAAACAGAACGAAAATCACACGAGGTTCGAAAATGTTTGAAAAAATTGAATTTCAGAAATTAAAATTGGTTAAATAGGCAAAATAGCTACCATGCTCTCCCTCCCGCACAACTTCCACCTTAGTGGGCTAGTGCCCAAGATTGATGTGTTATATTAATGAAGAAATCTTCAGAATGAAAACTGTACTTGTTTACATATCATTGTTGTTTGTATATTTCCAAATTTGGTAATCCACAAAAATCAAAAATATCACTGCTCCTCTGTCTTACTTATTGTTGAGTAATTGCCATTTCCTTAATTTTATCGATGAAATTTTCCATATATTTGATAATTTACAGGATTCCGCCCAATTTGGAGTTGGAAGCTCTGTTTAAACGACATTTCACACAAGTCAAATTTTTTGAAGGATCTGTCTTAAATTCAAATGATTTATCACGAGTCCAAATGGAAGATGTAGATTCATGTGTTATTCTTGCAAATAAGTATTGTCAAGATGCAGATGCAGAAGATGCATCCAATATTATGAGGTGAGACTTTATTCTGTTGTCTGAGCAGTTTGCAGTCAATCTCAATCACTTCTTCTGTGCCTTTTGCAGCGATTTTAGACTTCAGGACCATGAAAATATCATGTGGTAGAGAAAGTTGAGAATAGGTGTTAACGATATAGTGAACCACTGCCTCTCAACCAATCACCCGTTCCAAGTCTGCAGCAGCCATTTTTTCCTCCTGATTTTTCATGTACATGGACATGGATGGTGGAAGAAGCCATAACCAGCATTATGTGAATTTGGTTCAAGGATGAAATGTCAATTGTCAAGAAATTCTCTTGCACTTAATCATGATACACAGTATTTGAATATGCACCTTTCCCATTCAGATTGATCAGTTGGGGAGCACAAAGTGCATTCCTGACACTTTTACAGGTTGAGCTTGATGGTAAAGTTATGAAGTAAAATAATTGAATTTTACGAAATAAATACCCTAAATAGTCCATTCACTCAATACAATATTTTTTATTTTATCATATGATAGATTTTATTACAATTATAATTACAATTTACCGGTATTCATTATATTTCAGAGTTATTTCAATCAAGAATTATCATTCTAAAGTTCGAATTATTATACAAATAATGCAATATCACAATAAAGCACATTTACTTAATATTCCAAGTTGGAGTATGGAGGTTGGTATAGATATATAATTTTTATATTACCGTAATATCATTGTGTTGTCTGAAATGGCAAGAAAGATGAGGAATTTTACCTTGCGTAGCTTGTAACTTTCGTATCCATGGTTAAATTTAAAATCTGGCGCTCTTCTCTGGTGAAATTATTTTCTCAGCCACTCTAATGCTTCAACCTCTATCAAGAAAATACCATAAGAAATTCCTAGTATGGTAATATTGTTTCTGCTCAAGGATATTTTGAGTATTTGTAGAGTAGCTTGGTTACTGAAAGGCTTTTGCAATTAATAGAGACAAGAAACTAGATAAGATATATTTTGATAAAATACTATTTGTCTCATGCAGTTTGAGAGATCCTTGTTAATTTGACTTGTTCAATTTGACTTCACAGTATCATATGACTTATTTCATGTCTTAATAATGCCAGAAGAGCTTTGAAAAAGGTCGGGTTCTTGTATCAAGCTCAGAATTGCTCTTCGTTTGACACAATATTCCCAAGTCACCTATTCCTCTTATTTGTAGAGCACTCTTGTCATATTTTAAATGATGCCTCTGTAGCAGGGCTCAATTTCTTTAAACTTTTAAAAGCTTTTTAAAATATGGTTTTCATAGCAAAGCACGGAACATCACTAGGTCCAAAAAAAAATGGCCAGCTAATATACCTAAGAGTTTTAATGTTTTTCTTGATTAGCTCAAGTATCTGCTGTATTTCTGCAATTCTTTGCTTTGAAATGCTAATAACATACTCCTTTACATGTTCTAGGATGGGGATGATGTTATCTGTCTAGCTGAATTAAAACTTGGTTTCATCGCACAGTCATGCCTTGCACCAGGATTTTCAAGTTTAATGGCAAATTTATTTTCCATGAGATCTTATATTAAGGTAATTGCAACTTTTTATGTTATATTACCAAAGTGTTATATTGATGAAAATCAAGGTGTTGCTGCATCATAGCTGTAAAAATCAGTGTCAGTTCAATTTTTGTGTGGTGGAGTCTAGAGAGATAAGTTTTCTGATACTCTGACATCCTTGAAAAAATGGCCACCATCAAAAAAGAATGATGAAAAGGGAAATATTTGATGTTATATCATTTGGAATGATATTGAATTTCTCTCTGTAATTGTTAGTAATAAATCTGTAGGTAAGTTGCTATTGCATTGAAATTTTTGATGATTTTAAAGCCTGTTGTTTTATTTAAAGAAAATGTCATGAAAGTAATGGACAGTCGGAGTGAAACAAGTTTATGTCACTTTGGTGTTGCAGACAACACAGAAGAAATTTTTTATATTACTGAATATGATTCGTTTTTTTTTCTGTTCATGTTTTTCTCAACAGATTGAGGAAGATTCTTGGCAGAAGCATTATCTAGCAGGAGTTGGTTCTGAGATGTACACAGAATATATGTCAAGTTCTTTTGTTGGATATTCTTTTCCTAAAGTTTGCGAGTAAGTTAAACATTTATGAACATTCGAAGTTGTGGGGAATGAAACTTTGAAAAGTATCATTAACCACAATTCTTGTTTCTAAATGTTCCAGATTGTCTCAATGTTTATCAAACTCTGTCAAAATTTACTTCATAACGTAAGCTTGATTATATCTAATGTATTTTTTTTGTTGAAATTTATTCTAAGCAAGGTTGAAATTTAACAGTCACACTACAAAGCTAAAACAAGGTCGAATGCACTTTATAAAACCCCCAAAATATATTTATGATAAAGTAATAAGTGGTATATAGTAAAATTATCTAACACTTTTATGTTTCCTTTTATTCACCTTCAACGACACACAGGAAATATGTTATGACTATTCTGAAGCTCTTACGTACAGGGCTTATCACTTTCATTTAACTTATTTGAATAGATAGTCAGAACCAGAAAAAATATCATTTCAAATTCTACATTCCAAGATACCGCCACGATCTGCATTCTATTTATATTATTTTTTTTTTATAATTTCAGAATCTGTTACAAGAAATTGAAGCTATTACTTCTTGCTATCGAAGTCAAATATGAGAATGATGAAACAAAGTAAGTTCCGATATATTCATACCATCGTTTGAATCAAAACCAAAATTCAATCCTCAAAATTTTTCTTATTATTATATATTTTTTTAAACATGGGTCAGTGATGAATTGAAGCAGTAAAAAACTTCTCAAGTGACTGCAACAGTATAGAGCATCAGTAGAGCAATCTTCATATTATTCTGACTATAGTTTATTGATTATAACTATAAGATTTACTGTGATGCTATTATTGTTTTCAATGAACAGTTGTATTTCACAATGGAAATCTACTGTTTTTTCTTTTTTTTATTTACAATATTTCTCTACTACAGTGTACATTATCACAGCAGACACCACTATTTCAAGCGGTATGTCCTGTATAACATCTCGCTTGTGCTTATGCAAAGTCATTTTTTTACATGGCAAATGTTGAATACAAAATATTAACACATTCTGTTAGAAAATACATAAAAAATCCAAAATATTTTTTCAATGCTTGATTTTTTATCTCATTTAGCCTGTTTTCTGAAACAAAGCATATATATATATATTTTAGTTGGGTATGAGTTGATTTTCTAGGTATGGATGGCCAATATCACATATTTTGCAAGTACATTTTGAAAACTGCAATTTGCAATTATGAAATATCGAATTCATTCTCAAACGTACATGTGATGAAAAATAAAATTCAATCTTTTCTTTAAAAAAATATTAACTGCAGAATTTGGTGAGCTATGGATAAGTGTTTTTGTTCAAAAAATCACCAATTTGGTTAAACAAAAGTTGATATTTTCCCTTTTCACTAATTTATGCAATAAAATTTTAAATTTTAAACTCTCTATTCTAAAATATAAGAAATATTACTATATTGAATATGTACATTTGAAAATGTATTCAGATATTCGGTTTAAAAATGTCCGGTGTAGAGTATAGTTTTGAAATTCAAGTCTTCGCATTTGGGATTTTAACAAATTTTGAAATATCCATATGGATTCAGTATATGGCTTCAGTTCAGATTCAGTCCTTATTATAAATTTCATTTTGTCAAACATAAGCCACATATCTGGGTGGCATGGTTGATAAGTGATTCTCACATGTATTGAAGAAAAATTCCTGTACAATTTATGGTAATAAATAATAAACTAGGGAGTATTTCACTGTTATTATATAAATTTATGTTGGTCAAAAATTGTTTTTTTTATGAATTTAATGACGCATAATAGTAGAGATATCATAATAAAATAAAATTGATTATAATATTCTTGGCGAAATAGTTGAAAACATAATTAAAAATTTTTGAAAATGTCTTCTTCTGTGATAATTTTTATTTGGAACTTATAAATTATTGCATGCTGACTATCTCATGAAATTCCATAGCGAAGCATACATTTGTGTGACTTGCTTTTTAGATTTTGCCAGAAACATGTGCTAGTTTTGCTGAAAATACTCATATTTGCTTGCTTTTAGTCAAAAAATGGCATTTCATGAGAGCAGTCATGTTACGCAATTTTAGCACGTTGCATTTTTTTAAGTTATCTAAATTCGTTGATTCACCCAAAAGTTATTATTTGATTTTTTCGGTTATATTTTCATGTATTTTCAGTTGTTATAACTTCAGTTATATTGTATTTTGTAAAATTGTACAATAACCAAACTAATAATTTTTTTGTCAAGCATGAGGCACAGACGATATCCACATGACTACATTATCCATCAGGGATACATACTTTTACTAGCAATAATTGAAGCTTTTCTTGTGAGACCTAATCTTAGTTTTGTTGGGGTTTCTGAAATGTTTATGTCATTTTCTTTAGATAGACAAAAAACTTAGCAGTATTGATGATCTCAAACCTCCTAATGCGGTGTGGTTATAACCAGAAACTCTACTCTAGAGGAGACATTTAAATATTCTAACCACAGATGTATCATAAAATATTGCCTATTTGCTAACAGTTCCTTTGATGGAACTCATTTGCTTCATGTGTTTAGTAGCAGAGTTACTGACATTCTGTCAGTCTGGAACTCAGAACATAAAAATTAGTTTTATAAAGTAGTTTATGTGTAACGCAGCAGTTCTAAATCGAGATCTTTGGCATCCGAAAAGATCTACAGGACATTCTTATGGGGCCACAATGGGCCTTGGTAAAAAAAAATTATAACACTTATTATTTGATAACCACTGTGTGTGGTTTTGCTCAGGTTGATCAACTTGATTGATCAACGATAATTGACTGTTTAGATATTACATCATACTAAGCATAATGCATAGTTATCAAGCTGGTCACTTTTGCCAGTATTACATCGTCACTTTTGCAAAGCATTTCACAAATACTCATCGTCAAAAGCTTATTTCAAATGCTATTCTTGATTTAAAATCTTAAAATGTTTGAAAACTCAAGTGATAGAAAATTTATTAGTGAAGTAGTATAATTATGCATAATTATACTGATTGCTAATTGCCAATAATGAAACAAATTAGAATATGGAGATAAAAATATTTGACTGAAATTAAAATTGAGTAGAAAATTCTTAGGCGACAAACGCTCAATCAAATGCTAATGTATATAAACTAAGTTTAAATAGCATGGAATATGCTGACATTTTTCTTGATGTTACACCCATTCTTAATTAATCTAAACAAGAATCTATTTCTTCCATTCAGGATCATGATCAACCCAGGAAATCATGTTAAAATACAGGAAGGAACACTGGGATTTTTTGTTGCACAATCAGCTAAAGAAGTAAAAAGGTAAAGTAATACAATGTTATTAAACAACTCAAAAAATTTCGTTAGTTTCAGAACAAAGGGGATGTTGTATGTTTTGTCGAGCAAATTTTAGATTGGGATTTGTATGCGCAGAAGTCACAAATTTAAATTGTGTGGAGCACGATAATTGGTTATATGAAGGCGGATTGTTGAACAATTTGTCATCACATGGTGATTCTCACGAGTATTCGTTACAACTTCTTTCATCAGCTATGTCCATGCACAGGAATATCTGTATTAAGGTTAAGTTAAAATCGTTTTGTCCTGAATTGGAAATAATGACTGCATATGAGGTCAAAGTTCACCATGATAGAGCCACATTCTTGACTCAGGATTAGTCTTTGTAAAATTCAACATAATTTGTGATGTTTCTGCTAAATTTGTGAAAGATAGACTGGAGCTTAATGCAAGTTTTTTAAAATTCCAATTCCATTAATTTCAAAATAAATATCAAATTTTATAGATGACTTTTGCCGAACATTCTACATTTTACCTTGGAAACTGGTATTTTTTGTGTCATTTCCACCTTTTTATATCAAAATTATAGCAAAAAAGAAATGATTCAAATTTAAAATTTTGTTAGAGCGTACTATTATTGCAAAGAATGCCACGAAAATGTGGATGATGAGAGAAAACTACAGGTTTGCGAACATTTCAAAAGTAAGCAAATTGTTATGCTGAGTCGCTGTGACTAAGCATCACACTGTTTTTACTACCACTACGCATGTTAGCTGTCGATGAAAATTCATTCTCCTCTCTGCATAATTTCTAATTTTTGCTTTTTTTCAATCAGGTATTTTGTGTTGTCGACTATGAGTCATGGATGGAGCAGGCGTGCTCCACCTATGACTCAAAGTCGGTAAATCACAAATCAGTAACCAAACATCCTGATTGCTTTTCTTTTATTTTCCTCTAATCTTTTCTCATTTTTCTTTTAAGAATACATTTGTTGAATTATAATTTATGTTGAATTTCTGTTATTATTTTTATAATCATTTTTTTTTCGCATAATTCTATAAAAACAAGCATGACCCATTGATATAACCTGTCTGAAAGGAATAATTCATCTAAGATCCATGCTTGGAAAAGTTGATTAATTAATGAATTTTCAATTAAAGCATCATATGAATCTTTCTAAGCTAATTAATTGTAATTTTTATAATATTAGTATCTGCTTGGGCTGGGCTGTTAACAAATGTTGACTTTAATCGTGAGAGGATGACGAAATCTGTTGTTTGAAGCCAACCCAATCAGAAATTTCTTTGTTCAGCCATCTTTTGTTAAGTATGTGTCACTGATGGATCGCATCGATGAGACTCCATCTATCTGTGGCGCATGCTTGACAAAATAAAATTTCTGATTCAAGAATAAATAAGCAGAATGGATGTGTATGTTCAATGTGCCAACATCACCAGTTTACATTTTACATATATCCAAAAGATTATGATTCACTCTAATGATTGAATGAATAGAAATTGGAGAAAAGCAGCGATTTCAGAAACATTTCCTATTGTCAACATTTATAAACAGCTCCTTATCCCCATTCTATTTTTTTCAAGCGTGAGTCACAGATAGACCATGCCTCATTATTGTGCTCTTGTATTATCCATCAGTGGCTTATGTTTGACAAATCAACTTTGTTGAAAAGATTTTTGAATGAACTTTTCAATCTTATTTGTATTTGCTTAGTAATTATTTTATTGTAATATTGTTTCCAATAATTCTGAATGCTAATTTTATATTTTATTTTCGATTTTTGATATAATTTTTTTTATCTACTCAATCCATGCTGGTATAACCCTTTTAGGCAATCCAAAGTATTTTCCATGGCATCCTCAGAGAAGGGCCTCAAGTAACTTTTAAATTTACCGAATATTATTATCATAGGGCACTGTTATACTGCAAATCATGCCATGAAGATATTGCGTACCCTGACCTTATTAAATCGTGCGAATGTCGTCGAAAAAAGGATATTTCAAGTAAGAAAAAAAGCACGTTCGTCATTCAATGGTGGCGCTATTAATATTGTTATGTGCGTGGTTATTGCCAACATGTCTGCTACATTCATGTCATTGGAAAATGACAGTTTTTAAACGTGGTGTTCTCTTAAAACCAAAAATATTGTAAATTTTTATTTCTGAGATGATTGGTGGGCCTTCAAAATTTAACAGTTTTTAAGAGGCGTCTTCTCAACTAATTTTCTCTTCATTACAATTTGTATTTTTTGCAAATCAATTCAAGTATATCAAAACATGTCATTATTGACCAATCATCATTGATAAGTTCTATCTGACAAAATGGCTTAGCAAAAAAAATATTTTCTCTCAACTTTCCAGCAGTCATTTGATTAATTTTGCTACAAATTTAATTTACTATAAGTCATCTTTTCTGTCAAATAGGGCATGGCACTTTCAAATACTCGAATATTTCAAAATCGAATGACTTGGTCTTGACTTGACTTAACTTTGGTCAAATTTGAAACAGATCTTCAAAACCCAATAAAAAAAATAAATCAAATATGTTTCGTTGAGTAAATGGTCATTGATTAAACACAACTAGGCACAGTGATTCACAAAATAGAATTTTTCATTGAAATGTCTCGAAAAACCAGATTCATAAAAGTAACACAGACAACACTGAGTTAATACTTCTCTGTCTGTCTTGTTGTAAACAAAAAATAATACGTCTCTAAATGAAGATGTAACATAATTTTGAAATGGCTTCGCTGTTGATTATCAAACATTATTGATCACGGATACGAAGCACAAAGATTGGCATAATGTCATCTACTTTGCTACTCGGACTTTCAAAAAAATCGGTAGCATCAGAAGTAAATTTAGTAGATGTGCGATATTTCATGAGAATCAATTGCTAAAGAATTGGAAATCCCTCTCCTTAAGTGTTTGGTAGAAACCAAACTGTAGAAAAAGCTGTATGAAATAGCAGTATTGGTGGTTTGAAGTTTTTCTGTTTACTTGAAGAAAACGACATGCTTATTTCAGACAGCCTATAAAATGCAGAATTTTGTCACCTTTGATTCATCAGTGGCCCATACTCAACGAAATATATTTTGTCTTTTTCTGGTGCGGTTAGTCAAATCCAAAACAACAGTAACTTGAGAAATATGGCCTGAAACTTTCAATAAATAATTCAGTTTGGTATTCAATTTGCTTCGAATATTCAAGTTAAGGTGCCCTGTCCTATTTTTGATCTTTCTTTCTTGTTCTTGTTTATCACATGTTCTTGCATGTTAGCTTGTGGCATGGAAATGCATGTGTATAGCATGTTATTTTTTTATAGCCTGGTATCAAATTTGGTCTTGGCGAACATTTAATTTCACAGGATTTGTTTAAGCCATAGCAGATTTTTTTTGCTGTTCAATTTGAATATGGTTTTAACAAAGTACTAACATTTAGTTAAAAGTTTGATTCACAATATAAAGGTGTTAACAAATTGAACTGAGATAGGAGAGTGGATGGCATGCCTCTTTTGCTAATCAACAAATTTGCTAAATTATCTAAAATCTTGTTCAACAGAATTTTTGTTCTGGTGCAGATTTACAGCTGTTTTACAATAATTAATTGTTTTAAGA
Source organism: Styela plicata (assembly GCA_963675895.2). Classification (NCBI taxonomy): domain Eukaryota; kingdom Metazoa; phylum Chordata; class Ascidiacea; order Stolidobranchia; family Styelidae; genus Styela; species Styela plicata. The sequence continues at coordinate 14,026,992 of OZ023151.1, read as the reverse complement.
CAATATTTTCTGACTGGGTGATTACTATGACATGAACATTTTGCTTCATCCCCCTGTTTGAATTTCTAAATACAAAGGTGAAAGCTATTGCTCTAGTGTACATAGTGGCTATGTGGCATGTGAATAATATATATACTAAGTATTGCTGTAGAAACTGTACTCTTTGATGGTATATTATTGGTGTAAAAAAATTATCTGTTAAATAAGAAAAATATTCATTAATACCTGTATTAACAATATAAACAAGAATTCATTTTTATGTAATAGTCAAAAACACTCCGCTAACATGATTTGTATTTTTGTCTCCCCAAGAATTTGGTTTTGCAGAACAATTTGTGCTATTAATTTTTATACAACTTGTTATCAATCCCACAAACAAAAAATCTTTAAAATAGTCACTTACGTTTTATTGACTGTTTTCGATGCTGCAGACAAGCGCAAGTCCCACATGTTCATATTTCCGAGCAGCAAGCCAGTGCAGGGTAAGTTATTGTTTGATGGTGGCAACATTTAAATTGCTTTCAAACCACATTAATAATCTAATTTGTGAGCATATAATATATAAATTCATTGCTAATTTTTGTAAATCGCAAGTATAATTTCTTTTATATTTTATTTTGCTCTTACACATATGGTATAATAATTTTGCCAATCATGAGACACAGACGATGTCCCAAGCTTAACAAAAAATTGTGTCAACAGAATACAAAGTAGGTGACTCAAGTTGTTTCAAAAACGCAAATACTAATAAAATCCTAATTTGTCAGCTTTTGTTCATCTCTTGAATGCATGTTTTTGACACACTATTCAAATTTATACTCTGATCATAATTACTCTTGAAACAAATCAATACTGCTTGGTGCCTAAGGTTTATACATTTGCAGCCCTATACCTGCTGCTTATTGCTTTGCCGTCCTTGTCCGCTTATTAATGTTACTCTTTGAATGAATGTGGGCTGTTGTATGATGTTTCGTATTTTGTGTAATTGATAAGTTGGTTTGTTATTGTTAAACTATGCTTGAAAATGATCATTTTTTGTAATTTTATGGAAAATTTGTAAAATGTGTGTATGGTGAATATTTCAGACTAAGTTCTTTAACTAAAATTGCATTTCCTATAAAAACTTTTTCAAGCAATGGGCACAACATCTTCAAAATGCCTTAACATCTCAACATGCCTTGAAGGGAACAGTTCAATTTTGAAAAATAGTAGAGCACTTACTTGGTATGAGCAAGAAAATAATTTCCAACCAACATACGTGCTTTGGACTACCTTATATGTAACCAAATATTGATGAACAAATGTAAACATTGTTAATTGCATACTGTGAAATAAAGTTCACACAATAAAGTGTGAATTTGACTTGAACAGCTTTTAATTTTTATATAATTTTGATTTAATTTGAAATATCTGTACATAAAATAGGCAATCGGAAGAAAGCAAAAACCCTTGTGGTTTCAGAAGGTTCGTGTCTACTTTTTGATGGCAACCACTCGAATTCGGACAGACAGATATGTTCTGTCCCCCCCATGCATCGCGGTAATTTTTTACGTTTGACATGAGAATGCAGAATGCATTTGTTTTCTGTCCACGTTTATGATTTGTATTGTCCTATTTTGTTGAATCATAAAACTGTAATCGAACATATCAATAATGTTTATAAAACAACACAATTATTGTCTCCATTTATTGTAAGATTTCTCAAAAGTATTGTAATTTAATGAAAGCCTAATGTTTATTCCAGTCCATATTTTTCATGCAGTATGGATATATCGGTTTTCCAATTTTCGATAGATTCAAAATATGCAAATATTTAAATAATCTGTTTGGAAGTTGTTGTTTTGACGAAAATGAAATGTGATGTGTGGTTGGCTAAATATAACTTTGCATTCGAAAATGTTTTTGAAGCAAATGTTTAAAAATGTTGATTAATGTACACCAACACATTAATAGCATTTCCATATTATGCTTTAGTACTGAAATCTGCACCATGCAACACCTGGAAGATACATTTTGATATACAAAAAAGCTAAATTCTTCAGTGCTAGTCAGAAGTCAGATAAACATTTCAGGCAGGACTGAATCACTATAGTACACTGCGGTATATGCTATCCATTCTGAATGTTTACCAAACCATCTACTGTCCTTTTTTGTTACACAGCAGGTTTATTGAAGGCAATTATAAAAGGTGTTCCTAACAGTCTAAATTTTACTGGTTGAGGCCACACTTTATGTTATTTCAAAATTTGAATGACAATCGTTGACACTGTTGGAGTTATTAAAATATTTGTATCAATTTGTTTGTTCCAAATATCCATTCCAAATGTTTGTATAACCATCTATGGTCCAAGTTTGTTCAGGGCTATTATAAAATGTGTCCCTAACAGTCTAAATTTTACTGGTTGAGGCCACACTTTATGTTATTTCAAAACTTGAATGACAATTGTTGACACTGTTGAAGTTATTAAAATGTTTGTTCCAAATAACTAACAATAAATTTCCAATTTGTTTGTTCCAAATAACTAAAGTTAGTGCAAAAAAGTTACCATAATTTTGACGACTCAAAACGCGTCATTAATTTTTGGTATGCTGTTTGGGTGATGTTATATTGTTTGATGCTCGAAATATTATTGTTTTCATTATTATTTGGTAAAAATATTGTTTGGAGTATTTCATTTTTTGTTTATTTTTGCAATCATTTCACACACTATCACAGCATTTATAATTTGTAAAACTTGAAAATAAAATAATGAATTAATGCGATCAATCTTTGGCTCACACTTAACAAAATATATCCGAACATAAAATTTATACTTGGGTTAACCTGTGCAATTTACTAGAATGTTCACACCATCTATGGCTCATGCTCACCATAACTCGATCAAATATTTTTATGAATAATATATATTTTTATATATTATATATATATTTATAATCAGTCAGTGTCATCATTAACCTCTGCACTTTGTATTACAGTTTCACTCATATATGTTTTAAATTTATTATAAATATTGCATGTTGCTAAAAAAATCATTTGTTTGCGAGTGTGTTCCTTTCTGAAATTTACTAGAATCATTTTACTCTGAGAAAAACAAAAATGACCATTTCTGCTTTTTATCCTAATCAGAAACTATTTTGTCAAACATGTGCCACAGATGGACAGATGAACCACGTCTCAGCGAAAGATTTTGCCATACATAAGCCTCACATGGACTGTGCTTTGACAGTACGACAGTAACTGATGCTAATGAGCGCATTTTTGAAAAAGGGTTTTCTAAAAACTAGAAAATTGATTTATAAACTATTTGTGAGAAACTTATATAAGCAGATGTGGCGGTTTTTGTATGCATGCTCGTTTTTGTATGCATGCTTTGACAAATTAGCAGTAGATATTTATTGATTTCATAGAAAAAACTTATGTCTTTGTATTATGTGTGATCTCTATCACCGATAAATATCATCCCATTTCTAGAATAACTTATTTGAAATTAATTTCACATTTCTTAGATTTGAAAAATTAATTGATATCATGTCTAAAATTCCAGTTTGATATGACCATTTTGTATATATTTATTTTATTTCGTTTGGCATAATTCTCTCAGAAGGTTAAAAGGAATCTATATCTGCTTTCTAGCATTTTCTTGATCTGAAAAATTCCTTGTTTAAGAATTCTAAGTAAGTGTGAGTCTATAATGGATCACACTATCAAAGTGTGATTCTTCTAAGGCCCATAAATCACAAAATGAAACTTTTGTAAAGGGATTTGTCAGTGAAAATCTATTTATTTTGGTATTCTTTATCACACGGTAAGAAAAGTAAAATGAAGATCAATTACATTGTTATCATTTTCTTGTTATTTGGGTGAATAGTAACTTTTTGGAATTTTTAGCTGAGATCCCACCCCCTCCTTATACAAAACAAGCTGCCGTTCCTGCAACAAAAGATGTGATACCTTCGACTAATCAGCAACTTACAAGACAACCGTCTGATACACTCAGGCACAGGTAATGATGATTTTTTTTAATTTTTAAAGAAATTTTAAATGTCATAATTCTTTAAATCAAATACTGAAATACTGACTCAGATGCATTTCAACGCATCATATTATTTTTTTGATCAAAATTCAGTCAGAGCAAGGTGGAACGAGTCCCATCCTATATTGGGTCTGGGGCCTTGGTGGGGGTGATCCGTTCCAAGTAGTGCCTGTAAAAAATTAAAAAAAATAGTTGATGCATGAAACGTACTAGAATGTGTATAAGATACAAAAGACTCATTACGCCATTGAATCAAGGATAAGTTTTTATCAGATTTGTTATGCGTATTTTGTCAAGTCATAAAATTGAAATCCATTTTTACTATATTTTAGAAAAGACCAATCTCCAAATGCTCAACTACTTTCAAGTATAATATCACCAGCGACCAATGTACAAAGTACACAGGATGTCGATTCTGCGATGAAATATGACGTCACTGGAATGTTTCATTGGTGTCCTGCTCGAGATATAGAAAAGTGTATCTTGGTAAGAATCTTATCTTAAAATTGATGAATGATAGCAAAAAGTTTAGATGGGGTTTTAAATAACAATCGCTTTTTGCTATAATGTGGCCATTGAGTATAACCCACAAAAGCTGATCTTATTGGGACTCCATTCATCGATCTGGACTTCATGCTTGACTGAATATTCGGCAAATACGAAAACCGCAAATCACACATTCGATTCATAAAAAGTTGTGTTGCGGTTTTGTTAAATCTGGGTGTTCAAAGATTCAATCAAATTTACCTTTTAAAGATTTGATTCTATACTCAAATATTTGGCTTACATTTCCAGCGTGACTCGTTATGTGCTTTTTTCTGCTGGTATCAATAGAAGATTGAAATATGAGTTTTGAAAATGCATTGTTGTATCGAAATACCATACCCATAATTTTATATTATAAAGTGGCTAAATAGCGCCAGCTTGTGATGATCTCTGACTTTTGCCTTATAAAGCAAGAAAATGTTGTTGTGAATTAGTTGCATCTTACTGTGCTACCTACCCATCTGGTGATCCTAACTTTAAATCTCTTGTCATATGATTATATGGAAGAGGATTGCTTGACACCTCACTGGTGTATTTTAGTTAACATACCCTCTGCTCATGGTTTCCTCCACCAACCATGTCCATACACAGGAAAAATCGATAAAAATTCCTAAGCATAAACTGCATCCATAGGTTTTGGTCCACATATGGTTTAACCGTAATCTCAGCTTTCCCCCTACTGATGGTCTTACTCTTAAGACTTTATTGTCTTGGTCTTACAATATTGGGTCTGCTTTCCAGACTTCTACTCAGCAAATCAGCAATGTTTCTCTTGAAATCCAATTCTGTTAACTTATTATTTTACTGTTACAGAGTCGAGATAAAGCTGCAAACACCGTTTTGAGTGGTCATATCATTAATTGCATATTTGGAGATGCAAAAAGTCCGCTGTTGGGTTTGCGGAATTTCATAATGCCTTTGCGAGCATCAAACTTTCATTATCATGAACTGAAACACATCGTACTACTCGGGGACCTTGATTTTATAAGACGAGAATGGGACACTGTTTGTAACTTTCCTAAAATATCCATTTTACCGGTGAGTACTTAAAAGTGGAAAACTTGTTTTTTGAAAATATATTTTCTGTGAGATAAAGAACAAGCCAAATGTTCTTAAGATAAAATTGAATAACTTCAGTTACAAGTTCAAATATCAGTACATGACTAAGCTTATAACATGTTGCCTGGTTGGCTTGCTTAGTTAAGCACTGGGAATATGTTTCAAGTTATAAATTGTTAGCTGTTTTGTTCAGAAGATTGGCAAATTCTTATAGAAAATAATTATTGTGTAAGTGCAGTGGGGTTGCTATTCGATGCAGGGTGATTCTTGTAGTTGCTCAAGATTCATAGCTTCTTTTATGCACTGTATTATAGTTTTTTTTTTTTGGCAAAAATTTCAATTCCCCATTTCAAGCCTTTTTAGTGCCAATTATATTTCCTAACTCCAAAGTATAATATCATTGATTTACTTTACTCTGTCATTTCGATAGACCTTTTCACCATTAAAAATATTACAAAAAATATGTTTCAATAAAAGTGGCAGGAATCAAAAAATATATAATTTATGTTTCGTTTGGTTTATGTCTTATATTTATTTTATTTTACAGGGTTCACCGCTTAGTCGAGCTGACTTGCGAGCAGTGAATGTAAATTTATCAGATATGTGTGTTATCTTATCAGCAAATCAGAATGCAATAGAAGATCCATCATTACAAGATAAAGAATCAATATTGGCTTCACTAAATATAAAATCAATGCAATTTGATAACAGCATAAGTTTGCTACAAGCTAGTTCAAGAGGTTTGTCAAACGCTAGAAAAACCGTCAGTATTAATGAAGTAGAACAGGCTTTATATTTGCACTTATGCATCTCCTGCATAGCATAACACTCATTTTACTTTATTAAGTGCTCAGTCTATGTGGTATGTTTTCACATGAAGTGCAGTTGCCGATTCTACATTTTGTAGTATTGTAAATAGCTATTAGTTGGTTCTGTTACTTGCTACTTTTGGCCTTGTTTAGAGTGAATTTCAAAAAAACATGAAAAAAAACAGTTTTCAAAATTGCAACGGCATATCGATTATAATAATATTGTTATCAAAATTATGGGTTTTGTGCATATATTTTTATGTCTATGTCTATATTTTTATTCACCTGACAAGAGTCAAAAGAATTTTTTTATCAAGTTGAAAGTACAACCCTATGATGATGCAGAAATCTAATTACATAAGTCAACTGAAAATCTAATATTTGTCCTTCACAGTGCTGTTTGAATAAACTCAGTTTTATTTTCAGGATTCCCTCCACATGAAACTCCAGCTTCAAATGTACACGATACATCACAGGGTGTAACGAGTGGATCAAATATTCCAATGATAACTGAATTAGGTGAGTACTTATCTGTCATGAAACTTCTATGATTAACTTTTCTTAAGCATGAATCACTGATGAATCGCGCCGTTTAGGCACGGTTCATCTTTGATTCATGAGTTACAAAAGGAGAAATACCCACTAGCATTTCTCATTGTATCAAATTTTTAAAGCATTCCGCTGCTTTGCTATTAGTCCGAAGGATGTGGACAAACTAGATATTATTCATTCTTCTATGCCTTTGTGTTTACGGTGTAATAAATGCAAGGATGCAGTAGCAAAAGGAACTATGACTAACTAGGAATGTTCAAATTCTTGGTTCACACTTACACAAATTTATGGTGCATGTAAATTTCGTTTTGTCACATTTTCTAAAATGCTTGTCTGAAGACGTCTGACTTTGATCAGAAGAAACATTAAAAAATTAAAAAAACATTAAAAATAAATGTGTGTAGGTATGAAGCAAGACTTTGAACTTCTCTAATTCATTATGTTATTATTATTTCTTGACACTTGCATAGAATCAACTGTTCCTTTTTACATCTTGTCGCAACATCATTCCATGGCCTAAAACTGACAATTTTCAGCTCCATATATCCATAAAACTCCAACAGTAAATGTTAGCTGAAAATTGGTTGGCATGTAATAAGAAAGTGAAGCCGCCAAAGCGGTTACTGTTCTGTAATTTTTTTTGTGATCAATTCAAAGTACTTTTTAATACTTATCCAAATTCCATGCAATGTCATAACTGTTGTGTCAATGAGGTATAGGCATTATACAAATTCAATTTTAAAAAAGCTTTTTCATATTTGTTTCTTCAATATATTCTAGTTAACGACACAAATGTACAATTCTTGGATCAAGATGACGATGATGATCCTGACACAGAATTATATTTGACTCAACCTTTTGCCTGTGGAACAGCTTTTGCTGTCAGTGTACTTGATTCACTCGTTAGTGCAGTAAGTAATATTTAAAAAATTATCAGAATGAAATTGATTAATACTATTATTGATCTGTTACTCAGATGCACTAAAACTGAATTTAATAAATAAAAGATTAAAAAGAGTGCTCAAAAGTGGATGCAATGCCCTAGTGGTTATTATTTTGATATCACAGTTTCTCAAACTTTTTGGGCTGCTACAACCAAGTCCATATTTATTTATTTATGCAATCCTGAGATGATATTTGTAACTAATAACTAATCTACAATTAGCTTTCTCATTGATACATTGATGGAAATGCAGCATTTCACCATGCTATATGGAACATGGTCAATATAGCAGGTTATAGATTGGTATTCCGGTGTTAAAAAAGTAGTCTTTCTGTATTGGCAGTTCCTAGTTTTGTGTGTCTTCTACCAATAACAGAACTACTTTATTTTATTCAGACATATTTCAATAGTAATGCTCTCACATTAATAAGAACATTAATAACTGGTGGAGCGACTCCTGAGTTGGAAGCAATATTAGCAGAAGGAAATGCATTACGAGGTGGATATTCCACAGCAGAATCACTGGCAAACAGAGACAGATGCAGGGTTGCACAACTAGCGTTGTTTGATGGTCCATTTTCAAGACTGGGGGTAAGTAATCCTGCTAGTTAAATTCCAAAGGTTTTTTTTATTGGTAAGGAAACATTGTTTAAAATTTACGAGTTCAGACATGTTGGAATATATTTCAATCATTATTATCCAGCCTACTTTTTAGTAAACATATTTCAAAGATTTTACTGTGTTTCAACTCTCATATTTTACATAAATAATTCTTCCATCATGATTTCTCCACACAATGTGTCAAAAAATTTTTTTAGAATAAATGAGAAACATTTTGTTTTGGAGAAAGTTTTGAATTTTTAAATATTCTGCTAAGAATGCTTCTCAATTTTTTTCCCTTGGTTTATACAATACTGTTTATTTTTACAGAATGGTGGAAATTACGGAGATTTATTTGTGCGAGCTTTACAGAAGTATAATTTACTATGTTTTGGAATATATAGGTAATGTGTTATATATATTGTATAATTATTTTAAATAGAATTTTTAATATCTATCGATTTCAAAGCCCATCTGCAACATATTAAATTTTTTGAATGCAAATTTCTAATATTGGTTAATATTTTTAACCCATATTTATTTTGGTATATCAACACTTGAGTGATTTTGATATCATCCTCGACTTGGTGTTTTACAAGGATAAAAGATATCCTTGAACTATTGTTTTTTTTTTTTTGCGAAACATGGCTGAAATGAACTAACGAAAGATGTTTTACTATTGCCCAGGGCATGTATCACCCACCTCATCGCACATAATGTTCAAGTTTTGTTTGTTTTGTCGTTATGTTCTGATTTATTTTCATTCCAAAGGGCTGTTGCTGGCTTTGCTGTATCAGTGGTCAGTAGATATTTCACCTTTATTAAGTGTATTTCAATCGAAACATTTTAATATAAATATTTCAGGTTTCGAGATGTTAACAATCCTGTTGCAAGTTTAACGTCGAAAAGATACGTAATTACAAGTCCACCCGATGATTTCAAACTTGTTCCATCTGATCTTATATTTTGTTTGATGCAGTTTGATTATTGTGGCGGAAATCCTTTGTCAGCAAGGTAGGAGGACTATTAATTTTACATTGAATATTTAGCTCTGGAATGAGATCAAATATATTCTTTATATTTTGAAGCTATTTGAAACGGGTTGTAGTCAGATGTGAATTAAATCAGAGTATCATAGTTCTAGAATTTGGCAAGAGCAAACTTGGAACAATCGAATGCTTTTCATTCAACAAACATATGAAAAATATTTAATGATTGTTGGAAAATTTTTTCTATCAATTAATTGGTTTCAAAACCATTGAAGATCTCTATGTCAGTGTCCAACCTGAACAACTGGGCTAAAATATTTCGAGGACATTTCTTGTACTTTAATGGCAAATATTTTGTCCACTACCATTTGGATTATTCTATTGTTGCTTCGATAAGGATGAATCAAAGTTGGAGCTTTATCATTGATGTAACACATTTTAACATACGAATAGTTTTTAGGTCTTAATAACAAAGTAGATGTAATTCATTTATTATTGAGTTGTGAATAGCTGGAATAATACATGTGAAGACGTTTCCAAAAGGTTCCTGTTGGCGCGGACTTCAGAATTGCCTTGCCATATTTTTTGCGTGTCATAAGAAGGTGACTAAAAGAAAATAAAGGTAGATGGTTTTACCGTCGTCCAGGGCAGATACTACTCACTACTGCATTTCACTATAATTGTTCAGTCCCCGGTCCATGACTCTCGTTGATGCTTCTTACCAAGAGTGCAGTTGCTGGAACTTCAGTTTGTACTAGCTCTTTGCAACTTGAATGGTCGCTAGCTGTTTCCTTCTGGGCACTGCTTCCATTTTTTTAGAGTAAATTTCAATGAAAAAAATTGTATCCTCCTCAAATTATGATCCTGATCTTTCTGGTATGGAAAAGCGGTAACAAGTTTTTGTTCATCTGGTTCAATATTGGAAACCAGGGACTTGCTTTATTATGTTTTATTCTTGTCATCTTTTATTCTTGTACTCCTTTATTTCAATGTCATGTTAGTATTTGGCACCCAAGCAGTTCTCTGAATATATAGATGGAAAAATAATATATACACTTGTGCAATCTCAATACAGTGCACCAAGAACCGCCACTCCTTCAGAATATCCTAAAGGTCCATACGCTCCACCACATAGATAAGCAGATGGTATTATTGTAAGTTTCATAATTGGTGGCGGGTGACGCATGATTTCCCAATTAAACAAATCATAATTATATGTTGCAGAAATTATTATATATTGATCATATCTTCTTCATTCTAATTTGCAATTAATTTGTTCAAAGTTAATTCATTGTAATAATTATTATGTACCGATACATACCTAAAAAGATTCAGATGTGGTAGTGTTGTCTTCTTAATTTATCAGGAATTTTACTCTGCTAATTATGTGCCTAGATGGACCACGCCTCGACGGCATGATCCATCAGTGACCCATACTTAACAAATCCCGTTTGGGAAAACATTTTCTGACTGGTACTCATTTCCATAACATGGTTGGTTGCATACCCTTGTTGTCATTTCCACATCTGAAACTTTCGCATCACTAAGATGCATAATTTGAAGGCCTCCCATTCATATCGCGACATATTCCAGAAATATTTAGTCAATTGAATCTTATGACATTGTCATTGATGTGATTTTATAGTTTTTTTTTTATAAAAATGAAGTATCCTGACATGCTTTTTCTTCTTAAATCCCAATATATAACATGGAAGATGCTAGAAATACTAAAACATGGGTGATGATACTTCTCTAGTCAAAGCCATAGAAATATGCTTTGTCAAGGTTAGGTGTCATATACAACAATTACAGTAACAAAAATGTACCAAATATCTCATTAGATATATTCTTGGAATATTTAAAACAAATATCTTTATGGCAGTCACATCATAAAAATATATATTAAATTGTGTATAAATTGGTGCCGGCATGCTCGATTTAACAAAAATTGCTTTGTGTGCCATGAGATTTTGAAAAATACAGAAAATAGACTTCAAATGTTGTCATTTTTGGAGAACATTTTAGATGTAAATTAACATTTTAAATTCTTTCTCAAAAATAACTCCTATGAGACTAATATATAATATCTACGTAAGATGTGTTATGTTATCTTCAGAGAGCTTTTTAAGGTTATTGTATTCCAAGTATTAGCTTATTGTTTACATATCACCATCACGATTCTGTAACAAGTTGACTAATGTAAAATGCCAGCTATTCTGCCCACACAGACGCCAGAGTTCCGAAATAAATGTATTGTGTTGTATATAAATCTAGAAAATGGGAAATATTCGATGATATATATGACTAGAAGATTTAAAGGTTTCTCTTCGCATATCTGGTATAGTCAAACTGTATGAATAGTTCAAAGCTATTTCATAGCAGTATTGATGGTTGTGAAGATATTTTTGTCCATCCGAAGAAAATAATATAAAAATTGGGCACTCAAAGATTGAGCCACCCTGGCGCATTCAATCTATTAGTACGCGTACAAAGATCTACATAAATTTTCAACAAGCTGCATGAGATCAATGAAACCCAAAATCTCATCTAAAGAGGCAGCTTGTATTTTATAGATCACTGCCAAGTGGGTTTTCTAGTTAACATAAACTTGCAAAATTTTAGATATCCACAATGGGGTATAATTAAATATATTCATTTTCATATTGCTTATCTCATACTTTATTCTATATCATATATATTTTCACTTCTCTCCTTTCTTTATAATTGTCTAATTTCCCATTTATTTCATTTATCATTTAACAAGAGTAATATACATTGATGTGTTCATGTTTAGTGTTATCAGTCAAATCTTTATTTTGGATTGATAATAATGAGCAGTGACTCTCGAATGCTTTATCCTTGCTATTTGTTTTCAAACTCAATTAGAAATTTCATTCTGTCAAGCATCTATCACTCATGGATCGCTCCTCAGTGGTGCGATCCATTTGTGGCTCATGCTTTGAAAAACATTTGTCTTCATAAATCTCACTAGAACACTTCTATCTAATTCATGCATTTCTGATATTCTTCCTTCTCATCTTTCTTTTTTTTCATTCTTTTCCATCTTTCATTCTTCCAGCACATCACAACACCCATCTATCGGTTTTGATCGCTTTCTGAAAGAATCTTCATCTTCCTCTTCTTCTTCCAGCACATCTTCATCTACAAGACCTCCAGTCATTTACACACAGTCCAGCACTCCTCCATCTTATCACAACATAAAATGCATGACTCCTCCACCTGTCGTACAAACAGACAATTTACTTAGCGAGAGGGAATCGTTAACAATTCCTAATTTTAAAAGGCGCTCATCGACACCACTTTTATCGAGGAATGATTTGCCGACATTCACAAGTGATAAACTGACTTCGCCAGGGATGTCATTTCACGGCACTGAAGACTTAGCAGAAAAAAGACGTTTATTTTTGCATAAACAAAAAAGGACTCCACCTTATAAGCGTAATTATGATATCAGTTCAACAGAGAATGAACGAAAACCAAAAAACTTTTCATCAAGTTCAAGTTGAAATATTTTGGTTACTTGCAATTCTTTGTGATTTCATGATATTTTGCTATTTTAATACAGCATTTGGCAGCTTAATAAAATTATTCAAAATATAAATAGTCTATTTGCAATATCATTCAAGAATTGGAGTGGGGATGTCCTTTTTTCCTCAAAGCAGATACCATCACTGTATTTTATAGGAGTTGTTTATAGTTTCATAAAGTTCTTCCATTGAAATATTTCCTGTTTAGAGTGCAGTTGCTGTTTTTTTTATTTCGATTTTTTAACTCAAAGTATCCAAGAAACCCAAGAAGTACTTGACTTTGCCCTTACATTGAGAAAACTTGAAAACATTTTGAAATACTATAAACCAAAATAATAAAAAAATGAAAAGTATTAAATATTTTATCAGATTCAATTGCAATTTATCATATTTTTAATCCACTTTCTGGATGAAACCGTATTTCAAGTTGAAATCACGCCAAGGTTTATCTCTCTTCTCTTCACTCTTATCATTATTCTTTTTTTTTTCATTTCATCACATCATCTGGTGAGTTCTTGTCTTCATTTTTTGGTTTCTCACTCTAATTATTTTTGCACTTTCTCAGTGCAATCCATCAGCAACTCACATTCAACAAATCATGCGCCCACAAAATATTTGTCATCAGGTCACATTCCAATCAGAAATTTTATTTTGTTGAGCCACAGATGGGCCGCACTATGGCGGCGCGTTCCATCAGTGCCTCATACTCAACAAAACATGTGTTGAGTAGAAATTTTCTGGGATTTTCTGGGATTTAAAAACCGTAAAAAAACCAACCAAAGTATTTTATTCAATTTCTATATCACCAAGAATTTTGAAATCGTCATTTCATAGTCATTCCGCAATCTAACATTAGAATGCTTTTTCCAACCTCAGTGTGGGCTAGTTCCACAACTTGCCATGTAATCGAACTAGATAATTTTTTATTTATAGCCACTCATTTGAGTCGATCACCTTGAATAAGACCCTGTACGATCTTTCTGGTACAGCAGAGCCTACTCGAGTTATTACACCCTGGGTTGCGCTGTGGGCATGGATTAGCTAGCCAGACTCGCTGGGACCCGAATTGAGATCTTCAACTTGCAATGCCAACACGATAACCAACAGGCCTTCGTGCCTCTAAAATATTACTACAAAGAAAGGTTTCTCAACCTGTCCACTGCCAGCCAATACCCAATATTCAGATATCTATAATTAATATTGCCATCATAAAAATTCTCCATGCATTTTTTGTGTTAAAAAATCTTTTTTTAATCTTCACATCCTTCGGAAAATATATCTGCTTTGCGGATTGCGGTCTTTGAACTAACCCACCAATAATTATTTCATGAACTAATTTTTTTAAACAATTCATGAGTAATTATTGTAATTGTAATTATTCAAGCTTAGATATGCTGGATAATTTTTTACTTTTTTCTAATTATTTTTTGCTCACAGAATTGTTTCAAACCTACAGCAACTATGCTTGGAAGACATAATTGAATAAATTGAGAATCATTGAGGTCCAAAATGCTTCTTATGTTTTATTTGCTCTTTTCTTTCTCCCCTTAAAAATATAAATTGGCATACAAGTCTAAACTGGTATGACCTGGACGGAAATGTTATGTCATAAGACATTTTGTCAAGCAATGGTTACTGATGGATCACGCCAACAAGGCAAGGTTCATCAGTAACCGGTGCTTGACAAAATAAATCTTTCGATTGTGGGACAACTGCTGGAATGCGCAGCCTGAATGTGGTTCACCGGTAGGCGTTGCTCATCAAAAATCTGTTGCTTGCGCTTCTTTGCAAATCATTTCTGTAAGACTTATATATTGTTCTAACCAAGCATGGTTGTTGTTACATCATTTTAAAACAGAATTTGAATCTATTCTGAAATAAGAGCAAATGTGCTATAATATTGAAAAGTCGAAAAATTTCGTCGATTAGAACAAAACCTATTATAGACCTATTATGGATTGTTATAAAGAAAGTGACAAAATTTTGAACTTCGGCATGATATTGTTTTGTAATTAAAATTATAAATGCTTGTGTGTTTGTAAGCACTATTTGGTGCTTAGCTAAAATTTATTTTTTCACAAACATCTTTATAGCTGCCAAATTGCTTTTCAGATTAGATAATCTGTGAAACATCAGATATATTACTTGAACAAACTTGTATAATAAAAAAAGTCTTGTGTGTGCCTTGCAAATGCCTCTTTGGGCTTTCAAACACACTTCAACGAGATATTTGTGGATTTTTTAAAGTCATACCAAATTTTGAATAAATAAATTTAGCTGTTTATTGAAGTCGAGGTATAGGGTCATGATGTCACAATATGCTATGTATCGTAAAATGGGAGAAATGTAGTTGGACATTTCAAATATTTGACAAAAGGAATAAAAATGACACTCTCAAAAAACTTTTTTGCTGAATTTTGATCAGCGGGGCATGGAAACGCTATGATGCTTCAACATCTTGTATAAAATGTTTTCATTTTATTTGCAAAATTAATGATTGAAAAACTTTTTTTTTATTTTATAGAACTTCTACGTCATCGTGGAGTGGAGGTCAAAAAAAAACGCATTTCTTGCAACCAGCTCCTGACACATCCAACGCACTGACACTGCCATACAAATCAGGGACAGATGTTGAACGAGGGGAAAGACCTTATCAGGGATCAAATTCTCTCTCAATCGAAACTCACCCACCAAGTTATGCGGCACACCCCCATTACCCTTCTTCACCCAACTTGCCTAAAACTCCGAATCGGCGAGAGTCTTCACTGGAACAGGCTCACTCTAGACAGCACACTTTTCCTGATTTCACCGGGAAACAAAAATATGGACAGTCAAATGTTATAAACAATAATCATAACAATAAACCAGATAGACTACACAGAACCTTATCTCCTCCCCACCATCAAAAAAGACCGAGTTATAAAGGCCAACATGATCGATCGAGTACTGATACATCGAGTGGTAAAAGTCATCAAAGACGTCAGCGCCAACTAAAGTATGAAACACCTGTAATGACGTAGCAATTTTAGCACTTATTATCACTGCTCACGTTTATTTGTGGTTCACAGTGCACTGCCATAGTAGTTCAAAACGTATGAGAAAGAGTAGTTTGTCACCCAGTGGAGAGAAAAATACTCACTCATATCTTGAAGCCTCATTGAGGATCCCTTCTTGATACAACCTAGTTTGCTCTAGAGAACCAGTTATATATTATGCCACGACACGATCCGCCAATTTGTATCTGGTTAGTAGTCAAGTCAAAGCATGGCAAGGAGAGAGATTGTTATTGAAACTATCTCAGATGCTTTACTTTAAAGCAAAAAAGCCATTTCATGCTGCTAGAATAGTTATGTATACAAGTCTTGTTCAATGTAGGAACTGATATTTATAATGGATAACGAAAAACAATTATTATTCGTATTGGCTAGATATTATATAACTAAATATTTATCGGACACAGTCTTTGAGTTGCAATATGAGTTATTTTTTGTAGTTTTTTTTTCTGCATTTATTTTGATTTTCTGTAATCCACCCTTAAAAGTTCGAATCTCAAGCTACTTTGATTATAGTTGAATCTGTCTACCTTTTATGTGCACACTTTTACACACACACTGGTTGAAATGAATACTTTTTATTGAGTATTGTCCATTCAAAAATCTCATTCTTTTTCTTCTGGTCAAATATTTCTTCTGTATCAATAAAATTATCCTTCATTATGTCAATGATTAAGAAAATCTGATGTTAGTTTGTATTTGCACAATACAATAAAATCGATAGCTCAAACCCTTATTCATACAACACATTGATATCGCTACAAGTTGCTTTGTCTGTATGGGTCACTGGTCCTTCATAGACTAATAATTTACTAATTTAATCTCTTCTATTGTTAAAAAATCCTATTAAATTGTTACTCTTATCGCAGCGAAGTACATCATCATATTTCTTGCATACAATGATCTGTAGATAGAAATAGATAGAAATCCATTTTTCTCGTTGTGGAAATAAGATGTTGACATTAGACAATATTCTGGGCTCATATTTTCAATACCAAACTTGGATTCAAAATTTTTAGTGCATAACACCTTCATGATTACCTAGATTGTTTTCTCTAAAGCTCCGCAAAAACTAAAAGCGTTTTGAGGATTAGCTCATAATTCTACATTCATGTTCTTAGATATTGTGTAGTGATAAATGGTCATTATCGTAGAATCGATTGGGGGATAACATCAATTTTTACACATGGTTCTGAGTAAAAAATGACGTTTCATTAATATGTGTTTTAATAAACCTGCTGATCATAAAAATTGAATCCATTTTTAACCACAAATATAGCAACATTAAGTCTTCTTGCTGCATGAAATCGACTGCGTGCAACCCATCATCTATCTATCCAATCAGAAGTTTTATTTTGTAAAGCATGGGCCACAAATGGACCGTGCCTAGACGGCACGTTCCATCAGTGGCCCATACTTAACAAAATATGTCTGGACAGACATTTTCTGACTGTGTAAATCAAGCTCGATGACCTTTGTAAAATAAATTTTAAGACCTTATCCAGCACATTCTTTGAGTAACCTCGTTAAAATGGTTGGTTATGGAATTTTTTTTATATGTGCTTATATTTGTCGATGGTTTTTATCGCAATTTGTTTGAATCCTCTCTTTAATTTATCTCAATTTTTTCTCTCTTGAAAATGGTACTCTTTTTAGTTTTTTCTTCCTTTAATCTGTTCAAATATAATTATTATTAGAAATACAAATTACGTGTTCTATCTTTAATTTTCTCCCGTGGGTTTAACATCTTGTCACAGTAGTTTGACTGTAGTTTTTGTATTGAAACTCACTCTAAGCAAGGTCGGAAGCAAAAACTGGAAGCAACCAATAACCGTTACATAAAATGTGAAAATGCAAATTGCACGGAAACAAGATCACGTGGCTACAAATCAACTTTAGTATAAGAATGTGCTTCAAGTATCCAAATTGTTTAGTACATATTGTAGATCCTAGCCACAGTATATCCGTAGCTCTTTTAAATTAATTTATAATTCAATATGTCAATTCAGTGAACCCAAGCTATTTTACTTCCACAAAAATAGAGTTGGTATAATTTTGGTGGAAAATGATTCAAATTTTCGGAAAAATTACTAAACAAACATCTCTAGAAGCACTTCGGTGGTAATGGAACTTGTGTGTATAATCAAACTTTCTTTGCTGATTTTTTTTTTTTGTGATCCTCTCATATGAATCCACAAGATTCAATTCAACCGACGTCTCGGATCTTGTGGGAATATACCTCTGGTTGGAATTACACGCGTAAAAAACCTTCCAAAAAAATTCACTTTGAGCATGGTCTGAAGCTGTGCCTGGAAGTAACCGACTAACGCCCACTCGAAAGCTGAGAGCTACTAAAAGATCTAGTACCAGCAACTGCACTCTAGACGGAAAACATCCCAAACGGAACTGAACCACCATGATAAAGTATAGTGAGTGGTATCTGTTCTGGGCAATGGTGAAACAATCTACCACTTCTTTGCTTCCTTTTAGTCGGCTCATGTGTGGCACATTCTTGACAAAATGGAATTTCTGATTGGGTAATATAATGCGAAAATTAACCGAATATTCATAATTTTTTTTTTAAATTTCAGCAAAAATTGTTCCATGTATCTTTCCGTTAAAAGAAGGGGGGCCATTCGGAAAAGTTACTTACGTACTTATCTCACGGCATACCCATGCATTATGCTTACTAGATTTAAAAACTAATTAAAATGAAAACTTGTTATAGAATAAAACATACAGAGAGACTTCTGAAATTGCAGTTGTACGATATTAAGTGATAATTTCCCAAGGTGCTTTCGTTTAAGCGAAATTATCTACGCCAAGGATGTAAGACACTGACACTTGCCAAAAATCTCCCGTACTTTCAATGCCTCTATATATTACAACACATTGCACCACACACAAAATGAACGGGTCACGAACAAACACGTTTTACTTGAGTATACTCTTTTTCAGGAACTCCGGTAGTGGAAACACTTCATCAATCAAGAATACTTATCCATTCGGTAGGTACTTTCTAGAGCTGGATAATTCGATTCGAAGTACAGATTATTCGAATTAGTGTTGGCAATTCTATAGTAAAAGTATCGAGTTTACCTAGTATATATCTAGAATTACCGAGTTTTTCTTAAGTACTTTTACCTAGTTTCAATGATATCTGATTTACCTAGTTTAACTTTTACGGGGTTTTCTGTTTGAAGTTTTGCCTAGTTAATTCATTAAAAAAAAACGATGTGTATACTTACTTGATTTTTAACTAGGTGCTTAAAAAAGTTAACTCGGTACCTGGTTCAAGAAAGTAGGTGCCTAGTGCGAAAAACAGTTGATAAATCAAGTATTTGTTGTTAAAATGTTTTTCAAATACACTATTCGGTGATTTCAACCTCAACCAGATAAATTTTTTTAAAAAATGTAGAAATGCAGCGAAGCGACAATTACCTGGTTTTTAATCTAGATACTACCTATTTTTGAAAGAAAAACTAGGTTACCTAGTAAAATTCTACCTAGTTTACTGTTAAATTCGTTTTACTTTACGTAGTTTAAATGAAAACTAGGTTACCATCACTAATTCGAATCAATCGTGAAGCCGTCATAGGAACAAAAAATTGCTAAATTTTTCATTTTTTCCACGGCAAAATAATCGATTGTATTTCGTAGTTAAAATGAAAATCGAACTGGAGTGTAATAGAAAATACAGTCTTTCGAGTCTGTTTATACTAATATTTGTAATTTGTAAGTATAAATTTCTTGATTATCATAATGGAGAGAATAGTAGTAATAGTAAAAATGGGATACTTGTTATTTCTAAGCAATCAGCGATTCAATCCGATCCGAGAAAGTTATCCAAATCAGATTCGAATTTTAAATGCTTCGGCTTTGCCCAGCCCTAGTACTTTCTTCATAGACAAAAATAAATTAGGAAACTTAAAATGCCCAAGTTCTGCTGGAAAGTGTTCACTGGAATATGGAAACTCGAACATTTTCAGCTTGAATTGATGGCTTCAAAATGGCAATAGATTTAGTTGCTTTTGTGTCGGTTTTGAAAGATATTTTCTAAATTCTTTGTACTGTACGTTAATAATAGGCTTTTTGTTTCCGAATGTGAAATAGCTGAATGATGAAACGTAATAATTCTTTCAATATTTTTGTACTATGATTGTACATAATCCCTCGCACGCCAATGGTCTTCTTCCATCCAAACCAGTCGAAGTATATAATTTTATTAACAATTTGGATTCGTTTTCAGGTACTAACAATATTTCAACAATTTACAATAAGGAAGATGAAACAGTGTCTCTGATGAAAGATTTTATGAAAACGTAAAGCCGTTGTTAGTTGTTACTGTTAAGTCCAGTGGTAGAACTAAGATTCGTACTTCCACCCTTGTAATATATGTATTTTTGCCATTGTTAAATATTGAATGTATGAAGCAATAAATAATATAATTTTGTGTGTTTATTTTGCAAGTTTGATTGTGGATGGTCACATCCAGTGTAGTAGGGCTGGCCAATTCGATTCGCTGATTCAAATCGATTAGAAGCAAAAATCAGGCTTTTGGATTTTGATAGTGGTGGTAAATTATAAATATAAAACGAGATATTATTCAACCATAAATCAGCGATTCGAAAAGGATATTCGGACCAAATTCGAATTTCAGATGCTCCGGTTTTGCCCATCCCTACGTAGAAGGTGTCAAATCTTCGGCGCACATATCAAAATGAATTTGACAAGGCAAAAAAATCGGCTTTTTAGTTGGATAAATTTTCGATGTTAGAAGCAAACAGTAAAAATTTCATTGTAAATGTGTATCAAATTTTTGCTCATTCTTAGTGCTATGTCGATATAAAATTTTAAAAGCTTCGAAAAGATCTCCTTTTTTAAACAAATTAGACTAAAGACACAAGGTAAAACAGGGAATTTTATAGCAGTATTTTTAGTATATATGACGCCACCTAACAGATCAACACGAACAATAAACCAACGAACTTTTATCGTATTTTATTATCCTATGCACCACAGATGGGCCGCACCGTGGCGTGGCGTGCCTCATGTCCACAGAAGCACACTTGACTAATTTTATCTTACTCGGATAACTTTTTTAATCCTCACACAAATTACCTGACCCACGCTTGGTGAAGTACAAAATAATTGACATTTAACCGTAGCTTAATGCAAGTAAATCCTTATAATTTTTTACTGCAATCCGACATTTCGACTAATGAAGACTGCAAAATACGTGACCTATTGATAAGCGTCGGTACAAAATTTCACATTGGTCATTTATTTCTGGACATTAAAACCTGCGCACTGACCAACAGCAGAGCATTAGAAATGTCAGATCCAACTGTAGAAAAATAAATCAAAACAGGAAAAGTGGGCAAATTGTAGTGGGTGAAGGAATTTCATTTGTTATTTAATTAATAACAATAATAAGCGCTTGAATGACTGACACTGATGATATCATCCAACCAGCTGAAACGGAAGTGATGTAATATGACGCGAGGCAACTAATAAACGGAAGAAGTATTAGCCTAACAAACAAAGCATATGAGAGCACAGACACAATTAACGAGAGGTAATAGATTAGGTTGGATTTGGAGAAAAGTATAGGATGCAGGCATAAAATTTTAGCCCAATTTTTAGAATAGATAATAATTTCTTAATTTAGGTGTTTATATGTCAGATTTCAATCAATACTCTGCAATACAGGAAATTACTGCAACTTACTTTGTCTTTTATTGAGATTTCACTTTGGTCAAGCTTGAACGAACCTTGAAGAAACTAGCTAAAATCAGTTCACTGGCATAATTCGTTGATATAGCTCCATCAGTTGATCTAGATTCGTAATTATTTCAACGGTTCCCTTTGTTTGCTAAGAAAATCGTTTAGGAAGAAGGTTGAAATAAAACTTCAATCAAGCAAGTTGTTTAAATTTCCATTTTGGTTATACTTACACTGTAACAAAAATGCGGTGAAATCGCCGCTTTTTAAAATTAAATATACTCGATGTTATTGAAATGAGAGGATAAAATCATCTTTTCGGCCGAATATGGGACGTTGATGGAACGTACCGACAAGGTGCGTTCCATCCACAGCCCATATAATCGTCGTAAATCTCAATTATATGGCGGTTTCGAATTTTAAATACACAATTACTGCGAATTAATAGTAAATTTACTGTACATTTATCCCAGTGTAGATCACAACAATGGATGGATCGCAGCAATCGAACTGTATTATTGTTCTTTCCCTCGGTGGTTTTACCCTCGCCCAGGGCAGATACCACTCACTGCGCTTTGTTCCGTTTGGAATGTTTCCCGCTTAGAGTGCAGTTGCTGGTACTACATCTTGTAGTATCTCTTTGCTATTAAGTGGACATTAGTCAATTCCTTTTAGGCGCTTCTTACGGCTAAACCTAGAGTGAATTCCAGTAATGATAAAAAAATGGTAATAAAAATAAAATATTTTATATAGACCAACGTCAAAACCTAACGTTACTATTCGGTCTTAAATATCTACAATGTACCTTTCTAAAACTGCCTCTTTGACAAAAAAACAACTGTAAACTTGGTATAATCTATTCAATACAATGCAGGATCAGAAAACCTTTAGAAAGAAATAGTAATAGGAAAATACAAACAATATGAGTTTTTAATGCAATATATTAATACCGTTTTCGTAATGCTGACATACTGCTTCTTGTATCAATTCCATTCGTAAAAACTTTCGTACTATATATTCTTTGTATTTATGAAACACAATTTATGATGAAGGATGATGAATCTAATTGTTTTCAGCCTCGTCATATTATTGTTAATATTATCATTGTAGAGTGTAGATTACAATTGCACCAGTTGCGTTTCGGTTCAGAAGTACAACACGCGTATACGTAATACTGTGATATGTGTCAACTGTCAACGCTTAATCAAAAAAGATGACCAGCCACAGCCACAGATGGACCTCGCTTTCTGAGCGAGGTCCGTCTGTGGCTCTTGCTTGACAAAATATAATTTGAACAGCAATGTCAATGACTAATGCGGAAAAAGAATGGTTTTGATAACCAAGTATGAGACATAGGGCAACTTGTATCGGTGATTCCAAATTGACTGATTTTCGCATATCCACCAGTCTCATCGAATAATCCTGATCCATTATAATTCTACGATGTATTCTATGGTTAGTATCATCTGAAAGACGTCCAGGTTCAGACGAAACTAGCAAAGTTATAACGCCCTTGGCCAAGTGATAGTAAAAGATTTATTAACTGCACAACGGGCCTTGAACCCAATACCTTTAACCTGCAATAGCAACTTGATAGAGAATCAAATTCATACAAATTCAGAAATTCTGACTGCAATACTGAAGATCGTTTTCCAAAAGAAAACAAACTTCATGTAACAGCCTATATGAACAATCCATTAGCTCTACAATTGGAAAGTTACAAGTACTCTATGCACAAAAATCGAAAAAATAATATATTATTATTCACTTCTTTTTTTTACTTCAGTTGAAAAAAAATGGTATCCAGCATAAAAAGCTCGCTTATCATTGATACAGCAAAACGTACACAAATGATCTGCTGCAGCTTTAGCAGAAAACATTCCAATCAGAACTGAATTACTATAATCTATGGCCTAGATTTGTACCTCCCATGTATGGTGGTAAAAACACCTACCGACACTGAGCTTCTTCGCCTCTCACAGAACACGCAGTAGTTTCCTTCGGACAATTCAAATGTCCACATCTTAACGCAGTTAGAAATTTTCCCCGAACGTATTCCGTCAAGAATGAGTCTCCGCATCGCGATCATTCAGTACAGATTGAGAATGAATTTTGCCGTTGCTGTAATTTCGTTATTATTTATTGTCAGGTATTGGTGGTCACGCCAAACACGCGAAGGTCAGCTGTGACTCGTGCTTAACAAAATGAAATTTCGATTGTATTCCAATGAGTGGATCAGACCACCACTACCTAGTTTACCCAGTGTACTTAGGTTAACGAATTTATTTTAAAAACTTTTACCTAGCTGCATGAATATTTAACTTACTTTATTTAACTTTTACCGAATTTTCTGTTGCAATTGTTACCAGGTAAAATAGGTAAACTTGCCCATTTTACACCTATAGGTGCCCAGTATAAAAAACTGGGTGAAGCATAATTTCATTATAAAAAATCTTTTGGAATTGACTATTTCGTGATTTCAATCTACAAATCTATTAAAATTTCATTAAATGCAGCAACCAATGATTACCTTTACCTAGTTCTGAATCAAAGTGCTACCTAGTTTGAAAAGTGAAACTAGGTTACCCAGCAATATTTTACCTTGTTTCGAGTGAAAATCGTTGTATTTAACCTAGTAGGTTGCTCTCACTAGATCAGACATTTTCCAAAAAAGTGCATTTTATAGTTTTTTCCAATATCGTCAAGTAAAATTACTTCTAAAGAAGTGATTTTACTGCAATTTATTACAGTGTGCTGATAACTTTACTTGATTATGATATTTTAATGCATATTCCAAAAAATAAAAACAGCTGATACTATAATCTTTTAAACCGATTTTGGGCATTTCTTCTGACTAATATTTTTTGGTATATCGTTGGAAAGATGCAACAGCAGGACATGAAAATGACCACAGCATGATTATATGGATGAAAAGATGACTTCATTTCATATATCAATGTGAGATGCTCATTGATTCGGTGCACTTCTGTAACCTTTCACTTGTTACCTACATCCGTATTCAACCCGTACAATACATGAACCATCGAATATGTTGCACCACACACGCGGAAGTTAATACTAATTCGAAAAATTATTATTAGTCACATAGCTGAGCGGTAATTTTATGATTCATTGCAATACCAGCAGAACAAAACAATGGATGGTTTTGCTACATTTTCGGCTGAGTGTAAAATCATGATTATTTGCTTCAAGTCACTTTTGAATCTAAATGCGCGATATTCTTTTTGAAAAGCTGAAGTCACAAATGGGGACTACGTCGATAACATTTTTATTAAATTAAAAAATCAAAATGATGATGTTATGGCACCCATAGCTTGACAATTAAATTTATATAGTCTCGGGTTCTTGAGAATGATTTCGGGTTCGAGTCCCGTGAGTCCGACTCGTCCATAACCCTCATTAAAACCATGCTGTAATACCGTAGGTATCCTCAGACAAAGCAAAAAAATTGTATCTTTCCAGCAGCACTGATCCTGTTCCCCAATAAGTGGCTGCATAGTGCCTTGCTTAGTAGACTCCTGGCCGAAAATATTTCCGCATCAAATTTTATTATTCCTATGTTGTTCGGTATTGTCAAATAAAACATCAGTGACGTACCTTCACGCAAATTTTCAGGAAAACAAATAAAAAATGACACAAAAATTAAGCGCGTGCATGTAAGATCAAACTACTTCTCTACGTAACGGTCGTTTTCAACATACTACACCAAAGCAACATAAATACTAATTAAAAAGAACACTCCAAATCTGATGTCATGTAAATATATGCAAAAAGTAATATGATATGCACATTTATAAAAGGGTTCGTTTCCTTCAGAATGTATGTAGTATTTTGCGTTCAAATTGCCATTACATTATTTAGAATTTGTGTTATCCGTTTTTTATTTCTTACTTCAAAACATGAATATTTGTCGTATGATATCATGTCGTAAGAACATGCAAAACTTCAGTAATATTGTAACAAATCATGAATATATATCATCATGATATACGCTTCAGCGTGCAACGAAAAATCAACAAATTTTATTGTGATTTTACCATAATTTTTTATTTTTTTGGTGGATTACGTAAGGAAGGCTGATAAATCGCGAGCCTCATTTTTGAGAAAGCATAGCTATTGAATTGAGGATGGCATTTTGACAAGCATGAGTCACGGGTGGACCGCGCCCACTCACGCTTGACAAAAAAGTCTTGATAAACTACTGGCTTAGCTAAGCAATAATACATTTTACAGCTTTTTTAATAGTTTTCGATGAGTGTGACGACGTTACACGATGATCTAACATGTTCTATCGTCTTGCGTGGGTCAGTCGGGCACTCAGGCGACATTATCGATCAAGAATTCGAGAATTTATTGCAGAACAAGGCTAATTAGATTTTAAGGCAAATTTGAACTGATTTTGATTTTGAATTTTGAAGTCCAGTATGTTGGCGACGCCTTGACATTGCTTCATAGAAAGAAAAAAAAACGTGACTAGACTGCAGACCGAGTAGTGAGCAAGAGTATTTATTTTTCCAAACCGTGTAACTTTATCGTATTTAGGAAGAAAGTTTTAAGCAACAGTGTAGGAATCTGTAAATTTTTATTTTTGCCAACTCTATCTCAAAATAAAATTTTGATTAGGCAATATAAGTAACGTCATAACATAAAAAGTTTTTGTGAGCTTTATGGGTCTCTGGAAATTCAAACCTCCACTGTTGATTTTAGCGTGTATTTTACGTTTTCATGGGCAATACTTAGAATGGTCTATTTTTCTTTTAAATTCTACTTCCAAAAGTTACCTTATCGCTTATCGAAAATTCCTTCTCTGAAATATTTGATTTTTTCATACGCTTTTATTCTGGGTATGATCATCTTACTTTTCGATCATTTTTATGTCGTTTTTTAAATAAGAAGAGGTATAAAAAGTATTCTATTTCATCAGAGGTTAGATTAATCATTGTAACCTGCTATAGCAGTTTAGTTTATTGGGAGTGTTTTCTGCTCAGAATGTAGTTGTCGGTCGTTTTTTTCATTTGAGTGTTTCAGTGGTATTTCTGACGTCTCCCTGTCGAGAATTTGCGATTTTACTTCAGGTATGGCATACAATGTGATCGTACAGCTGATGAAAAACTTCAAAGTATGAGAATCAAATAAATTCCTACAGGAACTTCAGCACGGTAAAACGAGCACAAATTTCGTTGGATAGGATACAAACCCCAAAAAATCGAGGATTTTTAAAAAAAGTTTACTATTTTCAACCTAAATTAATTCTGAATCAGATTCAAGAATACTCGAAACGAGACGATATGAGTTGGTAATTGGAAATAGATGCTTCAAACCTACATCGTGAAAGATGTCCTCTTTGGTCCGAATGTCATCTTCAATCAAAATCTAATTGCAATTTGTCAACTTCACTGTTGCTTCTGTCATTGTCTGATAATTCACGAATTAGACAGTTTTCAACCAAATCATGTCACCCCACAACACGCACCACTACCGGAAATTACATAGTAGACTATTTCAAGTAAAAAAATGCCATCAAAAGTTGGGGAACATGAATTTGTCATCTAGCTATGAATCATTGCACATATACCCAGTCAGAAATATTTTAAGCTTACACGTTTCGTAAGCTTGAGTCACTGATGGATCGCGCCGACGAGGCGCGGCCCATCTGTGTCTTATGCTTGACAAAAAAAATTAGATTGTGTTGTCAAACACGATTTTTCTGGACAAAATTATATAAAGATGGTTTTCATGTAAATGCGACACTTCGGTACTCCGCCGATGGCTCATCCCAAACAAAACTTTATGTATGATATTTTTCGAGTAATTTTTCTGAGAAAGTAGAATATTGATCGCTTCTTTTATATTTACTTTTGTTAGAACTTCTTTCCTTTTTCAATTTCCAAATAATTTAGACAGCAAGTTTGTCAAATAGATTTGTGTAATTTGAAATTCTGGGAATAATCAATTGTTTTTATTATAGTTGACGTTGCAGCACATGCTAGCTAGATCTAAAGTAAGTAAATAAGTGGCAGAAAACTTTTGTTAAAACCAGAGGCTGAGATACTGGCGAGTCAGGGATAGATCTATAATCTTCTCAATTTAGGTGCGAATTAAGTGAGTGTAAGTAAGAAGACTATTTCCCGACAAAGGGAATTTTCTAAATTTCCAAAGCTGCAAAGAAATTCGGTCAAGCGTTAAAAGTATTCTAATTTTAAAAGTGCACTTCATTCCACTATCCATGCTTCCAACTTTACAGGCAGAGTAGAGATGAAGGGGAACAGCAGCAAAATGAACCTATTTTTTGGGAATTAAATAAAATTTGAAAAATTTTGGTAATAGTCGAATCCTATTTGTTTAGGTTAGACTTTTAAATATCAAAAGCAAAGCTCGTGTAGTTTGAAATGAAAAATTAGACACCAATACTTTTAGTGGTGAAAATAATATTGAATCATGGTAATGTGCATGCATAGATTCTCTTATTATTTTTCAAAAAATAACTGTTTTTAGAATATGTCTTTTTGTATAAATATATAAGTTTCATCTTCATAGCGATTTTGTAATTTTTGCGATTAAAAAGTATTCGGGATATGTTAAATAAATTTTTTAAATATCCAAGTATTCTAATGATATTCCATTCTAATCAGCTGCTAAGGGGAAAAGAACAAACTGTTAATTGAAAACGTGCAATGGCGTTTTAATTATAACATAATATAATATAAGTTTAGCTAATCTTATAATAATTTTGTACGCATGGGCCACAGAGTACTGAAGCCTATATACACACACATTTATGACACATGTAAGGTACTGGAAAATTAGGATAACAGTTTCTAGATTGTACAGTAAAATGGAATTTGGAATGGTCGCAGTGAATTTGCATATAAGGATATAATGAAGTATTGAAGATATTATATTATAAAACAAACTTCTACATGGGTATTCCCGGTGTGGTTTGTCGTACCAAGGAAAGAGACGTTTTGTGTTTTATTTCTTTGTTGCTTGTCTGATGTTTTCGTCTAGCTTTTGTGAAATTGTCCAGCATTTCAGACGATTTCTTTAATTGAAAATTGCACTTTGACAGTTAATTTGTCAAAAAATATTTTGAAAAAAAAATGTTAAAAGTGAAAATACTGGAGCACGTTCAGTATCAAGCCGTGGTCGCGTTTAAAAGTACGAAAAGAAATTTATTTTTGAGAGCGAGCGCGCAGAATTTATTTTTACTACGTACGTGGAGTCTCAGCTGGCAAATAAAGAGAAAAATTAGAAGCCAGTTTAGTATGGGTCGCTATCGTGACAAATGGTTATCATTGTTATGTTCAGAAATAAAGACACGAAAGTGCAATTTAATAACCATGAATTTTTCTTTCAAATCCAATGAAAATTCAAGAATATTTCTGAATTGTTCAATATAATATCCATAAGATTTAGATTCAAGGCATATGATAAATAGTCAATTTTCATCAGCGGACGTATGTCCCGAGCCAGATTTGGTTAAGTATTATAAACGCCTTGTCCTTGTAATGTCGTTTTTAAACCATTCCTATTCTTATTTTTCAGCCGCAATGTATTTAGGCTACGGTGCATACTAATAAGTAACGAAGAAATATCTAAAAATACGCCAGGCCTAAAACACAAGATGGCAACAAGCTCTAATTATGACGCGGTTCCTACGTCACCGTCTAGTAGTAGCAATAACAGTCAAGCAAACTCACCTACTGATAGGACACGTTTAATGTCAAACGGTGCTTCAGAAAGACGACCCAACCCCGAAGTTGAGCGCTGGGTTTTCTCTTCACCTGTGACGAACTTGCTTCCAGGAGTGAGACGTTTTCACTCGCCTAGAATATATACACGCCACCCCATATCCGCTCCGAATTCCCCGCCTCAACTTGTTCGGAGTGTTTCGGAAGGTGTCGGAATAAACACACATTGGCAACGCGACAACAAACGGCTTATGGATCTTGGGCCACCAAAATCATCATCAGTAATATTGTCAAATCCCACTGGAAGTCCCGCAGAAACCAGTTTGCCAGGTTGGTTCAAAGTGTATGAATTAACCATTGCTGATAGAGATGCCACCTTCAGATCTAAATCGATTTGAATGCACACCCGATTCAGGTGTTGCAATACTCATTTCAGAACTCTCGAACATAATTTTGTCCAAGCTTGAGCAACTGATGGACCGCGCCTTTAAACAAAACATAATTTTTTATTTACATTTTATTGAAAATTTTAAAACAAATGCATTTGAAAGGGCAACCCTGTGTTTGGGTGGTAAAATGGATTTAGCGTTCTAGATATTCTTAACACAAAACGAACATGACTATCCATTCTATTGTAGAAGATATAAATACAAAATATTTATTTCTTCAGGAGACAGACGATACGAGACTTCGACTTCAATTCGTATAGACTCCAACCACCACAACCTCAACCACCACCATGTCCGGAACTCGTCGATAAGCGACGCCGGATCAACCGGAGTATTTCGAACCGCTTCTATTTTAAGTGAGATCAGACCTGGAGCCATTATCAGCAGATCGTCAACGAGAAGAAGTTTTGGTCGAGAATGGACACGAAGTCATTGGGAGAAAGTCCGTGATTTAGGTAAGAGTTTCTTTTTTTCACAAAAGGCCGTATCACTTGCTATGGTCTGTTGACCATAGAAATACTCTAACACTATCGCGGAGGGCGGTAATGACCATGTTTCTATCATATGTTTTGGCTAGAGTGAGGTGGCTTGCTGATGAGTATGCTTGGCGGCGACTCGGTGAAGTTGCAACCGGCATTTTTCTTGCATATGATGTAATATATTATGCAGTATTCTCATTGCGAATCCAAAGGGAACGGGACCAAAAGCGCCAATAAGTGTTCAAAACTACACTCAAAATTGTATAAGCGCAAGGTTGGGTTGAATTTCCAATTTCATTTACACGCTTAATCTAGTTCAAAAATTATTTTAAAATTGTCTAGAAAATACCCCCTGTTAGAGAGCGTAAATAACCAACTCCGTCCTTTGACATAAACCTTAAACCTAATATCTTGAAGGCTGCTTGCCCGAACCTGTTTTGTCAAGTATGAATCGTCAAGCCGCACTGGTGCGCTCCATCTGTGACTCATTCTTGGCAAATATGTGAATTATGGATTTGTACGACCAAGTAGGCTAGTTGATGCCCCACTATTATACAAAATTTGTCCACAAAAAATATCAAGACATTGGACAAATTACAACTAGCTTCAGCCAAAATGTGTCAAAGCCCATTATAAATCTTTTGATTTGATATTTCAAAGAAAAAGTCTTCTTTGTCTCAAAAATATTTCGATTACTTTACGTCTGAGGCCCTCACGGATCTTCTCGACGTTTTGCATAAACGTGCAAGACAAGAATCTGAACACAATTTAAATTTGTCAATAAGACAGACAAAAATAATATCTCATTTCACTATTCTACGTCGTCGACAAGAAATATTTCAATTTCTATAATAAATTACTCCTATGCGTCTGTCTGTCAATCATCTGAGCTGTCAAAATTGTTTGATGAATGGGGATGGAAATTTATTTTCGTTCGAACGTTTCCAAACCTAATAGGCCATGGAATTAAGGGAAATTTAGTTTCGAATAATTGGCATTTTATGAATCACGTTGATCCGGTAGTATAGCGGTGCTCATCAATATTATTAATCTTTGATCACTGAAAAATCACGCCGTCGCGCTTGACAATACTTCACATGCAATGTAAAAAAAATGCAACAAAATCCCTGGGTTTTGACAGTAATTTTACTTGGCAGTATTGAAAAAAATCAAAATTGATGCTTTTGGCCAAATATGGGGTGTTGATGGATCGCACCGCGAAGGTGTGGTCCATCAACATCCCATACTTGTCATAAATCTCATCAACATGGCGTTTTTTTTACTTTGCAACTATGCGATTACTGCAAATGACCAGTAACTTTACTGTACTTTTGTTACAGTGTGTGTCTGAACATATGTACTAACATCCACATATCTATGCATTTTGCGCGCTTGCACAGTAGAATCCCACGGATTTTGGTAAAATTTTCAATGAAGAAAATGTGGTCCATTTGTCTTCTATTTACTAACAAAATGATCACCGGAACACATATCCAAACACAGTGCTGTTAAGGACTAACTCTTTACCGCGGACAGAAAATTTTCTCAAAATATATGTTGTTGAGTATTAGTTACTAATGGATCGCGCCGCCGCGGCTTAACTGAGGAAAATATCTGATCGAGAATGCATATATACATGAAATCTTTTTCAATTTTATCCCAACAAGAATTTTTTGGTATTGGCTCAAATTATAAACAACAATGTAGTCGAATAACTGTTTTTGTATTCCCTTTGATGGAAGGTTTTATCATTGCCCAGGGCAGATATCATACACTACGCTGTAACATGGCTGTTCGGTTCCGTCTGGATCTTATAATCGCGCACCAAAGTTTATCACAGTGTTCAGTCATGTTACCAAGTCTGACTACAAAGTTATTTTGAATATTTAGATTAACTTATATCCAGCATGGTCCAAAAGTAAACCGCAATGTCAAAATGCATTTTATCTATTTGAAGATTTCCCGAATTGTATGGGCGCCTGATGGATCGTGCTTAAAAGCGTGATTCTTCAGTGGCACATGCTTGTTAAATCCTCTGTGTGTTGTGAGTAATTGCATATTTACGCGTCAAGGCTGACGTGAAATTTCAGTTTTTTCTCTTGTTTCGAGTTTTCGATATTTTCCCCTGACGTAACATATATTTTTGCCTACTTTATTGATTACAAACGACGTATTTCCTGGAAAAAATATACTGGAAAAAATATTTAATTTTAGAAACAAATTCCTGTGTATTCAGTCGACGCATAGTTTTGGTTAGTTTTTATCTTATGTCTTATCTTATGTTTCTGGGGAATGAAATGAGGATTCGAAATTACGAACTTTCGAACTGTCT
Organism: Styela plicata; assembly: GCA_963675895.2. Taxonomy (NCBI): domain Eukaryota; kingdom Metazoa; phylum Chordata; class Ascidiacea; order Stolidobranchia; family Styelidae; genus Styela; species Styela plicata. Next base: position 13,994,163 of record OZ023151.1, on the reverse strand, counting down.
GGAAGCTTGAAATTGTTTCGAAGTCATGAAATGAAAACACGGGAGAATTTAGCGAAGCCATGTCGCTAAAACAAAAACAATAAAAAAACATTATTAATAAAATATATTTTAAGTTTCCTGATATTATTTATTGCTTTTTATCACAAGTAGTCGTTAGTTCATTAAAAAAAATAGCAGTAGCGATAATAAAAAATGAACTAAAACATGTCTCAAAATAGTTTAAATCGAATTTTTGTCTTTTCGCTCTTGATATCAAAATGTTCCAATCTCACTACATAAAACTTTCCTCCACGATTCCATTTGTAGCTTTCTCGTTCTCAATGTGATATATAATGTGATATAAAATATTTGAGAATCGGTTGAATTACCTTTGAAAGTACATTTATCAAATGGATGGTATTTTTGTTTCTTTATCACATAAACGTAACATTTACCAATATTTAATATGGTGATATTATTTATCGTAATGCCATTTTACCAGTACAATACATATCGCAAGCATGACAGGTCAGTGCCCCAATGACCCTGCAGTCCTGTATTGACCCGCTGCGTTTGTTGAAATCAACAACAATATAAATTGATTAAAAAAACTTTTACTAAGTTGATAACGATTTTGCTTTCAATAATCAAAGAATATATATTAATAACATTTGGCATCATTTAACATGGAGGTATCCTTTATTTAATCATTTTTAAGAGTTTTTTCTTACTATTGCTAATGTCACACATTGCAACACAATGTATATAATTCCCTACGTATCTCACTTACAAAATTAATCGTGCAATTTGTAATTTCCGTTGTCCTTTTTGATTAGCCTAACCCGTATGTCTGTCTAACGAACAATGATATGTCTCTATCATTTTTGTCAACCATGAACCACAGATGGACCGCGCCTAGACGGCGCGACCCATCGGTGGCCCATAGTAAAAAAAATACGGTTTTTTTACCGCAATGTCGCGAAAAGGGTTGAAAACAACTATCGATTATTGATATGCCGAACAAATGTTATAACGAAATCTAACAATCGCAAAAAATATTCCATGCAGAACTTATGCTCAAAACGCTATAGTAGAGTGCAATGTGTGACATCTGCCCAGGCCAGTGAATGCATCACTGATAACGAGATTTGTGAGAGAACACTGGTATATAATGTGTAACACATCATATTCTGATCAAAAAAGTGAGTGAATCTGGCTGTACTAGGTTTGGAACCACGTTTTGGCGATGTAAAAATGTCTATCCACGAACCCAACACAGATTATAAACCCATTTCAGTGATTTTTTTTAAATTTAAGTGAACATAGATACCGTGGTCCAGCATGTCAGTAATATTGACGTGATTCTCGATTGTTTGGGTAATTTCCGTTATTTGCATCCCGTCGCCCGATACTTCTTAAAGAATTTTTTCAACTGATGATCCAAGTATTTTTATGACATCGTGACTGCTATCCTGATCGTGTTGATTTACATGCCTTTAAAGTTCGCGTCAATAGACATCTTCAGATAAGGGAATTCCTGAGTTCCCATTCTTGCATTTCTTGTAGCTCTTTGCACATGAATGGTTTCAGAAAAATTTAACAGTATGAATATGTGCAGCTTTGCCCTAAACGAATTTTTATAAAAAAAAAGGCTTTTCCACCGCGTTAAATAGCTGAAATTACTCAAAATATCACCGTTACCAGTAGCGAGCCGATCTTGATCAGGAAAGTAGCCCAACTTTTGTGTCCATGCTGGAAAATGTGGTCACGTTTCACAGTTTATATCGCAGTATTTGCATATATCATTTTGCGCGGAGAAGGATCAATTTCCCTTCATCCTATCACACCACCTCTCCAAAGTTGTTCCATTGGTCTACAAGCTTACAAAATAACACGTCCCACTTCTTTTATTTACAGAACAAGAATCAGAACGAGCAAGACGATGTTCGAAGTTATCAAGTGGATTCGCACCATTGATGGTTTTCGGAGGATTAGTTTTCATTTGCATCGGTGTCAGTGCAACTACTAATAACGGCAAAGATCGCGAAAAACTGCAAAAACTAAGCGCAGCCCCAATGGCAATGGGAGTTTTCATGCTTGCATTGGGTATATTTCTAATCGCATCGTGGTTTGGATGTCGGGGAAGAGCGAAAGGGCTAGAGCAACAATTACTTCATGGTTCGCGTAGAAACTCTATCGACGAGAACATGGTGCAAAATCTTATCTCAAAACTTTACCAAACTTCTGGTGCAAATCGTAGACAACAGTCTTCCCCAACTCTACCGGGAGTTACCATCGACGGAGTGGACGTTTTGAAACCTCAGTCGGATAAAGAGTTGCGAAGCGAGCAGCAAAAACACCATGAACCGTCTGCAGACAACCCGAGCTGTTGCAGCAGATGCGGTGCCAATAATGCAGCGACGCAAGTAGTTTTGGAAACTGCAATTTAGTTTTAAACAACGAAAGTTGAAGTTTTTAATTCCTCGTAACTGTAAAAATTAATCTGGCGGTATTTCGTAGTTTTCTGATTAATTTGTTGCACATAAGCCACTGATGGATCGCGCCGGCTATGCGCGGTCTATCTGTTGCTTGTGTTTGACTAAACAAACTACTATGGAGTTTTAAAATTAGATGTGCGGGGAAGGTTAGACGTGCAAAAACTCCGAATCCGCATTTACGATTACGAGGTTTTGGATTTTTATTCTCTTTATTCGGTTGAAGCAGCAGCAAAAGCCTTCGAAACTAACTAACACACCTTCACGGCTCGATGTACGCTAACAATGGAAGCACAATAAATCGAAGAATTTTTTAATTTTGCAAGTGACGAATGTTGTCCATATCGTTTCGAGAGTGCCTGACGCGGCGTTTCCGCTTTCCTTGTGTCCTCAGGCAAACTTGTACATGCATAGGAAAACTAAGCAATAGTGACGTAAATACGTCTATTCCTAACGTGAAATTGGTATCTGCAGTAAGGTCATCCTTTGTTCGCCATATGGGTGAGCTTAGCTCAAACCGTATTAAGTGCTTTAGTCATCTACTATCTTTTTACCTATTATGATTGGGAAGTCATTCACGCAGGCGTGAGTGGTTTACGCAAGATATGTATCAGCAATTTATGACTGTTTACGCCAATACGATTTTCAACGAACTTCATTCGTTGGGTAAAGGTCCTTTACGTTTTTTTGTTCTAATCAACTATGAACGAGACACAGTTAGACCGCACTTTAGCGACGCGACAAATGACGCACACACACCGAACTGTAATCGAGTCTTATGATTGAAACCGGAGACGGAAGATTTCGGATATAAGTCAACATACTAGGCAATTTTAGGCACTAGGCACGCTTCCGACGCAAAAGTGCTCTCGTTCGTTTTTGTCCAACTTCGACATTTTTCGCGCATCTTTGGATAAAAAAACGACACTTTGCCACCCTTTTTTGAATCGAAAATGTTACTTTTTTGCAGTGAGCTATCGTAGTAATCTTGCTTAAAATTCCATTAGCAAACGTGATATACAAATGAACCACGCCCAGTTTTGAAATATTTTATTTTTCTTTCTCATTAATATATTTTACCATTTTGATTATTGTGGTTTACTAATGCGCTTCCTTTAATCTTATTTACTATTATTATTTTAACAATGTTTTTTCCTTTCTTCAACTCAATGAGTATAATGGGTTTTTTTATAGTGCAATCTGTAACTTGATGAAAATAACATGTTAAATATATTTGTATCGTTTCATCTTTTTTCTATTCCGTGTATAATCTTTGGGGTTGAGAAGCCTACTTTGAACCAAAAGTAGTAATAATACTCGAATCGCTCCAGATCTGCTCAAGAATCATAGGCAGAATGAATTAGCTAGGGGAGAGAAAGCCTCAGCCTCGTCCCCCTCACGCTGGTTATCGCGTACAAATGAAGGGGTTTGACCGACTTTGTGCAAAAATATAGATTTATTTACGTTTTGTGTGATGAGGTTTTTATGTGAAAGACAGTTTGCCATCGCCAAACGCATATAGCGTAATATCTTACCTTTGATATTTTTTTGGCCCCAAAATTGGAGATTTTTATTATCAAAACCCGCTTAAATTACATACAAATAACATTCTCCTTTCTTATAGTTTTCAACTTCTTGTACCCAATTCCGAAGCTTTTTTCCACTACTGAAGTCATAATAAATTGGATAGGCCTCTCCTACAGGTACAAACTCGGAACAGGGTCTGGGAGTTTTACTTCGAACTTTTACCGACTTTTTCTGTGCCTTACTTAACACCGTTAGTGGATGAAGCCGTAACCAGCGGTCACACGAACTACCGTACGCGAGTGAGATGTCTACTGTACCTCTCGCATTAAACCAATCACCCAGGATAGAAATCTGCATCAGGAAGAACATCGATGCATAGACTGTGCCCACAAGGTTTTTCAAACAAGTAAGTGGAGGGCTTTAGAATATTTCTAACGTATTTCCTGCCTGCTGTAAGAGGCGACTAAATGGGAACAAAAAAGTGAAAGATGGTTTTACCACCGCACGGCGCAGATACCACTCGCTAGGCTTCCGTTCCGTTTGAAATGTTTTCCGCTTGGAGTGCACTTGCTGGTAGTAGTAGTAGTAGCTCTTTGCTATTAAATGGCGGTTACCTCCTTTCAGGCACTGCTCCCGGCCTTGCTCATGAGTGGATTTCAGTGAAAAAAAAAATAATGATCACACCAACAAGATCCCATGAGCTAGAACTAAGAGCAGAAATAGGACAAGATCCGTATTTATGGCAAGTTATTCAGGGAAAACACATGTTAAATGCTGAAGCAAAAAGTAACAGATCCTGTCCTCTAAAGATTGAGTGATTGCCACCAGGGAAATTCATTAGTGAATCTAATTGCTCAACCGGTGATGTGCAAAATATAAAATATACATAAAATATCGTTTGCACATCACCGGTTATGCAATTACATTCCCTAAGATCCTGTTCTCATTGTCATTAGAACAAACTTGAGAATGAAATTTATTGAGCACATCTAATATAACGGCAGCATTGAATATTTACAACAATTCGTTATCGTCATCATCAAAACTACATCAATAAAAACAACGCTATAACATAGTACAAGACGTCAATGTGACTGCCAACAGGCAACCTACCTATATTTCTCGAGAGATACACTCAACTAACATACTCAAATATATGCGTTAAAAAGAGGCAAAGAGTCAAACCAATTGTTCAAGTAAATTGCGGAGAAGAAATATTAAAAATAGGCAATTTCCCCAACACTACTTTTACGACGGAAAGGGTCGAAAATATCAAGAAAAAATGTTTCATTCAACCTTCATGATTGGTCCCGACAATTAAACACAAAAATCACATAAAAACCTGCGTTAATATTGAAATGAGGGAAGCGACAAAAAGACCAAACAAAGATTGAACAACTGTGCAGCTGTGCGTTAAAAAGAATTTATTTCAATATAGTACATTTCACAAATTCAATCCAGTTTGTAAAATTAAATCAGATAATTTTTTGTGTTCTTTAAATTCAATTAAGTGTATTGTGAACCACTTATCTGCTTAATAAAGGCTCAGAAACAGCCCCCAAAAGAAGTCGACTAATGCAAACCAGAATTGTAAAGATCTACTTTGCAACAAAATATAGCACCAGCGAGGGCACTCTGGGTGGAAACGTCCCAACCGGAACTGAACCATCAAGGTAGAAAGCGGTGAGTAGTATCTGCCTGGGGAGAATAAAATCATCTAACATTTTTTTATTTGTTCTTGCGTGATCATAAAAATTTTTTCGTTGATAAGAGATTCCACATTCTGACTATAAACAAAATAAATTCAATATTCTCATGTGACGTTATCGCTGAGTCATTAAATGAAGGCTAAATACTTGGTCGAAAAAAGCATACGACAACCAGTCGCTACATTCCTAATTAAAAACATCATTGGTATTCACTTTTGGAGCGTCTCTATTTTATTCAAGACTCAGCATAAAATCATCAACTTCAACAGGCTTTTTAACCCAGGTACCCAGACCTGCCGCCTTGAAACCATCGTGAAGATTTTTTTTCAGTTCCTATGGAATAAAAGATTTATTATTAAAAATTCGACCACTGAATAAAATCACTTCATATATATCAACACTATTAGTCCCAATCACTCTATTTAGTCAAGCATAAGCCACAGATGGACCTTGCCTGAGCGACGTGATTCATCAATGACTCATACTTAACAATGGAGTGCTTTTCAGTCTTTCAGGTAACTATATACATACAACTAGTTTTCCTTTAGGCATTTAACTTTCTGTCCGATGAACAAAATGACCCTATGAATAGCTTTTTTGGGTCCGCGATGGAACGATGAAACCGATAATAGCTGCCAAACCTAACACCTAATGAATGATGTGGGTTCGATGAACGAAAAAGGCTTCAAAAACCAATACACGCCCATGGGCGAGGCTCGATAACCTCACCGGCCTCTTCGATGGTTATACACGAGGATGGAAGGACAAGATGGAATGTTAGCCTCAATATGATAAACTTCATATATTATTACCTGGTAATCCTTTGCTAGTTTCTTCATCTCACCGTACTGGGTTGATTGACATTTGACTGGAATATCTGCTTTCGGTTTGAGGTCTGATGATTTTGTCAATTTGTTGAACATTCTGTACATCTCCATCTTACATAAGTTGGACGATAAAGCTTCATCATCTTGCAATTTGCCTGAAAATTTATTCAAGAAATCGATGCAATGTTTGGGAATTGAATTGGTAAGCCAGTCAGAATCGCTAAACTAAGGAGGTATAAAAATTCATTCAGCAGTTTACTGAAAAAAAACATGCACCGGTAGGTACATTCAATTCTGAATTCAACAGATATTAAAGATTCATCTCCAATCCCAATCAAAGATTGTATTTTGTCAGGCATGTGTCACTGATAGATCGTGTCGATGCGACATACTTAACAAAAGATGTTTTGACAAAAATATTCCAGTTGGGATTATTTTACTCAAATTTGACATAACATTTTCAATGCAAATTGGACCGTATTTGCTGAAAAGAAGCAATGGCGATTATGGGTTGGTTGTAAGGGCTGTGGGCCTTATGTAATTCCGTAAATATTAACATTTCTGGCTCCTGCAAATTATGGTGACGATATGGTCCTAAACGACATGTTTGCGGCAATAATCAAAAAGGCATATGCTCTTTAGGAACCTCTAAAGTGCATCATCGAAACCAGAAGTTAACATTATACCTTGATTAAAACCCAATAACAACGCAAACGACTGAAAGACTTGATATAAAAACTAATATAAAAAAAAACAGCGAATGACTGAAAAGACGAAGGTTGATATAAAATGTAATTCTGCCCCAACATTGCGTTATTCCGTTATAGCGTAACTTCAGCCCAACTCTAATTTTGATTAAACTGTTATTGTGAATGATTATTCTACAAATTGAATTGTATTTTCAATACTGTTTAAACTAAATCCTTTTTATAAATACCCTGATATATATTTCTACATATGAATAACAGATGAAATTTCGAATAACATATAAAACATTTAATACATAAATTTTATTATTTTTTTATTACATAAAATATCTTGAAAATATGAAAAAAAAACTATACCTGTTGACGCATTAACAATAGTAGCTTCTGGATCACCATAAGTCCAATGAAGACAGAATCCAGGTGCTTTTGCAGTGCTTCTCCCAACTATTGGAAAAGTAAATAATTTTTTTTTTTTTTGAAATTCACTCTGAGCAAAGCCGGAAGCAGTACCTAGAAGGAACTAACTAACGGCCACTTAATAGCAAAGAGCTACTAAAAGATGTAGTACCAGCAACTGCACTCTAAGTGGAAAACATCCCAAATGGTAGAGCCATCTACCACTTCTTGAATGTAAAAAGGTAGGTAGGTATAAAGGTAGCGAGTGATTGCCATAAGGTAAATTCGTAGTTCCAGAACAGCGCAGGGTGGCAGAGTCTCCTGTTCTTTGGGTGTTCGAAATGCTCATGTAATTTTCTTCGGATGGACAAAAAAGCTTCAAAACCGTCCATACAACCACACAACCTATTATATAGTATTGATGATTTTAAATCTTTTTTATTCAGGCACTCAAAAAAGGCCTTTTAAACTTCTAGCCACAGATATATTCCGAAATATTGCCCAAAAATTTGCTGAATTTTCTTATAACAGCAGCCATTTTTTTCGGGCGTCCGAGAATCAGAATAGCTGGCATTCTTTCTGCCAGTCTGGTACATCATTTGTCAACAGCGAGGTGCTTGATGGAAAAATTTATTGGACTCAAAATTACCTCCGACACAAAAGCATCTACCACTTCTTAAAATTTTAAAATAAAAAAATTATTACCGGGAGTAGTAATAGGCGCCAAAATAGGCCTATGGATCTTGTAAGGTTCTTTGACAATCTTTTTAATTGCATCTGTACTTGCACTTTCGCCATTGGTTCCATTCTTGGAGTCTGCATCCTTGGAATTAGCGACTGCTGACATGGCTTCCCTCACTCTTGAGTAGATTCCACGAGATAAATGAATTCCATGATAAAGAGATCCGAGTGTAATGCTCGATAAATACACTGGCTCGATGTACAAGCTCAGTAATGATCCTTGAAGTCCGAGGACATTCCATCTAAAATAAAAATCAAAATATTTAATCAGTTTCAGGGTTTTGCTTCATAGAGGGGTATGGTAGGGATTTCTGCTGAAGATTGAAGATTCGATTAGATTTAGATGCCTAAAATTGATGATTCGGAAAAATTGGATTCATGATGATATCATCATTTGATATCTGATTTGAAAATTCATGTACCTTATGTTGAAAACAACAATATAATTCCAAATAATTTTTCGTTGATATAGGAAAATTTCAGCTGGAGAGTGTATTAGATTCGGAAAAACTACAGAAGTAGTAAGCATCCCAAATTTGATATGATCATTTAAAAATTTTTGTTTACCTTTTTAGTGACAACAATAGTATAGAATTAGAAAACTGAATCTTTAGGAATTCGAATTTGATTCGGATAATCTTTTCGAATCGGATGGAATCTCTAATTTGATGTAAATAATAAATATCTCATTTTTCTCCATTGTGAAAATCAAGAACTTGTCTTTACATCAATTTTCAATTCAGATTCCATGTATAGTTTACAATTTTGTATTTTTCAAAATAAATTGATTTCTCGGAGCAACAAAATTTTTGCATTTTGTCGACAAAATATGAAAAATCTAGTTCGTTTAGCAATTCGTTCCTATGAATGATTCGCGATCGAATAACAGAATCCGATTGCCCAGCCCTACTGGTACGTCAATCCAAAACCTCCAAATTCAAATTCACAATGAAACACAAATTCTCATGGCTAAATTTTTTCGAGTTTTGACTGCGAGTTTTGACTGCCAGTCGCTCACCTGGCCAATTTATCACTACAAGACATAGTCAACAATCTTTCTCCTCCAATGATAGAATCCCAAGGTTGATTTCCATCAGATGCAAGATCAGTTTTCTGTACTACTGGTATAGTACCTTCTCCTGCTTCTATCTTGGTTCGCAGTTGTCCTCTTGATGCACGATTAGGATGATCGTCTTCTTGTTCTGAATGACAATATTACAACTATGGCTGTGGATTTTCAAATATTTCTAATACTCTGGATATTTCAGATCTGAATATGATACCTTGGGAAAATCAACTTTTCAACCATTCGGTTGGCTTCCAATTCCCACCTATTCACTGTGGAGGGTTCTATAGTGTCACAGATTTATGCAAGGTTTTTTCAAAGAATCTCTCAACTTTCGAAATTCCTTGCCTTCTCACTGCTCTCCTGATCGTGTTGATTTATATGGCTTTAAAACAAACGTCAATGGACATCTGCCAGAGATGGGGATTTTATAGTTCCTATTCCCGCATTTCATGTAGCTCTTTGCACTTTAATGGTTTCAGGGGACTTTTCAAGAATGATGTCTCTCGCAGCCTTGCTCTGAGCGCATTTTGATAAAAAAAAAAATTCTGTTCAAAAATCATGCTTCACAATCAAAAGTACTGTTTTTTAGGTCACATCTTGCTCCTATTTATCATGACAATATTTATGTCAAATTCAGCATATTCATCCTGATCTCATTACAAAATGAATCAATATAGAATAATTTGGAAAAAGGCATATTGAGAATTTTGAATACCTAACAACCAGTAATAGGGTACACAGGCATCTCTAGATCTGTTATGACTCTGACATTGCATCATAGTTTTCAACAGAAAATATACATGACATCCAGTTACAGTACATGACGAAGATTAATCAAACAATTTTCGAGACTATAAACAAGACTCACTTGTAGTTTCATGAGGTGAAAATATTCTTGCATCTCCACATGGTGACGTATTTATGAAGAGATGGAAAAACACGTCAGATTTTAGGCGATATCCTTTTTTATTTTCACACGCTTCAAAAATTGAGTTTTCCTTGTCGCTGTGATACAAATATTACATATGTCAGCTCATTGTATACGATAAAAAAATTTATGGCTAGGTCAAGACTGTGAACTTCGTATATAAATTAGAAAATTATAAAAGGTAAGGGCGAGATACAAATTTGCGCAGGTTGCGTTTTTCTAGGTTTATTTTATATGAACCCTGCATTTCACGCTAGCCCAGTGCAGCGCATGTACATTTTCGAACGCAATCAAACGGTTAGCCATGCAAGCTACCAGAAAGTACTCGTTCAGTTGCTTGTGTTTGTGCTTCATAGGCATGCAAATGTGATTAATGCAAAGGAATGCAAACATGTGTTGCATTTTTTGTTTTGTTGCTCCAAGCGGAGCTCAATCCATTGGTGAGATAACTTTACGCGTATTGCACAGGTCAAAATGAGTATGATTTTACAGTTGATAATCACAAAATTGAGTAGACCACTTTGATTTTTGAGTTTTTCGACTTGACCTTCCCAATCCAAATTTTATTTTGTCAAGTGTGAGTCACAGATGGACCTCGTCTCATCGACGCGAACCATCAATGGCTCATACCTAACAAAAAATGAGTTACAGAAAAAAAAAGGTTGGTTAAGTCAATTTAAAACTGGTTTCCAGAGTAAACAACCCCACACACGACTTTCAATTCCACATCAAAAGTAGCAATTCCCGTTAAACATTCAATTTTTTTATGGTCAGAACAAAAGGACAATCTGAACAAATCACACTCCCGGATACACACCTAGCATACAGCAACAAATGATTATACAAAAATCTTTTCAATCCTCTTCTGCAAACTATTTCAGCATGACAGTCATTCATTGCAGTTCCCTGGAATAAAAAACATAGTTAAGGAAGGACATTTAGATCAATTGATCATCAGAAGGGCTGTCCGATCAAAATATTTCGGGGCTGTGTCCGCAGTTTTTTTTATTTTCACCCATTTTGAATAGATCATAGCCCTGTCTAATTTTGAGTAGATCATCAGCAAAATCATTCCTTCGCAACGGCCTGTTATTTGATTTCCCTGGGTTGAGTGGCGGGCATGGAAGAACGAGCTGGACTTGCCGGTACTCGATACGATCATAATTCCAATGTTTTGTATACTATTACCCTTGTTATGTAAGGGACTTCTGTAGCCAACTGTGTATATTATCACGATACATCCAGACAAGAATTTAGAAATAGGATGCAACATTCTGAATCCGATTCAAGTGTTCCAAAATAGTGAAGTATTCTGAATTTCTCATACCTAATCATGCATCCATAGGATATTTTTAGACTTGTTGAATAGAAAAAGTTGAAATCTGAGTTTGGTTTACAACTCTGGACTATGAACTGCTACTGTATTATTAAAAAATTTTTTACCGTATTAGACAAATGTCCTCCGTCGATACATTTTGTTCCTGTTGCAATCGTAAGTACTTCCCCTGTATCGACATCAGGTCCTGGAAAAGGAAAAATTAGCGTTCGCATATCATTTTATAAATGATATATATTAGCAAGACGTCATATTGGTAGAGAAGCAGAACCTTACAAATTAGATTTTTTCAAGCATGAAACACAGATGGAACACGCCTCCTCGGCGCGATCCATTAGATTTTTTCAAGCATGAAACACAGATGGATCACGCCTCCTCGGCATGATCCATTAGTGACTCAAGCTTAACAAAAATATGTATGAATATAATAGGTCTAAATGGGAATAACTCAAGTCTGAGGAAGTAATTAAAATGAATTAAAGCACTAGTAATAAAAAAAATCAGAAGATCAAATCAGAAATCAAGAATAACCATCTTTTTGAATAAAGTATTCCCCCCAGGAACGTACCATTGTCTCTAGTCATAACGATTCCGGCCAGTACTTTGTGATTTTCATTCTTCGTGTGATTGTCTGTGACCTCGGCAAATTTAGTTTTCACTAGTTCACATACAAAGTCTGGTAATTTCTGAATAAAAATGAAAATAAAACGATAATATTTGACATAAAGCACAAGATAAAGATAAAATAAAATTGACCACGAAATTCTGGAGGAATATCCAAATGCACAGAATGCATAAAATTGAAAATCAGAATTCTTATGTTAGCATGTTAACATCGCAGGTTAAAGATCCATGAACATTTCGGACACCCAGAGGAAACAAGAATACGTCATAGGTCGAGGTTAAGTTAGCAGCAACCACTAAGATCTGTGAGTGAGCACTTTAAGAGTTCCACTCCGGAAATTTGAGAAATCCTCAATAATTTCAAACATGTGAAAAAGAATTTCGATTTGATACCAAAATAAACATACCCCAGCATCAGCTATGCTGTAATCATCAGAATTATCAGTGCTTGAAATTGGCAATTGATCCGCAGTTTTGTTACTGACAATTCCAAAGTGATCTTTCAAAGCTTTCAATGCCACAGCAAACTTGGCCAGTTTCTGAATATATATAACGAATATGTTACTTTCAATCGGAAGATGGAATTATATAATCGTTAGTATCTGAAAATCTGTTTCGGATAGCATGACCTACTTTTAACAAATCAAAAATGTATTTAATTCCATCAAAACTATCGAATTAGTCTAACAAAATCATCGGGTACTAAAAAAATTCCTAAACCTTCAGTTCTTCGGATACAGAAGACATTGAAACTTCACAAACTATCAATGTTTTATCAAATCATACATTGCGGGTTAGAGATTTGTGGTTTGAGACTGACGAACCAATTCCCATCACCCAACTAATAACTTGGATAGACTAGGCCAAACCGTAGATAAGAATAAATAAAAATGGAATCTTCAAAGTGCCCTTTGTTAATAACATCAATCAAGAAAAACCAACATAATAATAAACACTGCTATGAGATAATGATAACTTGGATGGACTACGCCAAACCATAGATAATCATAAATAAAAATGGAATATTCAAAGTGTCCTTTGTTAATAACATCCATCAAGAAGAACTAACGTCATAATCAACACTGCTGTGAAACAGCAGTGTTGCTTTACGTTGGTTCTTCTTGAAGGATATTATTGGCACAAGGTTGCTACTAGGGCTTTTCTAATCCCCCGCATAAGAAAATGTCTAGCATCTGTTTGAAATGTAGATTATGCCACCCTGATGGCGGCTATCCCTTAAAAAAGGTAACCTTGCTTCGTCCTTCTCCCGTGTATATCTTATCTTCAATAGCAATTGGTAGCCTTGAATGATTTAGCATATCCTTGTTCAATCATATATTTCAAAGTTGGAAGTTTTTGATTCAAAACCATCACAGGATGCAAATCTGAAATCAAAATTTTACAATAATGAACTATTGAATTATGAGAAAATAAAGTATAGAAAATAAAACCCCATACTCATGCATCCCTGATCCACATTTTGCGAGTTTGAATCCTGTGAGGGATGGTGATTATATGCGAGAGAGAGGTCTACTGGATGCCTCACGATGCAAGTTGGTCCACGTAAGCACTGCTTAAAGCTTTCCTCCACCAACTAGGTCCTCGTACAGAAATATGACAAGACAAAAACGTCCACCCTGATTCAATGAAATCCTATCCTATAATCATTATCATTATTTTATCTATTGCAATTATCCCATTACACCAAGAAAACCAGAAATGATTGCTGGCAGTTGCTGGCACTACATTTTTGATAGCTCTTTGCTCGTAAGTGGCAGTGGCAGGAGTTGCTTTCAAATGTGCTTATATAAAATTTCAATAGGAAAAGATCAAGTACAAAAGTTCCTAGGCAATAATGCTCGACAAAAAAGATGTTCTACGTAAGAGTGGCAGACACAATTTTGATAAACAGATCAAATACCCTTCAGGAGCAGTGTGTGTATTTTGTTTTGGAGTTGCATCAGCTTGAGAAATTTCTGCATCAGTTTGTAGCGGAGGACGAGGAACTGCAATAAAGTTTCTCACTGGAACATTGAAGACAGGAACTACTGATGGAGGCATCTAGAAAAATTAGAAATACTTTCTATATTTACAAGTACGTTAATAAGAAAATTTAACCCGTAAATAAAATGTTTAATGAAATTCGTTGCATGGAGCATATGAATCTCATTTCACCAAAGCGTAAAAGTAGTTAGTGCCACATAAACCTGGCAAAGAGATCATTGTAAAAGTTGATGCACAGCATGATTCCACTGCTAAATGAATCAATTTAAGAATAATTAAGTTCGCGTAGTACTAATGGTGATGCCAAATATGTAGTACGAAGGCGAATTACTGGAGGCAAGCAACATTTTCAACACTTTCTTTTGTCAAAGATATTTCCAAGTCAAAAGACAATAAATACACTATTCACCCGTGCCATCGTTCCTAACAAATTAAAACGTCTGTTAATATAAAAATTCAAAATTTCCAGAGACTTTCTGAAATCATTCGTGTATAAAAATGTTGTCCACCAATAAGCATGGACTACATGTATACATGTATCAATAGCGTATTTTTACCAATCCCCAATAGAATACGACAGTAAAAGAGGAAGATTAATTTTAGACAGATATGGTTAACAGAGCTACCGTTATTACGTAATCAATGCGTGTGACAATTTTCATTTTGGCGCGGAAATCCAAATCTGCATTGTCAAAATGTACTGGTATAATTTACGGTTAATCGATGTGGGCTTTCCGCTCGAGTCTGAATTTTAGGCTGATGTTTTCTATAATGAATTGACTAAGGGGAATTTGTAATATTATAAAGCAGAATTGAGACAAAGACGTAATTCTAATTTCGATTTTCACTTTTGTTTAATCGTTTAAAAACGACAAACATTGTAATAAAACTGTTGAGTTTAATAATGATATTACGATAAATTGTTCTGCTGGCTATGAGTTTCCAAATTTAGGGAGTAATTTCAGAATATCGTCGAATCCAATCAATTCTCCTCAAGCACGTAAATACGTAGACGTAAGAACGTTGGTTACGTAATACAGCCACATCTCTCAACTCTGTTATGGAGGATGTCCGAATCGAGTTCGCTTTTAAAACGATGGATTTGCGATTCATACGCTTTGCGGTTATTTTAGAATTTGCTGAATTTATGTAATGGCTTCGGTAATTTATCAATCGTCCGCAAGCACGCAAATGTGTAACTATGAGAGCATCTGATATTTATTACGACTACGGCGCTCGACAAGTGTTTTGTACGTCAAAAGTAAGTTTGATTTTGAAAAGACAAGCTTTGCAATCTACAATTTCTGCACTTAGCATTTTAGTTTACTTCGCTTTCAAATTCGTATCATTTTTAAAGGACGCTGGTCGCTGCATGCTACACCCAGATTATGTCCATTTTGCGACAAGGTCATCATTCATTTTAGAAATTAAATAATCCCACGATAAAAATTGGGATTTTTTGAGATAAGAGCATCTTTTCAACCTACCTGTACATGATGACTGAAATTAGTTGGATCTCCCCATCCCAAGTCATCAGAAGTGAAATCATATTGTGGTGGAATGTGATGTACTGGTAGAGATGGAGGTCCCAACATTCCTGGCAACAACTCTCTGAAATAAACAATCAATTAAAAATTTTTCTAAAAATTTGTATATTAATCCTACCATGGCACTGTCTTAGCAGTTTAGTTTAAACAGTTTTCAAATTCACTATATATATAAATAGGATCTTTAAATATCTTCATGCACAAAATTGATCATATTTTGTCCATTTTGCGACAAGGTCATCATTTACGGGTATATCATTAATTAAGGAGATTAAGGATAGATTCCGGTGCTCAGAACCCACGGTTTTATGCACATTTTTTCATAGGATAGCAAGTTGAAAATCTACAGCAGTTCCGAGAGTCATATTCTCAGACTTATCTGAGTGTAATTTTATAATAGTTGATGTTAAATAAGAATCAAAACAAATATCAAATACTCAAAATTGAATAATAAATAATAGAAACTTCAAAAGATATTGCTCTTAACAATTACTTTTTCACAAATTGACTTGCCAATTAAAAGCCCGTAATTATTCAAAGCTTAAATTAATGATTTATGTTTGCATGCTTTTGCAAGAAAATTTTCATTGTTACTTACTTCATGACATTCTCGGCACATGTATGTTTAGCGAGCTTCTTGGATCTTTCTGTTCCAGTAAATGTTGTTCCTTGGACTTCAACCGATGCTCGGAAAGAAGGACTTTTTGAATCTCCAATTGTCACCACCTCAAACTTCAAGTCTGAAAGTAAAAATTGCAAACTAAAATAGCACAGAAAACCAGGCAATGCAATTTAGTGGTTCGAATCACTGCAAACCGCAGTTGTGTACAATACTTCATGAATTGTCTATAGGAACAAAAATTTGTAAAATTTGGTAATGGACACCAATTGTCATTATCAAAATGGGACAATTCATATTGAATAGAGAAGTTGCGATTCAATCATATTTATTTAATTATCCAAATTTTTGCCCAATGTTTTGCCCAGCCTATTGGGAACTCTGTATCTAATATTCAACTATTCAATCATGTCATACAGTGGAGTTGATCAATTAATATTCATACATATAACCAGCTCCAGCTACACTTATTTATACATTTATTATCGAATCTAATGCCTCAAATCATATTATTTCAAATCTAATTCTATTTTGAAAATTTACCGACATGTTTTTTAAAAAAACCTAGTTTCAGTTATGTTATTGAGTAATGAATTCATGTTACAAAAATTGAATGACAAAATTACAGAATTCATGATTTGAGAAGCAATTATTTAAACTGACCTGGAAAAGTTTCGTGAACCAGCATCAATGCGTTCTTCGGCTGTGAGTTAGGTTTTGGTACTTTTCCATAAAATGGCAGAGACTTTTTCTTCTTTCTTTTCCTCGAAGCTTTTACTTCAGCTTTTAAGAAAAAAAAATTATTCTGTTTACCAAGGGCTTGATAACTCATACAAAGTGCCTGACCTATGTGGCTTAGTAGGTTAAGAGTAAAAATCCCTCTGCTGTTTTCTTTGTATGTCTGAGTAAAAGAGTGGCTGTAATTCCGCCAGGTTGCAGTTTTGTACCTTGTAATGTATATGGGAGCTTTAGTATTGCCCTGACATATTTCCTGCGTGTTGTAAAAGATACTAATAGGTGACAAGTAAGTGATTAAATAAGTGTTTTATAAAACTTCAAAGCACTTGGTCATTTTGATTTTATTGAAGCTCCTACTGAACTGAATCGACACAGACTTCTATAGACATATTTACGTCAAATCTTGTTATTTTTTTTTTGGGAAGAGGAGTGTCAGAAACTGTCAGCTTAAAAGATTTTCAAACCATGAACAAAGCTGTTTCACACATCTTGAACTCAAAGAATAGTAAATTACTAGTTAGGCAAATTTTTTAGTCAGTTTATTGGGGATGTTTAAAAGGAACCAAATTGACCTCTTTGTAAACTCCTCAGTACTCGACCCACCAAATAAAAGGAATTTGCTGATATTTTGCTCACATTGTTATTGTGGAAATGTACACATGCATTCATACAGTAGTCTCGCACTCAAACACTTGGAAGAAAATGGTTACTAGCAAGTTTGTGCAGTAAGTCCATATGAAGTCTCATTGCTCACCATTTTTAGCATCTTCACTATCCATTGCTGTACTCCCATCGGGATTATCTTTCGTTTCACCATTTTCCCCGTCTTTATTTTCACTATCTTCAGTTTGCTCGGATGATGTTGCTTCCTGCTGAGGTTGGGATGGAGGCGCATCCTCTACCTTTGGGGTAATTTCGGGGGCTGGTATGGGTTTTTCTGTGCTTTCAGGATTACTGGGTTGGGTAGGTTCTTGTTTTACCTCAGCACCATCACTGCTAGCTAAAATGGTAGAAGTCAGTGTGAATACAAGCCAATGAGACCATAAAATTGGCGGAAATTTGTATTTTTCGTCAACAATTTGTTCCTCATTTTAATAGCAAAAAGTTATTAAAAACAATTCGATTTCATATTTACTTTTTTGAATACTTTAATACTACAAAGCTCCAATTCCACAAAACATATTTTAAATAAACACTTAAATTGGACTATTGTGCGTACATATTCACACTGACTCCATAAAATTTTAACTGGATTATGATGACACCAAGTCAAGTTCTAAATACTTGTAACTTGAACAATAAAAATAATAAGCAAGGTACCTGAACATGAAACGAACACCCAAGAAGCATTAGTTCGAAAACAAATAAATTCAATATAATCAATTAAGAACACTTAATAATATCAAGAAGATTTGGCAATTCAAGATAAATGAAGAAAACCTTTTATTTTCATTATCATACAAATATATGATAGAAAATATGATTTTGTCAAGTATACTGAATATCCAGTATACTAAATTTTCCATTATGAAATTTCACACAAATCATGGTTTTGCTGCAAAAAGGTCAGAATATGGTCAAGTATTAGCAGTCTAGTTTATCTGGAATATTGAAAGTTATTCTATTTACAAATTGAATTTTAGAAGCTCTAAAGACAACCTAATTTACAATATAATTTAGTATCGTACTTCTATGGTATACTATTTTGGTAATGAATTTTTACTCTGCATCCAGAATACATGTTGAATATTATTTGCTAGGTAGGTAAGGTTTAATTGCAACTCCAATATATTTATTGGTATTTATCAAGATTTAATCAGCAGTAAACTGTAACAGATGTTGTTGAATATTAATAACTATTAATTAAGTAGGTAAGATTTGCAACTGCAATATATTTATTCTTATTTATCGATATTCAATCAGCAGTAAATGAGAACTGCAACCGATCGTTTCGAAACTTAATACTTACCGGTACACATTGGTTCTTCCTTCGGCAACACTTTCTTGAGATGCATTGCATAACTACTCGCTCGCTCAATCAATGCCTGTTTGTTCCCGGTCTTCGGTAGTCCCTTGCTATCCAAGAACTGTCTTAATTCTACGACCTGATAATAAAACAAGAAGTTGAACACAAAAAAAATATGAATTTAATCAGAGTGTCAAGCCTACAGGTTGTTTCACTGTTTGTGGCGTTGTTACATTTAATTCCAAATCAAAATAGATGGAGTAGCAATCAGACTGGCAGATTAGCATGTACTCTGCTAGTCCAAAACCCAAAGAAAATGGGTTCTATCAAAAGAAAATTTATCAAAGAGGGAATATCTCATTATATATATGTTGCTAGAAGATTTGAATGTCTGGTAGCAACTATACAGTAGAAAAATCTTCAAAATCTTCAAAACTGCTATGGAATAGCAGTGTTGATTATTTTGAAGCTTTTTAGTCACCCAAACAAATGACATGAACATTTTGGAAACCCGAAGAAAATCAAGTTTCTGCCACCATGGCATCAATAAGAGAAAAAATGGAAACTTTCTGGCAAATTTTACATTTTTTTTAAATTCACAAATTACGAGGTTAGTTGGATAAGATTTTGGTGATGAAGCAGAAGCATTCAAGTCCGTGCGATAAATTCCACATTAAAAATAGTTTCAAACTGCTCCAAGTTCTATTGTGAACACCTGATATCTTTTAAAATGGATGGAAATGTCGAGAGAATGAAGCGAATTAGGCTTAAATAATACACTTCAGTGCACAAGTGAAATAAAGATTCAGTTTTTCCTCTTCAATTCTCAAGCATTTGATGCAACAAAGCACTCATTTTGTTAACTAATATAGATAAAAAGTTTTTAATTTCCAAAAATAATTAAAAACGTTACCTTCATCGCTTCAAAATTCATCTTTCTTGTTCCTTTAAATCTAGCACATACAGGAAAATTGCCGCAGACTTTGGCTTTTGAAAAGTTTCCAGATATTACTTTACTTAAGACGTGTTTTTGGATAATATTTGAAAATATTACTTTACTATACGCTGCTAGCATAACATGTCAATCTGTGGTGATAAGAACAAGAATTAATAACAGATGAATGAAGTGAGTAAAAAAAGGGAGAAAATTATTGTAACTGTAAAAAATTGTCAGTGGATCAAACTGGCAAGCTGCACCAAACTAGTGTTGTCCTCACTATAAATAGAATGTTTCAACATTCAAGATGAACTAAATGCTTATATTTGACCTTATTTTGTCCATTTCACGGTAAAAACACAATTTTTAATTTTTTTAAATTTTACAACATAAAATATGGCAGATATCATGATTTTACAACCAAATGGATCGATTTCATATTTTGTCGATTTTGCTGTGAAGTCACGATTCATGTCAAATTTTACAGCGTAAAATTTGGCATATTTCATGATTTCACTGCAATACGAAACAATTTAGGAATAATCAAAGAACACAATATTTACTATATTAAATTTTTGAATCCCTGACTTTTAGGGAGGTCGTCCTTACTACTGTAAAAGCTGCCATTCAAAGACGTAGCAAGAGATCAGCAGACAACCATATGTATATAAACAATTGAAAATATTATATTATATGCTGAGTTTACTGAATATACTAATCTATAAAAAAATTTGGATTTCATAGATACAACTTTTTGGCAATTGAATAATTGAAAGACTTGAAGAAAGACAAGATGATCAGAAAAGGCAAAATATACATTCCAGTAATATAAGAATCACCAAATGTTACAGTATCTTTTCGAGCGGTTATAAAATCTGTAAAAATATTTGATATCCTGCAAGCAATCAATAAGTTTTTTTTGAGAAATTTTTGTTACTGAAGGTGAAGGCTATGTGGTAAAAAAAAAGCTTTTAACAAACTATTTTATATGCAGCAAACTGCTTCAATTCAAATTTCAAAAAACTGAGGAAATTCAGCTACACCCATGATATCAACAAATGAGGTTCTTGAAACACTATATTAACAAGTTTGATCATTTAAGCGAGGTTGGCATTCAGCACCATTCAAGAGAACATTGACAAGAGAGGTCTTGGTTACACAAAAAGCACTAGATGTGATGAGTTTTCCCCAAGAAGTTTCCAAACAATATTTGTAAAATGCAGAAGATTAATCACTCAACAAATGCTTTCAGACGTCCTTGCCTCAAGCGAACTTCAATAAAAAAAAAATGCAGAATTGCGAGATTACATTGAACATGCAATCTGCATGAACATGCTGCTGCTTGAACATGCATTCCTGGACCGAAAAGGATGCAAAATTTCCTGCTGAGAGTACAGTTTACCATACTACATCTTGTAGTAGCTCTTTGCCATCTCGATTACATGCCATATAAGGATGTTCAAGAGTTCAAGTCAAGTCCATATTTGATTGGGTTAAAAAGAGAGAAGTCTTGTACAGAAATAGTGCATTAAAAATTTTTTCAGATTTAAATCTTGTCAACGTGCAACATCAATTAGAGTAGAGCCCCCAAAAAGTGAGCTTCAACTTCCCAACAGAGCACAAGTTTGAAGCTTAGTTAAGCAGCATTTCCTGCACCAACGTAAGTCGAGGTCGTAGACCGTAATGGCCACAGACAGGCTATGCTAATTTAGCGTTACAACTCGCAAGCATAACTTCTCCTCAAGTCAACTTGTTGGCCGCCACCGTTGGTGTCTTCGAGACACAATCTATCGGTGGGTCATGCTTGACAAAATAAAACATTTTATTGGAAAATCCCATTGATTTTACCCAGAAATGATATCTCAAATATGAAAATTACATGAAAATATGAATATAAGTACGATAATACAGCTTCAGTGTGACAAACAGGTAGTTGAGATTTTTGCTCTTTATTGAACAATGCAAATGATAACTGATGTGTAATGGAATATACAGAACAGAAGCACACTTGATGATAAATATATATAAATCAGGTAATTTATGTTCATAGTTAGTAAAATACACTCTTGAGGTAAAATAATAATAGAGGAGCACCTTTTAATTAAAACATCTTGAGTACTATAAAATTATTACAGTATTAAAAATATATTGTACTAGACAAACTTAGTGAAGTATTTAGGTATAAATATATTCTGCCAAAAACTAGGCTTCAACCTGGCAGAAGCAAATATGGAACATATAATAAAGGAACAAATATAGATTGCAGAAATTTTCTTTTGCCAAAAGCATTTTTTTATTTATGATGAATAGTTTTAGACTAGACAACACGTTCATTATCAATGAAGCTTGACTCGATATTGAGTCTTTTGAACCGATAACATCCCCAATAGACTATTTTGACAATTTATAATGTCTGCAAACAAACTGTAAACAAGTCCTACTGTTATAGTCAGAGATAAACAAAATATAACGCAAAGATAATTCTAATTTCATTCCGATCAGATAAAATGCATCTTTTTGATCGAGCTGGTAAGGGGATGTAATGACTGAATGGTCATTTTCCTGACCTGTCCATATTATATCGGCGGATTGAAAATATGATCAACACATCAAATCACTGATATATTAATCTGATTTTAATTATCGACGCAGATAATTAAGTAACTCAGTTTGGAGAAATTTGGTGCAGTATTCACCAGTTAATTTTTATAATTAGGATGCGGCGTATATATCTGATATTTTCTTGCCTAAACAAGCATTCCTAATTAGAAATTTTGTTTTCATCATCATGAGTCACAGATGGATTGCGCCGTCATGGCCGCGGATTGCTTGACAAAATAAATTTGCTCAATATTTTTATGATAGAGTTTTTGGATATTGAATATTTAAACCTTAGTTTTCAAATTCCTATTCCTGATTTACACAATGCTAATACTGATGTATGATCTATTTTGAAGAAAGATTGGTATCAATTTTTTATATAAATGCAAGCTGAAATAAAATCTTTAATCAAAACAATATTAGTCGAATTGCATTCATCACAAAAAACGCTTTATACATTTGTAAACGCCGAAGCCTGTTGATAACGCGATAAAAGTTAATGAAAAAAGGATTTCACTTTTGATTCTTCGAAAAGCCGGACTTGTTGTGCCAGAAGTGATTTGCTCTGCAATTTTTCCCTGTTTATTTTCATGAGGAAATGGTATGCTGGGAACTTCAATTCCAAGCAAATTACACAGTGGTTCCCATCCATCTTTTACGCTATATACAAGCAAACGAGCTTTGGGTGCATTCTGAGAAAATTAAAGATTGATTTAAATTGAGTGATATTCTACCTTGGGATGAGCATTTCAGAATACTTTATTCTAAGCTGTTTCGGAACAGTAGAATCGAATTTCAGAATATCGAATCCTGTTCTAGAATTAAATTCCTAAATACCATCATTCGATATTTCATTTTGCGCCAAAAACGACAAAGAGGTTATCTCTAAAACATAAGGGACGAGGACTCCTTTATTCGCTCAGCGGTTTGTGACATCACACATGTATGATACAACGTCGGCGAGATTGATTTATTGTTTGAGGGACATATTCAAGTTACTTTAGTGGCAGGCCAAGTCTTCACAATCATCCTCTCAAACTTATATACAACTTTTCGAGTGTGTGCTTTCTGCAGGCACTCAGCAAGTGGGACGGGGCTCTTTAGTTCATTTTCCTGCATTTCATGTAGCTCTTTGCACTTTAGTGGCTTCAGGAGAATTTTCAAGCATGATTTGTCTTCTGTGGCCTTATTGAGATACATTTTAGATTCGGATATGGTAATTTATTTAAGATTAGAATCTATCCGGATTCGGTATTGAGAATTGGTAATTGTTAGTCTGGAAAACCATTTTCTCAATGAACACCAGTACTTAGCATCTACCGTAGTCAGAATATCTTTCGCCAAGTATGTGTCACTAATTGATTGTGCCGTAGAATCCCGATCCCTCTGTGAAACAGGCTTGGCAATATTGCAATTTGTGCTTGCAGTTGTGCACTAGTGGTTTCAGGAGACTTTCATTTACAATACGTCTTGTGCAACTTCGCTCTGAGTGAAATTTTGACAAATAAAAAGCAGTATTTCGACCTTGCCATTCTGTACCCAATGTTTATTGCTTACCCTTAGAACTCCACAATTGTGCTTCCTGAATGCAAGTTTCTCAAGCAATGGTCTATGAACAACTTTCACCCACGGAAATATTCCACACCCACCAAAGCAGTTGATACCTAAACAAAAATTTCATTATAACTTTATTATCACCTGAATAATAGAGTGAACTACAGTTCAATGGAGTGCACTGACAGAATGTTGTTGATGATTTTGTAGCGTCCTGCAAAAATTTCGTTATTATTGCATTTGGTCACTAAAAAGGGCCATTCTAATATAGTTCAGTGCTAAGTTACTTGGGATTTTTTGTAAATCTTTGTCTGATAATAGCTTTGGTCCTGGAGGGTCTCTGGTAACATTAGGGTATCTGAATAGTAGTACTTGACATTCTGTCGATCCATCATATCGATCAATTCATATAATTACTTCGAAACATTCATTCGATTCATTTTTATATCACAGCAAGAAAACAAACCTTAGTTTGCATTGTTGCTCCATTATTAAATCATATTCATCCAATAGATATATATATTTTGATATTGCCCAGACCCCTTGTCAGACAAAAAATGAGCTGAAATTAATCTATTTTCCTCATTTATTTAGTAACAAATATCAATAGCAGAATGGATCATATTCAAAAATAAAAGGAAGTCAAATCCACAGAAAAGATAGAATGACACAGAACAAAACAAACACTCATATACTAAGACAACGATACAGAACAGAAGTGCAAACTACTGTCATTTACTACTGTCAATGTCATGATTTTTTCTCCGTTTTGCTTGCGAAGTAATGTCAGAGACTACCTCAAGGCAAGAATGAAATTTGAGGGAGCTTGAGCTTTGTCGGGCATGAATCGTGAAATCGAGGATCTTACTACACAAAATATGCTTCATCGTCTTTCTTGACATGGCTAACATAAAATTTCTTGACATGTACTGGTTCCAAATTCAAAAAAATTTAAATATGTCCGGTTCAACACTCGGGACAACAGTTGGAAAATTTATAAAAACATACCCATCTGATTTTGAAAATGCAAATGATATATTGCAGTAGGTGATAGAAGAGTTATCCATGTAAAAACAAATCCTTTTAATGCCAACATTTGCTTATACAAACTAGTGCACCATTCCTCTTCATCACGAAGCATCAGGATGATCTACAAAAACATTCGTTGAATAAGGCCAGACAATATAGAACAGCTACAATAAGAGTTGTCATTATCAATTAGATTAAACAGTATTTCGAATTCATGATAATATGAATTGCGAATAGAAAAATGTATCATATATTTCAAATGAATGAAATGGTGATAATATATGATCATATTTAGCAATGAAACCACAATCAACATCGTAAAATTTAGCATATATTTGGCATAGGCAAAATGAATTCAAGAATAATCAAAAAACAAAATTACTTTATCAGGATTCATGATGATGATGAAATCAAAATATAATTTCGATTAGCTGAAATCTAGACACTGTCTAGATTATATTGGACTTACGATTTTAAACAAATTAAATTTTTAGACACTCCTTGCAACAGAATAAAGAATGGCACCTTAGCATCAGGAAAAGCTTCAGCGATATCTTGCCAAAAATAGGAGCTTGGTAAATCGCTTACGACGTCAACATCTTCATACATTTCACGAAAATCATCTGGAGTAGCACCTTTGCTGAAAAGTTCCAACCATTTTCTTCCATGATAATAGAAATGTTCTTCATAATCATAAACCTTATACCCGAGGCTTCTGAAAGCGGACGTCAACGTCTTTGTTCCAGTCTTTGGATATCCGGCCAATATCACTTTCATGTTGCATCAGCAATGATATTTCTAAGTTAAAGTTGTTGGCAACAACATTGATTTTAGATCGGATATGCGGGTTTAACGAACAAAAACATTTTACACTGAAAAAGGAAGAAGTATGATTACAAACTGCGTAAATAAACAAATCATCATTATGGACGCATGTCACCTTGATAATTCACGAATTGATATGTTTCAGCAGAAAATAAAAAACTAATTACAGTACTTTTACAATGAATCTCAGTTAAGGAATTTGTTACTGACCAACCATTTTCTTTTATTTATTTGAAGGCAAGGATGGAAACAACACCAAAAAGGGACCAACTAACAATGGCAAAGAGCTACTTCAAAATGTGGAACCAGCAACATTAGTTACTGGACTTTGAATGAAAAAAACCCCTAATAGAACATAAAACAATCCATTCAAATCTTTCTGAATTGGCATAGAGTAGAAATATTCTGAAATCAAATAAGCTAAAAAGAAACTTTGAAAAAACAATGAATTATCGAAATTCATTGAAACAACTATAATACAAAAAATAAACAACAAAGAATTAAAATGGCCGGGCACTCATTGGGTTGGGAGTGCTTGGCTGTGATTGATTGAAAATTCTGTTTGAAGTTTCCATCAACATATTTTGTATTTCCTTAGCGTAAGCCAACTGTTGCTTGACTGTGCTAATATAGTTTGAATAAACTTGTGTATTTGTATTGTCCTTCATCTGGCTGGCAGTTAGTGGCGTATATTGCATACTAAATATAGTTTGTGCAATTTGGTCGTTCGCAAGAGATAAATTTTCCTCTATTTGATTACAAATAGCATAAAATTGTTCAAGAGCTTTGTCAAAACGAGGAAGTCTGCTCGTATCAACAGTTTTTTCCAAGTTGTCGATGGTCGCATTTGCAGCGAAGTTCTGTCGTGCGACTGATATAAGATCAACAAGACATTCCTTTAGTTGGGGTAAAAGTTGTTTGAACTTTATAATTCGGTCTTGAGTGGGTGGTTGTGCAGCTCCACCTTGACTTTCTTGTGGCTGGTTAGGCTGAGTAGGAGCTGGCATTCGCTGTCCAGGAGCCGAGACCCCCATTTCAGACTTCACAACCATTGGTTGTCCAACAACATTAACAGATGGTTGTCGTATCCCTCCTACCATACCCATTTGAGTACCAACACCAGTAGCATTTATGGAATGTTGCTGACCAATAGAACCCATGGGTGGCCGTTGCATTCCTTGTATCGGGAGATTTCCTACTTGCATTCCACTAGGATTCATTTGCTGAGGATGAGCTTGCATTTGCACAGGTAGTTGCTGCATATTATGAACACCTTGTTGCTGCATAACATGCATACCTGGACGACCATCTTGTGGCTGGGAATACATCTCCTATGCCTTGTTTTATAGTATATCTAAGAATACTGAATAGTAAAAAGAATGTTTAAACATTTCAGATAAATGAAATAGCAGCACAACCCTGATGTTGGGATGGCAGTACCGGTAATCCTAATCATGTGTCTGACACTGAATAGGTTAAATTTCAAATATTATTTTGTTCATAAATTTAATTGTTCACGGTTTATCTCATTCAGGAAAAATTTTAGTTAACCAAGGGTAATTAGTCATGCTAAATACCAAAACAGAACATATAAGGGCAAAGGAATCTAGTTTTTATATTCAACTCTTCAGAGGTTTCAACTCTGAACTGCTTCTAACTATATGGAAAATACTTGAATGAAGCTAACTATGTTTTTAAAGAATAATAGACGAAACAGCCCCGGAACCGAGCCCAACATGAAATTAATGAAAGATATGTATCTTGAAATCTATCTTAAGACTTAGCTGAAGAAATTAAAAAAAAAATACAGCCTTGAAGATAAAGAGTGGGTAATTTTCAAATTACATTAAAATCGCTTCCTCCTATTGTTTACGACGGCAGTGATTTGACAGAACATAGGATTTCTTTTCGGCTTTCTGACAATGTATTTTTCATATTCACAAGTGTGTGTGATATCATTGATAATTTTGCACTTTTGGCTGAAAAACGAAGCTCAAAGAAAAAAGTCATTTGGAAGTTAAAGAGTGAAAAATAATTAGTTTTATTTCTTAAATTTAGGCTATATTAACAGAAAGAGGAGAAAAAATCTGTAGAAGACATATCCACTACGATAAAGACAGAAAACCAATTGCTATAGTATGTTGAAAGTATACTCTTTATAAGAGCATGCCCATTATATGTATAGCATACAAGAGAAATTGTAGTGTCACACGCAAGCAAAAAAAGTAAAATTATTCTATAAAAAATGGAACAAAAAGTTTTCAAGTAGAAGCCTTTCTAGCTGTTCAGGTTTTGGTTATTTTTGAGGCAAATAATCTTCATTTCGATAGAAGAACAGTTTCCATGCTGAACTGCATTAAATTAAAAAAAAATCTCCTAGATGACTCCTAAATTTATACAGTTATAGATGGGACAATGTAATGCATAGGCCCACAAAGAAAATGCAGAATGTGAAAATAAACATAGTCTGGTCCTATAATTCAACTGTTCAAGAATTCAGAATTTGTCCCTGCATAATTATATTTAGTGTGTTTATCTATCATCTATCTATCTATTACCTATCAGAATGTTTAAAATGAAGTCACATGACTTCGGTGACTGTATATGGTCATATCCCTCCCTCCCAGCCAGCCCAGTCTATATCAAAAATCTTTCATGTGTTTATTTGTGATATCTGTATTGACTTTTCTGGTTGACAAAATGCTAATAAATCTCTCTCTCTCCCTCTCTCTCTGCTCTACTATAAAAAACTGACACCACACACAGATGTAAAAATTTCAATTAAGGGGGTCTCAAAGTTTAGGACCATATTAACCCTGATTCGGAACTGGTATCTGCATGAGAGGCCATTATTCGCCATAAGATTAACGGGTACCGGTACCGGTATTTATATAAGTTATACTCTGTACTCGACTTTGCTCTCTCATAGGATAAAAATGAAATCCTATAACCAGATAACCTGATACCAGTACTGAGTGACTGCTAACCTGATACGGTATAACACTGAACAGATAAACAGAAAATATCCCACACGGAACCAGGGAACTGAACCGATCTAGCTACTGCACTACTGGTATGACAGATGATAAAGCTGAAAGTGCAATGAATCTGCCGTGCCTGCCTGGTGAATTCGTCTAACAATTACGGCACGCGTAGCGGAGGTAATACCTGCATACGCCATGACTAAATAACCCATTCTTCCATCCCAACACCAAGACAAGATGTAAAGTTAAACGTTACTGCAAAGCACAGCCCCCGTCCCCAGGCGCAAATGCCCCAAGAATACCATATTCCAAGTTACCACTGGGTGTTACTAGAGTACCGTATTCCTTATTCTTATTTTTTTTTCGTTTTTTTTTTTTTTTTGCAGTTTTAAATTTGAATGAATAACATTGAATCTATATTGCTAACATTTAATCTATATTGCTAACATGATAACCAACAATGAGGCCTTCGTGCCCGAATTTACATACTTAAATCTTATGAAACAATATTCTTAATGCTCTTTCAAGTCAAACTTGGACAGATTTTTTGTAGAATATCAATTGAATCATTGATTTTAGGCTATTTGTCCCTTAGTTTTGCGGATGCCTTTGTTTTATTGGTATATTATTGTGCATGTATTTGTTGATGGGTGTATTCTTCTCTTGCATCAGACATGGACTCTAGGTTCGCTTCAAGTGTGTATAGTTATCCAGTCATTTGTAAAACCGTTTCATGAGGGTGCCTCTGTAAGGATAATACTTCCTGTAGCATTTTCAAATCTTAGTCACTTAATCATATTCTTAGAATAAACCCTATACAAGTCATTCATACCTGTTAAAGTGATATTTTTTATAGGAAAACGTTTATTCTTATATTATGAAAATAACTTTTGCGTGGTATACAATATAGAAACAGTTTGTTTTGTGTTGTTAATTCTGGCAAGGTTTGTTGTGTTGTTTATACACGGTTAATTGTGACGCGTTCAACGCACCATGTGCTTGTTGTTGATTGTTTAATAAACGTCAGTCTGGACTGGACCTTGAAAAAGGTTGTTTGTGGTTCTGTTGTCTGTTTAGGAATGGGGAGTCTTGGCTATTTACCGGCGTGGTGGCAGCGAAATACGAACTTTACGTCATATTCCATGCAATTTGCTTGGAGCAATTCATCATTTCCGTGATAGAAGCCACTTGCTTTTTTTTAACTGGGAATACTCAAACTGATTCAGTTCACACAAATTTGACACTAAAATTCGCATGAAAAATTATATCCTAGTTCTTATACTGTTTACAGATTGCTGTAGTTTCATTTTTATCATCCTGATAGCATTCAATCATACTGTTTTTGATAATCATTTTTTTATTACTCCACTCAATAATAGATTATTAATCCGCTTGGTCAGCAATGTACAATGAAAATTTTTTTGCATCAAATTATTTTTTGTCCCAGTTTTTCGCAAAATCTGATTAATTTTTCCCACCTCCTATCTTAAGGAATAGCTTATCTCGATAGACTATCCTTGAGTAACCCATCTCAAATGTCACCCAGCCAGCTCAATTTCGCTATTTGTCTTGACATGGCAGTATATCGATTTGTCAGATTTATATGTTATTATGCAACCCTTCCTTAGTTAGTTGTTTTTTGTTCTAATATCACGAAACAACACCAATGATTTCTTTTAAAGGGGGTATTGAAGGAATGCGCTAGTGTTTTGTGTTGTTAATTCTGACAACTTTTGTTGTGTTGTTTATGACACGGTTAAAATCAAGACCACAAGCATTGCATATATAAAAACAAGTATCCAAATTGAAGAAAACAACCAACCTTTTTCAACTTAAAATATATTTATTTTATTTTAATCGAAAAACGTAAAAAAAATAATTGACCGACACCCAATCCCAATGTCGCCACCGGAAACAATGCAAACCAAATTAGCAATTTAATTTTGTGTAACATGAGCAATGGTCAGCGCCGTGACGGTACATTAGTGTCCCGTGCTTAACAAAACTTGTTTCGGCCAAAAATTTCTAACCAGGAAACACAATCTGAGACTTCCAGTTCCTTTTATTTTCGATTGTCGCTTAAAATTCTCAATAACCAGCAATCACAACACGAACGGAGTGCGGAGTACGAAAAATTGGGCGTGTAGATTACAATATTTTACCATGGTCACAGATTTTATTCCATTGACAATCCGCTGGATCGTTTTATCTATAATATTCAAGAACATCGTCAAAGTCCCATAGTTCTCCTGACGGTTTATCAAAAGGCATTGCGACGAATTTCTCGTTCATAAATATTTTCAACTTCTTCCTTTTGTTTTCTGTAAAAAAGTGTAATGAGTGAGTTGCACTATTATAAAAATAATTCTGGGGACGAGCACTTTGTATATAATAACGACATCTTGTCACCTAGGCGCAACGTTGAATATTTGATGATTTTGAAATCGAACTCTTTAATAAAATTTAATCGGATCGTCATATGCCTTCAAAAACTTGTTATGACGGAACACCAATACATCCCAATTATTTTTCAATTTTGTAAGCATTTATTAGTCAGAGATGGACCGCGTCTCCAATACTCAACAAATAACATTTTTATAAAAAAAAATAATAATAATAGTAACAACGGAAAAAATAATCAGAAACAATTAAAAAATGGTTCAGTAGAATTTAATACATCAGCGATGCGAAACGAGTCTGAATCAATTTGCTTAACATAAAATTTCTCATATTCATTTAGAAGTGTTCCATCCATCTCTACTCATCGCTAATATGTTGTTCTCATTCTCACCTCCGCATTCAAATAGAAGAAATATTAAGTTTGCCGAACCAGGAGTGTAGAACGAACTCCTAAATTTACGATGTTTGTTTTGAGGATAGTTCGTACTTGTGAACGGACCATCATCCTAAAAAAAAGAGAAAGTTGTTGGAAGAAACTCTCAATATAACTTTTTGAATGTTTGAACTGCAGTCGCTCTCGAATGTAATGACAAAGATTTTCATTCGATCGTACAGAGTGACTGACTGACAAAGCGTTTGATTTTTATTCAAAATAGGCATAAAATGTCATAGTTTATTTATATCTTTCGCAGATATAACTATAAAATCATGTTGTTTTCCTTATATCAAATCTATTTCCCACACTTTATTTAGTCACTGAAGTGTGGTTGTTTTCTCTTCGGATTAGATGAAAAAAATTCAGTCAGGTTATACGATTTCAATACAAAGTCAAAAGGGCAATACCCGCAGAAGTTAATTTTACTTTGCCAAAGAGTAGCTACTATTAAAACGCACCGAATATCATTGAAAAACAACTTTTTTAATTAAAATCACACCATTATACATGCAATGGTCGTTACACTGTGATAAATGTACAGTGAATTTGCTGTTCATATTACAGTAATTGTATATTTCGAAATCGCCTTGTTGATTCGATGTATAAGTATGCTAGGTGTTGATGCACTTTGGCTGTGCGTTCTATCATCAGTCCATAATTGGCCTAAAAAGTCGATTATTATTATTTCAATATCACCGAGTAAAATTATTCTCTAAGAGCGGTAATTTACTTCACTCTTGTCACAGTGTCCTGTTAGTCGATTCCTTTCAGATGTTATATACATTTTTGCTTTATTCAAGTAAATTTCAATTTGAACAAGTTTCTTTTGTTCTCAACACCTGGATAATTTTAATTTGAATATTTCACTCCTACTCTTTCATATTAAAACAAATATTATACCCTACGCCAACACTGCATTATGACAAACCGGTATAAGTTTCATCTCTGTCATTATCGACATCAATACAAAAGAATGTCCAAACAAAAAATGACCAAGCATCTTGCTGTCAGACGAAGCATTGTTCAGAGCAGAAAGTATGAAATGTTTCAGTCGACAACTTTGTTTATAGTTGACTGGATATGGAAAACTCTTCATGTAATAATCCCGAATATCTTCACCGTACTCCATAACTGTAAGGGAAATTTAGAATATTCATCTAGTCAAGTTAGTAAGCCTACTTTTTCAGATATTGATAGATAACTACAGTTAACAAGTTCGTAGTTTGCCCTTTTCACTTGAAGTAAAAAATGGTTTAGTTGAACTCGAGCATCAAAGGTTCAAAAGTCAAAAATTGAATAGTTGGAATTAAAAGTTCGTACCATCATTCACAGGGTGATTCAGGAGTCACAATGCTATTAGAGCTTCCGTGACCACATGAAGAAATACGTACAACCCACTCAAAATAATCTATAACCAGAATATTGCTATCAGCAAATTCAAAGTAGCAAGTAGAACTTGGAGCCGCCATCGTTAGTCTTGTAAGCTATTAGTTGCTATAGTTTAGGCTTGACTGGCGTCTCGGGGCTTGTGGGGTGGGCCTTGCCTATATATACGTAATTTATATTAAACCTACAGTTTCACCGTCATATACTTGACAAAAGATTTTAAAAAGCAATCTATATTACTGAATAGGCCTTCTCACCCTGAAAATCATTCTTATCGAAGGTCGAACACCAAGGACTAAATTTTCCAGTCGCCCATTCCTGTTCAGCGCATCCTTTCATCCATAATGATTGTATAAAATCATTTGATAAAGTTGATTGAGGAATTCCCAGTCGTTTTGCAACTTTATTCAGAATTGTAGAAACGTAAAGGACCTGTGAAGAACAAGTACTTTTTCCCTACCTGGAAATGCTGATTCAGTGTATTTTGTGACTCAAACTGAATTTTGGGCGTCGAAACTTTGTATGGGTATCAAACTTTTTTACCGCGTACCAACGAATTATTTTTTACCATTGTTAACTAGCTTCGCAAATATTCAACTTGCCCGAAAAACTACTACTGCATATCAGAAGAAACGAATTTACATGCCATTACAAAATACGGAGCAGAAGTGCGTGTGTAATTTATGGCACAGTTCGGGGCAAATTTAAATTAAGAACATTTGTTTAAATTTTAATAAAGCTTAAACTCCTTTGTCTTTCCTTTAAGTGACTAATACAGGGTGACTCGCCTGTATACCTAAATACGAAAAAATGCACACTTACCTGCTAAAAACTTACTGGCTTCTTCAATAGCTGTTTTGTTTTCAGAAACAGTTTTTTTCGTTTCTGACAAAATTCTTCGAAATGAATGAGCTTATCATTAATTTCTATGATTGGTCTCTTTCTTGATTCATTCGTAAATAATTCATC